>OY730192.1:22361363-22961363 GCA_963422505.1 Pseudognaphalium luteoalbum
TTTCCACACTTTTATTTTTCATTAATTATTAAGTTACTAGTATAAATTTACATGACAAGATTATGAAGGGAGAACATACAATATTGGTGTTAAGAAAAAACATTAGATTTGAATAGTTACAAGATAGATTTGGAATTTGCTGTCAGGGGCGGATGCACTTCACAAATCACAACCAGGGGTTCCCGGGCCCCCCGCCCCCATCCTTCCCCACTAATGGAAAATATATATATCTTTTCTGCATAAATCCTATCTCAATTTCTGGTTGCCCCCCCCCCCCCCCCCCCCCCCCCCCCCTACAAAGCCCGTTAATTCATTAGCTTGGCCCATTAATTCGTATTTTATCAAACATTCAAACGTGAGACTTTGATATTCAATGTTATATACTTATATTCACATCTAATTTAAATGACTAAATTTGATTGCACACCATCTTTTATTTATATCAAGATTATCACAATTACAAAGCTTTTACTTATTATTAGGTCATAATTTTATCAAATTTTGTATTGATTATTTATATCTTCTTTTAGGAATTAGGAGTCATATTTTTAGTAGTAATATACACCTTTTGCGCATTATTGTAATTTTTACGTTGTTAAGCGATTGTAAATGTTCTTTAGTTGTTTAAATGTTGTTTCGAGGCCTTTTAGGACCACTTGATGTTGCTTAAGGATGATTCATAATGTTTACTAACATTATCTACTAATAAGTCAATCGAGTGTTCGCTTTCATTATCCACCGTTTTTAAGATAATATTTTTTTGCCCCCACGACATAGTTTTCTGGATCTGCCACTGTTTGCTGTCGTTTCATGATGATACCCAAACATAAATAAATAAATAAATAGAGCAATAAGATGACTTTTGACCTATCGGAATGTGAAGAACTAAGAAGCATTGGTTCGAGTCTAGTTGAAAACAGTATGTTTAAATCTGTTGTGGTATATATTTTTGAGATGTGTTCTGTGATTTGATAAAAATAAAATAAAAAAGATGTTATAGCTTTAAAAGATTAAAAACTACAAAATGTAGGCGGTGTGATTATTGTGATCATAAACATAAACAATCTTGTTGATTATTAAGCTAATAAGCTTTAGTTATGTTCCCTTCCTCGCAAACAAGCTATCTAAAAGTAGTTAAGTTTAAGCATTTTGTGGTCCAAGGGCCCATTTACAGATTGGGATTGGGCTCATCAAATCCCTCATATTCATAATCATGACTCGAACCAAGGTGGTCAAGAGAAATGATTAAATCAAAAGGTAATGGTCACTTCAATTTTCACCTAACCTTTTAATCCATTAACTAATAATCACTATATTTGACATCATCTCCACATTTATTACCATATAGTAATAACATCTCGGAATTTATTTCGAAAAATTACTGTATACGATATTGAGTTCATGAATTGAATATGCTAGTTTAAAAACAAGGTTAAAAAATTGACAATTAGAATAACTATGCAGGTTGTGTATCAGATTTAAAAATTTGATATTCTTGGAATGATTAGGATGTTGCAATTTCAACCGGGTTTAATATTATTAAAAGTCAAGGAACTTTCTAAGTATTAATCTTTATCTACAAGTGTGAAAGGTATATCCTCGAAGGTGACTCTACAAAAATCGATCGTTCAAGTCAAGCTAAAAGATTAATGTTGAGAACACAGCAAATTAAATCGACTGATGCGAGTCAACGATCAAACTACAAGTCAACTTAAGGGAATGAACAGTAATTTTGGATATGTATCATCGTAGTATATCGATTTCAGCTCAACGGAAACTCAAGCCTTATTTGAAGCCACACTTGAATTAATGTTGCTAACCATAGACGCGCGTTATATACTCACTAGAAGATCAAGGTGTCTCTTTTCATAACGGCTCTAGGAGAGGTGATTTTTACACTCACTTTTTGACGTGTATATCACAAATATATGCATTATAAACGTGTCAAATCTTAGTGTGATGTACACATAAACGAAACGAGTGCAAAGATCAGCTCCTATATCAAAAAGTATGAAAGTTACTCCTGACATAGAGTACAACAAAGCATCATTTTGTTTATCAGAACCGGAAGTGTGGTAATTAGTTGCACATTTTTTTCTTTTATAATTTATGAAAGAAAGGAACACGATAACCAAATGTGATTTTCAAGTTTTAACATTAATGTAATCATCAAATTTTATAGTGTATCATATAATAATATAATAAGGTATAAAAACATAATCACATGTGATTAAAGTTATCATGTGATTATTCTAACAATAAAATTTAAATAAACTATTTTAAAAAAAAATAGCAATAAAATTTATAGAAATGTAGTTTAGATATTTAAAAATTTATCTTGAAGTAATTCATTGTTTATTGATTTTTCTTCTTCTTTGTACAACAAGTAGATAACATTTTTTCAGGTTAAAGTTTGAATTTATTTATCTATTACTAGCTTTACACCCGTGTCTACACACGGAATATATATACAAGTTAGTATATTTGAGATTTGATAGTTCATAAAAAGTTCCTTGTTATAACTTGTAAGTGTGTAGAGGTCTTGTGGAAACCGAGAAGCATCAGAACTATAATGTACTGGACATGTTGATTCGACTGATCTTATCCCTCCCTGTTTCGACCGCTACAACAGAGAGTCAGAGAGAGCATTTTCTAGCTATAAAAATGTTCAAGAATCATCTTCACAACCAGATGGCAAATGAATTTCTAGCGGATAATTTGGTGGTTAACATAGAATGAGAAATTGATGAAACATTTAATTCGGAATATGAATTTAAAAGACTTAAAGGGGGTCACGACTTGTAATGTTTTTCATCTTCGTTTATGAAACATCCGCCATAAGGATCTAGTGGTAACCGATAATTTCTTGACTTTAAATTTATTTTTATGTGTTAATATAAATTTTATGGGTGAGGTTCAAATGAGACTAAAATTTTGTGTGAGACTAAGGGAACCAATGATATTATGCCACATGTACAAAGAGAATGTTCCATACTACAAAACCCATTTACCCCAAATATCAATTATCTCACACACGACAAATCGAAAAATCATGAAACTTGCACCATAATTTTAAGCGTTTTATCCTCTTCGATTTGCCGTCCCTCAAGGCATACTTCCGACGAATTTTTTTTTTCCATTTTTTTGGTGGGTTTCATATGTTACTAACACATGTGTTAGAGTGTTGCGTTTAGGGTTTGGGGTTTAGGGGTTAGGGTTTGGGTTTTGGGGTTTCTCCCTGAAACCCCGAAACTGAAACCCTAACCCCTAACCCCTAAACCCCAAACCCTAAACCCTAAACCCTAAACGCTTTATAAAACTCTAAACCCTAAATCATACTAAACCCTATGTAACACCCCTCTTTTAATAACGTAATATTATATTAATAAATCGGAAGCGTAAGTAATTAAGACATACATTTGATTACTACATCATATTTATAATGTACAAAAGCAATTTAAAGTTACATTATACTTGTTCAAAAGTATTAATCAACTTCACTATTCGGGGCATTACTTAAACAAACTTGATTTGACACAAAAATGATCAGAGTAGCACAATCTTCAAACATTCCTTGCCTTTTTCATTAACTTCTTGCTACCCACATTTTATCAAAATCTGCAAGAAGTAACAACGAAGGATTAGCACGAAGCTAAGTGAGTAAATTCATCACACAACATTCAATTTAGCTTCATCACTTAATTACTCCTAATATCCGCAAATACTACTATCAACAATCAACAGATACTTAATGAGGATCGGTGGTTCTGGGGATAACCATGATACCCGGGAGGCTCCCCAAGAACACTTACCCAACCATATCCGTATGGCCATACGGACGAGACCGATAGCTAGCGTTTATTACATTCAGATACAGAGTCTATACACACAACAAATGAAGTACAACTCTGTATCATTCATATAACAACCTGCTAGCCCAACCAACAGTTCATCAACTCGTTGACCTCATTAACAACAAATGCCCGAAGGCCACATATAACACATAGATTTATAATCAACCAAGTATAACAAATAATCAACAACAACAACATATTTACGATTACTAGTTGTAATCAAATGATTACAACTAAATCAAATGATGAGCTTTGAATCCACTCACCGATACCCTTGAAATCTCCACACTCAGCTTTTATTCACTGAGCCTTTGGTGTATCTGAAATACCACAACACACACAAGTTAATAACTTGTCATCAACCAACAACCTTAGATAAATCATGTTGTTATACAAGTAATCACACAACATTGAATATATATATATCAGTTATACATTTGTGAATGAAACACAAATAAAATTAATTTGAGTCTGTTCTGGACTAAAGCCGATCTGCTTTTCCTTAGCAGATCTGCTTCTTTAGTTGATTTCTAAGCCTTTTCGCTCAACTCAATTTCTGTTGCATTTTTGAACTAAGATAGCCGTTCGGCTAAGCATAGCCGTTCGGTTTTGCAAGCATAGCCGATCTGCTTCGATTAGCCGATCGGTTTCTTTAGTTAAAATCGTCCATTTTGTTCCTGGGTCAATTTCTGAGGTGTTTTTGCACTAACATAGCAGATCTGCTATTCATAGCCGATCTGCTTTTATGTGAAACCCAGAAAACTCAGTCTTTGTTGCTGCACATTTCCAGCTCGAATCATATGTTTCAAAACCCAAAATTTCAAGTGTTAAATCGACCAAACCATACTTCAAATCGCAAGAAAAGTATCATCTATCAACTAATTAACATCAAACAACTTATTCAAGCATCAATCACTACTACTATCAAGCTAAATTCATAACACATCAAAGATGAACTTGAATCACATTTCATTGGCAACAAATTACAAATTGAACTAAGAAATCAGTTAACTATTATTAGCTAACCCACATATCAACTACAAACACATATATAACTCATTCAATTCATCAATTGTATATGTAACCTAACTAAAGTTCAAGTTCATAAACAATCAATTACTTACATGATTATGAAGAGAATGATGCTAACAAGAAGAAGATGAAAGATATCAAGCTAGTAATGATTCACAATTTCAGTTTCCAAATGTCAAATTCTTCAATTGTGGTTGTGTTCTTATGAGAAGGTGAGGGTTAAGAAGAAAGGGTTTTCAAATTGGGAAAGTGAGACAAAAATCTGGAAGTAACCAGATAATGGTCGACCTTGGTTAACCCGACCCAAATGTTTGGGTATTTTATACCCGTTCCAAATCTATTGTCTGGAACCGCAAAATCTCTTGCGAGAAATATTATTTTATTTTACTGTCAACTACAGTAATTTAAAACAACTACTATTTCACTACTCACAATAAGTCCTAAGACTTATTCACCTAAGTTTTTCAATAACAATTAATAACAAGAAATTTCTAAATAATAAAATACTCAATTTTAATAAAAATTTACCAGGCCGACGCGAGGATGTTACAAATCTCCCCTCCTTCAGGAGATTTCGTCCTCGAAATCTAATCAAACAATCCAGGATATCTGGATTTCATTAACTCTTCGGTCTCCCAAGTTAAATTAGAACCTAAACTGTGCTTCCATTTTACCAACACCATTGGTATCTGTTTCTTTCTAAGTTTAGTAGTCTTTCTATCTAAAATTTCAACCGGTTCTTCTATCAACTTCTGATTCTGATCGACTTTCAAATCTTGCAAAGGAAGAATTTGAGATTTATCTTCGACATTGCACTTCCTCAAGTAACAAATATTAAACGTATCGTGAATACCAACGAGTTCAGGAGGAAGATCTAATGTAACTGATTGATCATTTACCAACTGTCGAATTTTAAAAGGACCAATGTATCTCGGTGCCAACTTTCCTCTTTTCCCAAATCTAATTACACCTTTCCATGGAGAAACTTTCAAATACACTAACTCACCTTCGGTAAAAATAACCGGTCGTCTACGTGGATCTGCATATTGTTTCTGTCTATCACGTGCAGCTTTTAACTTTTCTCGTGCGATAGCCACTTTATCAGCAGTAATTTGCACAATGTCAGGACCTGCAAATTGTTTTTCTCCCACTTCCAACCAACACGTAGGCGTTCTACAACGGCGACCATACAACATCTCATATGGCGACATACCAATACTCGAATGATAAGAATTATTATAAGCAAATTCTACCAAAGGAAGATGAGAATCCCAAGAATCTCCATATTCTAAAATACAAGCTCTTAACATATCCTCTAATGTCTGAATAGTTCGTTCTGACTGACCGTCAGTCTGAGGATGATAAGCTGTACTGAGATTCACACGTGTACCCAACTGTTGTTGTAAATTCTGCCAAAAGCGTGAAATAAATCTAGCATCTCTATCTGATACAATCGATAATGGAATACCATGTCTTGTAACAATCTCATTAACATACAACTGTGCCAACTTACTCAGTGATGCAGTTTCATTAGAAGCCAGAAAATGAGCACTTTTGGTCAAACGATCAACAATAACCCAAATCATATCATTCCCTCGGTTAGTTTTTGGAAGTTTTGTCACAAAATCCATAGTTATATGTTCCCACTTCCATTCTGGAATCTCAAGCTGTTTCAACGACCCATACGGCTTCTGATGTTCAGCTTTCACTTGAGAACAAATATGACAATTACCAACAAACCTTGCAATATCAGTTTTCATTGTAGGCCACCAGTACAAAGGTTTTAAATCATTATACATTTTGGTACTCCCTGGATGAACAGACATTCTAGATTTGTGAGCTTCTGTCAAAATCACTTCTCGAAGACTTCCTATCAAAGGAATCCATACACGTGACTGAAAAGTTTTCAATCCTCTAGAATCATCAATCAACAAGTCTTTTCTTTTTGTCATAATCTCTGATTTTAAATTATGATTCAATAAAGCTTCTAACTGTACAGCTTTAATTTGATCCACTAAATCAGAAGAAACATTAACTTTCAAATAATAGACTTGGTTAGAAGTACCTTTTCGACTTAAGGCGTCTGCAACCATATTTATTTTTCCTGGATGGTATCTAATCTCACAATCATAATCTTTGATTAATTCTAACCATCGCCTCTGACGCATATTTAACTCTTTCTGTGAAAACATATACTGAAGACTCTTGTGATCTGTATATATAACACATTTAGTACCATACAAGTAATGCCTCCAGATTTTCAATGCAAACACTACAGCTGCAAGTTCTAAATCATGGGTAGGATAATTTCTTTCATGAGTTTTGAGCTGACGAGAAGCATAAGCAATGACATGATCTCGCTGCATTAAAACACAACCTAAACCCACAATAGATGCATCACAATATACAACAAAATCATCAGATCCATCTGGTAAAACTAACACAGGAGACTGACACAACAACTGTTTCAATGTCTGAAAAGCTGTTTCCTGTTGTTCACACCATTCAAACTTTACATCTTTACGAGTCAATTTAGTCAATGGACTAGTTATCTTCGAAAAGTCTTTAATAAATTTTCTATAATATCCGGCTAGCCCAAGAAAACTCTTGATTTCAGAAGGATTCTTTGGAACATTCCATTTCATAATAGCTTCAATTTTTGAAGGATCAACTTTAACACCATCTTTACATATGATATGACCCAAAAATTGTACTTCTCGAATCCAGAATTCACATTTTGAAAACTTGGCATATAATTGTTCTCTTTTCAAAGTTTCCAACACTAATCTCAAATGCATTTCATGTTCTGATTCGGATTTGGAATACACAAGAATATCATCGATAAACACTATCACAAATTTATCAAGAAAAGGACGACATACACGGTTCATCAAATCCATAAACACTGCCGGAGCATTGGTTAAACCAAATGGCATTACTAGAAATTCATAGTGACCATACCTGGTACGAAAAGCAGTCTTTGGAATGTCTTGTTCACGAACACGAACTTGATAGAATCCCGACCTCAAATCAATTTTAGAATATACCGAAGATCCCTGCAACTGATCAAATAAATCATCTATTCGAGGCAAAGGATATTTATTCTTTACTGTTCTTTTGTTTAATTCCCGATAATCAATACACATTCTGAATGACCCATCTTTCTTTTTTACAAACAAAACCGGTGCACCCCAAGGAGAAGAACTAGGTCTAATAAAACCTCTATCCAACAATTCCTGAATCTGTTTCATCATCTCACACATTTCAGACGGAGCTAATCTATAGGGAGCTTTAGCTACAGCTGAAGAACCAGGAATAAGATCAATCTGATACTCAACATCTCTAACCGGTGGTAATCCAGGTAATTCATCGGGAAACACTTCTGGATATTCAGAAACAACCGGAACTTCTGAAATAGACTTCTTTTCTAATTTGGCATCAATAACATATGCTAGATAAGACCTACAGCCTTTAGACAACGATTTCCTAGCTTTCATCATAGAAATCAGAGGAATACAACCCTTATCCCGTTCTCCTCGAGCCAGAACATATGACTCATCAGAAATTGGGATCCTAATCAACTTACTGTGGCAATCTATACTTGCTTTAAACTGACTTAACCAATCCATGCCAATAATCACATCAAAACTTGGAATCGGCATTAATAGAAACGAAATTGGAAAAGTATGACCATCTATCACAATATTAGCTCCAGTCACCGAGGTGGTAACAGGAACTAAGTTGCCACTTACAATCTCTACTTCTAAGGGCTTATTTATCACAGTAGGGATTAATCTCAACTTATCACAAAAACACACAGATATGAAAGAACAATTTGCTCCAGAATCAAATAATACACGAGCTGGTACAGAGTTTATGAGAAAAGTACCCGTGATCACATCATCTGTGTGGACAGCCTCATCGACTGTCATCTGAAAAGCCCTACTCAGTGCTGGCGGAGGGTTCTTTCGCTTTTGACCGGAAGATGATGAACTTCCAACCGTACCCGACCCAGTCTTTCCTGCCTCTGGACATTGACCAACTCGATGTCCTTCTTTCTTACAAGTCCAACACACAAAATTAGGATACCGACAATTCTTAATCTCATGACCTAACTCACCACATTTCAGACACTCATGGGTTTGAGCTGTACATGGACCATCATGTCTAGATCTACACGGACTGCACCAATTGGGTCCACCAACTGATCCAGAAGAACTAGTCATCCCACTTGACCTTCTATTTTGTCGATTACTTTGCCACCTAGATTTGCCCTTACTAGAAGAATCACTTCTACTTCTTGAGGAAGAAAAAGTAGAAATATCTCTCGGTGGATACCTACGAGAACCTCTCATATCACTGTCAACAGCACGTGCCAAAACAAAAGCCTGAGATAAGTCTCTAGCCAATCGAACTGAAGTACGATACTCATGGGGTAAAGTTTCAACAAACTGTTCAATTTTAGTCTTTTCATCAGGGACCCACTGTTGAACAAAGCGGAGCTTGTCGGTAAACTGGGCAATTAAATCATCAATTGTCATCTTATCAGTTAGTTGAAGATTCATAAATTCCCGTCGAATCCGTGCCATATCAAAATCCGAGCAATACTGATTACAAACTGCTTGATGAAATTCTGTCCATCGAATAGCCTTCTTTTGCTGCTCAGCTAAATGACCTGTAACCGAATCCCACCACACCATGGCTGCATCTTTCATACATTGTACCGCAAACATTACTTTAGAATCTTCATCACAACTTGTCACTTCAAATTTCCGTTCAATATCTCGTAACCAATTCAATGTTACAGATGGATTTGTACTACCACGATACTCTGGTGGTTTACTAGCCATAAAGGTTTTAAAAGAACATCTCTTACTAGATTGAGAAGAAGATCCAGTACCAACAGTAGAAGTTTGTTGTTGATATGCAAGTTGTTGAGCCGCAGCTTCCTCGGCTTTTCTTTTAAATTCCCTCAAAAGAATCAATTCATCCTCCATCTCATGCACATATTCATCTCTTTCTAATTCATAGTGATGATGAGCAGATGTACCTTCATGAATATGTTGCTCTTGTTGTGTGTTCGACTGAGGAACATCTATCCGAGAGGCATTATTCGGGTGGCCGGTTGGTTGCTCATTATCTGCCATTTCTGAAATCAACAAAACACTTGAACTTTGTTAATCGTTAGTACCTATCTACTAACAATTATCGACCAATGCTAAATCCCAAACCAGGAATGTTTGACTAAACATGCTCCAGTTTTGAGGTTTGAACATTCTTCAATGCTCAATTATCCCAAAACCATGCTCTGATACCAACTTGTAACACCCCTCTTTTAATAACGTAATATTATATTAATAAATCGGAAGCGTAAGTAATTAAGACATACATTTGATTACTACATCATATTTATAATGTACAAAAGCAATTTAAAGTTACATTATACTTGTTCAAAAGTATTAATCAACTTCACTATTCGGGGCATTACTTAAACAAACTTGATTTGACACAAAAATGATCAGAGTAGCACAATCTTCAAACATTCCTTGCCTTTTTCATTAACTTCTTGCTACCCACATTTTATCAAAATCTGCAAGAAGTAACAACGAAGGATTAGCACGAAGCTAAGTGAGTAAATTCATCACACAACATTCAATTTAGCTTCATCACTTAATTACTCCTAATATCCGCAAATACTACTATCAACAATCAACAGATACTTAATGAGGATCGGTGGTTCTGGGGATAACCATGATACCCGGGAGGCTCCCCAAGAACACTTACCCAACCATATCCGTATGGCCATACGGACGAGACCGATAGCTAGCGTTTATTACATTCAGATACAGAGTCTATACACACAACAAATGAAGTACAACTCTGTATCATTCATATAACAACCTGCTAGCCCAACCAACAGTTCATCAACTCGTTGACCTCATTAACAACAAATGCCCGAAGGCCACATATAACACATAGATTTATAATCAACCAAGTATAACAAATAATCAACAACAACAACATATTTACGATTACTAGTTGTAATCAAATGATTACAACTAAATCAAATGATGAGCTTTGAATCCACTCACCGATACCCTTGAAATCTCCACACTCAGCTTTTATTCACTGAGCCTTTGGTGTATCTGAAATACCACAACACACACAAGTTAATAACTTGTCATCAACCAACAACCTTAGATAAATCATGTTGTTATACAAGTAATCACACAACATTGAATATATATATATCAGTTATACATTTGTGAATGAAACACAAATAAAATTAATTTGAGTCTGTTCTGGACTAAAGCCGATCTGCTTTTCCTTAGCAGATCTGCTTCTTTAGTTGATTTCTAAGCCTTTTCGCTCAACTCAATTTCTGTTGCATTTTTGAACTAAGATAGCCGTTCGGCTAAGCATAGCCGTTCGGTTTTGCAAGCATAGCCGATCTGCTTCGATTAGCCGATCGGTTTCTTTAGTTAAAATCGTCCATTTTGTTCCTGGGTCAATTTCTGAGGTGTTTTTGCACTAACATAGCAGATCTGCTATTCATAGCCGATCTGCTTTTATGTGAAACCCAGAAAACTCAGTCTTTGTTGCTGCACATTTCCAGCTCGAATCATATGTTTCAAAACCCAAAATTTCAAGTGTTAAATCGACCAAACCATACTTCAAATCGCAAGAAAAGTATCATCTATCAACTAATTAACATCAAACAACTTATTCAAGCATCAATCACTACTACTATCAAGCTAAATTCATAACACATCAAAGATGAACTTGAATCACATTTCATTGGCAACAAATTACAAATTGAACTAAGAAATCAGTTAACTATTATTAGCTAACCCACATATCAACTACAAACACATATATAACTCATTCAATTCATCAATTGTATATGTAACCTAACTAAAGTTCAAGTTCATAAACAATCAATTACTTACATGATTATGAAGAGAATGATGCTAACAAGAAGAAGATGAAAGATATCAAGCTAGTAATGATTCACAATTTCAGTTTCCAAATGTCAAATTCTTCAATTGTGGTTGTGTTCTTATGAGAAGGTGAGGGTTAAGAAGAAAGGGTTTTCAAATTGGGAAAGTGAGACAAAAATCTGGAAGTAACCAGATAATGGTCGACCTTGGTTAACCCGACCCAAATGTTTGGGTATTTTATACCCGTTCCAAATCTATTGTCTGGAACCGCAAAATCTCTTGCGAGAAATATTATTTTATTTTACTGTCAACTACAGTAATTTAAAACAACTACTATTTCACTACTCACAATAAGTCCTAAGACTTATTCACCTAAGTTTTTCAATAACAATTAATAACAAGAAATTTCTAAATAATAAAATACTCAATTTTAATAAAAATTTACCAGGCCGACGCGAGGATGTTACACCCTAAACCCTGATAAACCCTAAACCCTAATAAAACATAAGATCTAAACCATAAACCATGAACCCAGCTAAATCCTAACCTTAAACCCTAACCATGACCGTAAATAAAATGTACAACCAATCACTAACACATGTGTTACTAATTTATAAAACCCACCAAAAAACCAAAAAAAATTTTTTATCGAAAGTATGCCTTGAGGGACGGCAAATCGAAGAGGATAAAACGCTAAAAAATATGGTGCAAGTTTCATGATTTTTCGATTTGTCGTTTGTGAGATAATTGATGTTTGGGGTAAATGGGTTTTATAGTATGGAACATTCTCTTTGTACATGTGGCATGATATTATTGGTTCCCTTAGTCTCACTCAAAAATCATGGACTCATTTGAACCTTACTCTAAATTTTATATATTAATTTGTTTAATTGTGAAAATTACAAAAACTATTTTATAGAACGACTTTTATAGAACGATTTATGTGAAACGCGCTATTTAATTCATTTATAGATCGATTTTTTTTTTTAAATGTGCTACTTGTTTATTTTTTGGAACACTTTGATTATGAACCGATCTATAAAAGATAACATAGATCGGCCTAAAGCAACCGCACTATTTCTCCATGTATTTCCAAAACCTAAATACATTTATCTTCTTTTTACCTCTTCAAGAAGTCGGCACCTCGATCCCAAAACTCCATGAAGCTTTCTCCCTCTCACCAACACGATTTAAAAACCATCAAAATTATACACTTCGTAAAACACACTCTCAACCCTTGTATTTCAAATATCTTTAGCAAAATTGTTCATATTTGTGTAGAAAATTACAGTTTTCGATTTGATAACCTACAATCAATCTCGACTGTAAGTATTTATAGTTTTTATTGATGTTGTAAATTATAATTTTGATTGAATGTATGTCGATTTGTTAACTGCTATTGATGAAAAAAATAATTTTTTTTCATATGTGTATTATTTTATTTAGTGGGGTAACTGTTCTACATTTATATATATTATAAGAATTGACTTTTATAGATTTGTTATTTGTTAATTTGTTGTAGTATGTACTGATAGGAATGTGGATAATACGTTATGAAGTGGATGATCGATATGTTACATTACAAACAACAAACCTTTTCAAACGATGTAAGTTTTTGTATATTTATACAATTTTTCTATTGGACTAACATATTTTATTTGTGGAATAATTAACTCTTTATTTATTTTGGTTGTAGCTTTGGAATGATAAAAGTCCTTTATCGGATGAAGAGTTGGATGAATGGGTACTTAGATCGGGAAAGATATTTTACGAAAATCATGTTAAGGACGCCTAGGCGGATTGAGGTATCTATTTATGCCCAATATGTTTCAAAAGTGAACTGATTATGTTTGTTGAACATGAAGTTATTGTTGGATTCCGTTTTTCCCCGTAAATTAGTAATTGATTAGATACTTTTGTAGACCCTTTTGAATCCCTATTTTATACTTTCTTTTTGTGTCTGCTAGACAAAATCTTTTCTATTATCATTATTGTGTTCGCTGCAAGGTAGATACTATTGCTTTAAGGTAGATATTATTGTGTCTACTAGTCCAACAATATTGTTTTAAATCATCGTAGCAATATTGTTGAAGTACTAATAAGTTGCGATCAAGTGAGCTTTAAGGTAGATGCTATTATTATTGTGTTCATAGAATCACTATTGCTTGATGTGATGCAACTAGCTAGATCGGTCAAGATTTAATTGTTAGAACCTTCAGAATAACAAGGTAGAAATATGACCGAGTAAGTAATGTCATTTGGTACACCCTACCTAGTGGTTTTAAGTTTATATCTGCCTTAAGTATGTATAAAACTTATATGATATGATTTTGCATTTAGCTATCACTAACAACTAAACACTCTGTAATATTTATGATCTTATTGTGTGAATGTGTAATGCCTATTTGTAGTACCTATTAGGTTCATCCTCTTTAGGAAGGTGTAACAGGAAATGTTAAATCCTATATATATATATGTATATATATATATATCTTTTGTGTGTCTGTGTGTTATATTTTCTAATCATAAGGTGTTGATATTTTTGGATGCAGTGTTCGTAGCAACATTAGGCCGGTTTTCAATGAAGTGGGCAAGGTGAATTGTTTGTAATGGTTCTTTATGGACATATATGTAATAATTGCTTTGTTTTTACTATGTCGCATGGGTAGGTCTCTTTGATGGTGGATTAATCTAATGTTCTATTTAGTATATGTAGCTAGATAAGCAGATTCTATTTTAAACTCCTACCTATGTGTATTTTAGTAATCACCTATCAAATGTTTAATGGGGATTAGAAATAGAAATGCAATTTGATTTGGGTTGTTTTACTGCTCTCTTGTGTATATACTAATACTAAGATGGTTGCATATATGTATCTATAATGGTGTTACTGGGTTTGGAATAAATAAATCATTAAATCCGGATTTTATAGTTTCATATTGTAGATCGGTTGTGATATGTGCTATATAATACATATTAAAAATAAAAATATATATATTGTTTGTTTATGAATTATACATCGGTTTTTTCTTATGTTCCAAAAGATACATGTCATCAAATTTTTAATAAATGTGTAGATCGGTTCCACACATACGCTACAGATAAAAGCATTTTTTAGATCGGTTGTCTGACCGCGACAAAAAATCACCAATTTTTAGAACGTTGTTCTTTAGATCGGTTGGAAAACCGATCTAATTTACCTTTTTAACCGATCTAAAAGACTTCGTGTGTAGTAGTGTAAAAAGTCAATATTATAGAGTTGTAAGAAAAAATTAAATAGTGGACTCGCAAATAATTTTTAAGTTCCAGACAATAGGTTTAGAAGGGGAATTATTTGAATTGATAAGTGAGTCGGTTTAAAGGAGAGCCGACCTCCCTTTATCTTAACTTTCCCAAAATAGCTAGCATATTTCTTGTTCCTAAACACATAGAAAAAATATAAGAAAACCATAAACAATTGAAACCATACTAAGCTGTGATTTGTGGTTTAGTTTCATATCATCATCATCATCTTGTTCATTATCTTGTTTCCTCCATTGTAAGTGTAAGTTTTCTTATTTTGATTATTCACAAACTCACTAGATTGAATTAGGTTAATAAGTGATTTGGTATGAAATTGACGCTTAAACGTTGTTTATAATGATATTGATGCTAGTCAACGAAGTAATATGATTGATTCTTCAACTTTTGAGATTGATTAAATTGTAAGGTTCTTGATTTATATATATATATATATATATATATATATATATATAAAAGATTGAAGTTGAAAGGTAGTTATATGTAAGTTATTCGAGCCTAAATAGGTGATATATGCTGCTTGTTGATGTTGTTTAATGTGTTAAAGTAGTTAGAACTGAGTATGTTGTTGTATGTATTGGTAAATTCGGATTCAAGGTTGTGTAGAATGTGCAGTTAGCAGAAACGATAAAGATCGCGACGCGACCAGGTGTATATCGCGACGGGATATACAAATAAACGCGACACGATTTTATAATTCAATTGCGACGCGATTTGTAGGGTTTGACGACGCGATTTGGTTATACTAGCAGTCCAGTTTTCTAAGTTTTTGTTTAAACTTATATGTTATTGTAGGCTAACAGTACCAAGTGAATGCAGCAGTAATAATGACTTAGAATCAATATCTTATATGTAAAATGATAAATTAGAACTAGGCAATGAAGTCATTGATTCTATAAGTTGGTTTAGTGAACATAATCACTTGTAAACTAGTTTGATTATATGACTTAACTTGTGGTGTTGGCGAGTTTATTATAGTTTAAGTACATGCATTGCTTACATGTCTAATATTATATACTTACGTTAAGTTATAATAATTTGAAGTGAGTTACTAACTCGTTGTTCTGTTGTATTCTCAGATCAACCTAAGACTCGGTAAAATAAGAATTCTGAGTTGGAGACTGGAATTATCAGGTGAGTGAATCTGTAAATCTCAATGTAATTTAGTTGTAACAATTTTAGTTACAACCGGTAAACGTACTAGTACTATTGATAGACTGTTTAGTCTACCCTTATAATTATAGTTTATGTGATATATGGCCTTCGGGCATATGTGATCTGTCAGAGGTCAACATGGGTTGGGTTTGGTTGATATTGTTTGGCCAACATAGGGTCTTTGCAAATGTGTTGTTTATAGGAATCTATGTTGTGTGTGGTGATAGAACCAAACTATCGATTAACCTCTGTATAGGTCTGCAGTTGGTTTTAAATGTTCTTTGAGGGCCACCGTGGCATGAGGGCGCCTCAAGAACCACCGATCCTCTTTGAAGTTGTGTGTTTGCTATTAGTTTGATGTAAACAACTTTGTTATGCTAAGTTAGATTGTTAGTTACATGTCTTCTCACTTAGCTTCGTGCTAATCTCACCACCTTACTTCTTGCAGGTTGAAATTTTGATAATAGGTTGGGCAAGAAGTTGGTTACTGTAAGGAATGTTTGACGATTTGCTCACTCTAATATTATTGGAAAACTTATGTCATGTTTTTGGAAGCATATAACACCAGTTTATGTATAATGTTTTGGTAACCATATAACTTTTGTTATGTTATGTTTAGGTTATGTAATGTAAAATATAATATATGTATGGATTTGCGCTTTCGACATGTTATATATATATATATATTATATTTTAAACAAATGGTTCTAATTTCAAGAGGTGTTATAGTTTATGTATGACTATGATGATGTTTGTTTTGTAATGAACTACATTTTGAAATTTAAAATGTTCATTGTTTTTGCCCCCGAGAAAAAACTTCAAGTTCCGCCCCTGATTGTTTACATATGATAATGTCAAAATATATATTAAAAATGATAATAAGAATCATTAAGACCTTGAAATTCAAAAAGTTAAGTGTAAAAAAACTAATTTTAACCGATTTGTTCATATTTGAATTGTTCAGTTGTGAACATATGTATTTTTACGAGTTTTTATATACGTAATTTTACATTTTTTTGGCATCATCTTGTTTGTCATTTGAACAAATATAAATATTCACATATATATAAAGTGAATTACACGTGAACAATTACATATTACTTGTGGTTCTTAAAGTTCTCAACTTTATAATAGTGCTCATTTAAACCTTCCCAAATACTATAGTACCTATATATTTTAAGAAACTTAACAGATTTGTTTTAATATATTTTTAACTGATTTCAAATAATGATTTATGATGTCACTGTGTAATAAATTATGGAGTAGCTAATTAGAGAATGCTAAAGAATTTATTTGGTTAATTGAATTTTTTGACAATATCATATTTAAGATCTATTCAAGATTCAAGATAAGATTAGAATGAGCAATATATAAGACTTGAATAGACAATCCAACACCTCAGGCGATAGCTAAAATAAAAAGAATAACTATAAATAAATAAATAATTGAAAAACAGAGTCTCTCTATCCCCTTAAATGAATGTCCAACTTATAGGAATCCAAATATGTACCACTTTAGGGAAGAAGTTTAATAAAAGACGGTTCCTTCGTTTTGAAGGGAAGCATGTAGATGGTGCAAACAATATTATGTTAAGTTAACGCGTATCCAATATAAATTCAAATAAAGATGATAATAAAGTGCATATCTTATAGAAAGGGAGATAACTTTTTAAACAAAGCCTATATATCCCCAGTTCCACACTAAGATTAGGTAAGCATATAAAACTTACCACTAGAGAAACTTTTGTACCAAACAATAAAGAAACTATAAGAGTTATGCGTCACCATTCACTAGCTAGTTATCACATGCTAGACAATATCTAATAATTTGGAATCACGAAATTATGTATAGATCATTTGAGCAAGTTACTATTGCACACATTGCTCATTGCAATTTGTTTACCTTTCTAATCGTAAGGGTTAAAAGTTATAAATTGACAAATTACTTTCACTTTTATTTTAAGTTAGTTAATGAACCTATTTTATTATCAGGGTGGGTAGTGTAATTTATAAAATTGTGTCTATGTAAATATGATTCATAAGTACATTACAAATCTTGAAAAAGTTATGTAATATATATTGTTGATCGGTAGCACTTTTTACCGGTTAATAAAATCTGTTGGTTCCCTAAATTGTACCAAATATAAAATTCCGACTCTGTGCCTTCAACCCTGATTATAAATTAAGGTTATGGTCTCATTGCTTTCCATTTCTAAGCACAAGAAGTTTATTAGCATCAAAATAGATGATTTCTTAATAAGAAACCAATGAAGATGCAAAGATACCAAAATTAAAGTTGAATCACCCACTTAAGAAAAAAAGGCAAGTCTTATCTTGATGATGAAAAAATTAATGATTATAAACGTGGAAAAGCAATATAATTAGGTAAAATAACAATAATGGTGGGTAGAGGAAAAAGAGGCTTCTATAGCAAAAAGATGCAAGGAAGAATTAATGGCTCTTGTGGAAAGATAGGATAACAATAACAATATATATAAAAATAAAAAAGTTTACAAAGGTGAAAAAGTGTTTGTATTTGGTTACCCTAATGGGTGTGTCCCTTATCTTGTTTCGTATAATTCTCCACCTTGCCTTAATGAGGTACGTAATTGATCAAAGAAGTTGTTTTGTGACAATGTGTCCACGCTAGCTCAATTATTTTGATAGGGCGTGGATTAGTAACCGATGAAAGATACTTACCTGCAACTGCAACTGCAACTGCAACCCGACCCTATTAAGCTCAATCTAAATAATAGAGCTTATATTTTACATGCGTTAACCTCGCAATAGCTTTTCACTTTTTATTTTCACAAGTGTTTTAGCAACTACTACCAATCACTTTCAACATTATTAACTTTCTCCGCTAAATGTTCTTTGTATATAAAGCTTTAGCATTAGTACATTGATCATTTAAATTAAGAACTAGTTGAACAACAACTTGACAAGGGAATCTCGCATTTTAAATCGGCGTCGCCAACCACGAAGGGGCCGATGTGGCACCCCAATCAACAATGCTTTAGCGTCAGACGTAAACACCAAACCATAATGGTTGGTCTTAGAAATCATTCACTTCACTGACTGTTAAACAGTTAATTAAAGACGCTTACAACATTAGTAATATATACAGTCATTTAAATTTCATAGGTTACTAAGGTATTATACATTAATAGCTAATATTGCGTACAACTTTATCTTTTAACATTCGTAACTTATACAACTCTTTAACATTTATTGTTTTTATCCAGCTTGTTTATCACATGCAACATTATGTGATATAAACCTCCACATCATCATATGAAGCGATGAAGTTGTATACATACATACAACTTACAACTCCATATAATACCGGTAGAATTCATGGTGTACATAAACTCTTCGTTACTTATGCTAATTATTCCTATAAACTTCAATTTTTATTATTTTTATTTATCAAAAAATAAAAATGCAACAAAGTGCTAAACTTCAATTCTAATTTTCCAGTTACGAGAACTTTTAGATATTTTATTAAATAACTCAATGAAAACGGGGGATTTATTTAAGCCAGGGGAGCAAATGAGCAGCGCTGGGCAACTATTGTGCTTTAAAAAAGTGTGCATCCTTTTACGAACAATTCATAAATTTGATTCACACCAACTCACCCATCAACAAAAACCCATTATTTTTATATATTTTATATTATATATATAAGTATAAATATAAATTACGGAAAAACTTAAATCACTACAAAAAAGGTTGTTTTACCACGCATATTTCTTCACGTTTTAGTTAGTGTCATGAATTTTATTACGCTTTTTATTGTGGACAAATTGTATACACATTTTTCTAAATAAGCCCACGTATTAAAGTGTGAAGAATGATATCATTAATAAGTTAGACGCTACAAACCGTCAACATATATATATTTGGAGAAATTCAATAAAGAAGTCTGAATTATATTTATTAATTTATTTGTAAAGAAGTCAAACATTTTCAAGAAAATTCTGGCCCACTAATTTTTTAGGATGAAATATTTACAAAAGAGCCACCGATCGATTTCACTCACGAACGGAAGAAGCTCGTTTCCGTGTGCGATAAATTTTAAACCCTAGAACACAAATAGAAACCCTAGCTCTTCAATAACTGATGATCGAAAGTTATAGCCCTTCAATTGATGATCGAAATATAGCTCTTCAAATCAAAGCAACTAAAAACAATTCGTAATGATCGGATATGTAAGCTAATTCATCTTCTCTCCTTTTTAATTTCAATTTGTGATTTGATTAGATTCGGAAAAAAAAAAAACTTGTGTTACTGATTGGATATGTGCATTAAGTGAGCTCATTAAGAAATTTAGCTGTTTATTATTGTGTATTTAATGCTAAATAATGCTAATGCTAATTCGTAAGTTTGTATATAGTTCTGTATAAATTCTTAATTATTTGCAATGCTAATCTGTAAATTTGTTGTTGATATGTACATATAGGAGGTAGATAAGTTAATTTAGTGTTTAATTGATATGATGAGAAACTAATTTTGCTGTGATTTCTTTTGTTTGGAGTTTGAGAATTGAGATATGCATGAGCTACTAATCTTAGCTGGTATTTTTTATTTTATTTTGCTTTGTCTTGTTGTAGTTTTTTGGTTATAGCAGTAACATGTAGCTTAGGCTTTGCTGTGTTTTTATTTTGTATGGTTTTGTTTAGTGGAAATGGGAATAAGGCAAGAACTACATCTTGTTTGTATGAAGTTTCAAATGGATTTTGTCAAATAACTCTATCTCTTGTACTATGGTGTCATGTATCTGACTTTTCTATCTTGTTGATTCTTGTTTTAATTCAGTCTACTGTTTTAATTCAATGTTGATTTATGAACCTGTTTTCGTAAGGAGTTAAGAATTAATGATGTTAATTTCATAAAAATATATTGATTTATTAGCATATTTGAGTTTGACAAAGTCAAGGGATACAATGTAAGCTAAACTGGTGACTATTTCATGCTCGTTATGTTGTCATTTTTATAATACACCTTTTGTTTATTTTTTTGTTTTTGATTTTCTTGTAAACTCAGTTTGGTAAGTTCAATAAATGGACAAAAGTTGGATCACAGCTAATATAACCAACAAAACTTTCAAAGATGAAGTTAAATATTTTATAGAGTTTGGTGTAAGTTCTTTACCAATGGAGAATGTGGAAGTAGTGGATACTACATTTAAAGGAGATATTGTTGGTACATTTAGTGTGTCAGTCAGTTGGTCTATTAAGTTGTAAGTGTCGTTGATTAATTGTAATAGAAAAGTCATTTTTGTATTAGTGACACTTAGTTTGGTCTAGGCGACACTTGTCTTAGTGTCGCATAGCGACACTTAGGTAGTGTCGCATGAAGGCGGCCACATGCGTCACTTAGGGAGTGTCGCATGTCTGCCGATAAGTATAAATATAAACCTACGGGTTTCATGCTAGGGTTGACGAAACCCTAGCACCATTTGACGAAATTGCTTCTCTATAATCAAGCTAATAGGTTACGTTCATCAATACAAACTTATATTCGTGATATATATACGTGTTTCGGTTTGTGTTTACATTCGATTAGTGTGATTGTTTGTTTCCGCCTTACAATCATTGCAATCAATCACTTAGATCCACAGCAAGAGGCGCTCACAACTGGTATCAGAGCATCAAAGTGGTTTGATTGACGTATTGATCACGTAATCGCTTGTTTTCGGTTTACTTTGTGAAGAGAATCAAGAACAATCGAGTTATTTGGATCAATTGGGTGCTATTCAGACGATTTGAATAAACATTTACAGGTTTCGTTCGATTGGGATTGAAGAATTTTCGTTACGTTTACGAAAATTCGAATTTTAGGGTTTTTGGGACATCAAAGCCGTTTCTGCGTCACTAGATAGCGACACTTCGTGCGACACTCTGTAAGTTCCAATTAGGGTTTTACCGACACTCTGGTGCGTCACTCTGTGCATCACTTAGAGCGTCATTTGTGAGTAATGCGACACTTGCCTCTAGTGTCGTCTGCTTTAATCTAGCGACACTCACGTGCGTCACTTCAGCACGTCACTTGTTTGTCACGTGTCACTTCCACTAGTGACGCCTGTTTGATTTACTGCGTCACTCAAGTGCGACACTTGGGTGCGTCACTTTTTTGATCGAGCGACACTTGCTTCTAGTGTCATCAGTCACTTTATACGTCACTTATTAGCGACACTTACTAAGTGTCGCTAGTCTTTGCGACACTTCAGTGCGTCACTTGACAAGTGACGCCTTTGTTACTAATCAGTTTTCTGGTGTTTGTTTTTGAGCTATTTTTTCCAGGTTCTTCTAAATGGCTACTGATAAAGAAGATATTAGGGATATTAGGGACATCATTAAACAAAGCAGTGATGTTGGTTCAAGTAATAAACCTCATTTGTTCACCGCGGATATGGATTACGCTTACTGGCGTGATCGATTTGAACAATATGTGAACTTTCATTGTCCAGAGCTTTGGGGTCCAATGAATGAACGGTATACGGCTCCAATTGCTGAGGGTAATTATCGTGGTATTCCTCCAGCTAAGACATACAAAGCTATGACACCTGAGGAGAGAAAGGAATATGAAACAGAGAGGAAGGCACATTCTGCTATCTGCATGTGCCTCAGTAAGGATGTATTACGACTTTTTAAAGGTCATGATATCACCTATGATCTGTGAAGGGCAATTAAAACTAGGTGTGGAGGCAATGAAAGATACAAGGAGGCAAAATTAGAATTGATAAAGAAACAATACGATTTGTTTGACATTCTCCCTGATGAAATTGCATCAGGGCTCTTCACAAGGTACTCACAGTTGGTTAGTGAGTTAACTGAAGGAGGTTACAATTTCCCTGCACTGGAGGTTAATAAGAAGCTGCTAGATGTGTTGCCAAGTGCATGGGATGTGAAAGTACAGTTCTTGAAGGAGAGTCAAGAGCTAGCTAAGATGTCATTGGATGATTTGATTGGGGTTCTTCAAGCGCATGCTATGGAGCTAAGGAAGAAGGCATGCAAGTCAGGTGGGTTTATTCAGGACCCAACACTCTATGGAGGAACAGTGAACACATGAAAGTCTTAAGGTGGAATGGCTTTTGTTTCGGATACTAATTCACCATCAACTGTCACGGCTGCTCATCCGGTAGTATATGCTTCTGGACCTTCACAAGGTCCACAACATCAAGTTAAAATTACTCCAGCTATGGAAGAACAAGTTGCCATCTATACAGCTTTTCTGAGTTTTTACAAGGATTTGGTTTCGCAACCAAATTCTACACTAGAACTTGCTAAAGATGACTATGCTCAACTGGATGATGATCATCTTGAGCAAATGGATTTAAACTGGAATATTGTCATGATCTCAAGAAGAGTTCAAAAATTCCTGCAATGGACTGGACGCAAGAGTTTGGAAGGAAACAGCAAATCCAGCTTTGGTTTTGACAAGACCAAGGTCCGCTGCTATAACTGTCAAAATTTGGGACATTTCGCAAGGGAATGCGAGAAACCCAAAGTTCCTCCATCGGGTTTTACAAAGCCTGATGCTCCTAAAGCTCAAGAGAAGGATGAAGTGAAACAAGCGACAGCTGATGCTTTAGTTGTCTTCGAGCCTACAAACACAGACCGGAGTATGTTTGCTGAAAAGTACCAACAGTGTCTTATGGCTCACGTTACTAATGAGGTACGCAATGAACCTGATGAGCCTTTGAATTGTATTTCATGCATTAAGTTAATTGAATCTTTAAAATGCTTTCAAGAAGAAAACTTAGAATTAAGAGAAAAGGTTGCAAAACTTAATGAGTCCAATAAATACCTAAAAGCTAATGAACAACTTTACGATAAGAAGATTGAGGCTTATAAGCAAGACACTCAAAAGTACTAATCAAAAGTTTTTAGTCAATAAGATGCTATTAACAGCTATCTTGCTGAAATTGAATTGTTGAATACGGAACTCTCTGATTTAAAATTTGAGTATGATAACTATAAGAACAAGATTCTAGGTTCCTCTTCCTCTACAGTTGCCTTCAATGAAATCCTTAATAAGCAGAGGACAGATAACAAAACTAAGGCAGGACTAGGCTATGCTGAAGTCTCACCTCCCACTGAATACTGTCTTATGCCTGTTAAGGAAGGCACTAAAGAGATTCATGTTGACTATGCATTGTTATATGGTATCAAGTCAAAGGCAACCAAGCAAAACAAACAGGCAAAGGAGAAAACCAAGCGGTCAGAGTATCCTTCGCCTAAGTTTGTTAAGTCTGAAGCTGTATCTCTAGTTAGTGTTGAGGAGATAGTTGAGATTGAGGATATTACCGATCAGGAGTATCCTAAGGTTGAGAAGGTTGAGGTCAAATCAGAAAAGGTGATTTTGATGAATGAACCTGTCCTTAAAGTACAAAATGATAAGGGCAAGAAAAAGGTTTTAAATGAGAAAACTCAAACTTTACAGACACCTGTAAAGATTTTGAAAGATAACTTAAGTGTGAACAATGAAAGAATTTCATGTAAAAAACCTTTACTCTCAACCAATCAACCGAGGCAAACATTTTCTCAAACTTGCACACACTGTGCTTGTTCTAAAAATGCCTCACCATCTACTTCGGTAAATCCTTAGCCTCAACCGATTGTTGAGAATCGTTCATGTTTCTACTGCAAGAAGCAAGGACATTTAATTCGTGATTGTCCCAAGATTTCTCATCAGCGCTATGGAAGAGATATGCCTAGAACTTCTTTTTATAGAAATTCATTTTCACCACCTAGGCATTATTTCAACTCTCCCAAGCCTGTTGAAAAGCAAAGTAATGTTGGGCAAAAACCTTTACCAAAACAAAAGCCCGACATTGCTCTCAAACCAACTTCTGAACAATCTAAAGTTTGGAAAAGAAAGGAGTCTGCTAGTGACTCTTCCGTCATCAACAATAACACATTAGATGAAAATACTGATTTATTAAAAAATAAGGTTCTATCTGATGTGATTATTGTTGATGACCTTGGTAGACCTAAGTCTGTAAAGGCTTGGGTCACCGTTTCTCACTAATCTCCTTACTTTTATGTGTTGCAGCAGTCATAACATGTTAAAGATACTGAATGGTATATGGACAGTGGCTGCTCGCGACACATGACTGGCGATGTGTCTCTTTTGACGGATGTTAAACCACACGTCGGAGGACATGTTGCCTTTGCTGGAGATACTGGAGGAACGATTACTGGAAAAGGGAACGCTAACTAATGGGAGAGTTAGCTTTGAGAATGTGAATTATGTGGCTCAAATCACTCACAATTTGCTGAGCGTTTCATAAGTCTGTGATAAGGATTATACCACAACATTCACAAAAACAGAATGTGTGATCTTGAAGCCGGGTTTCGTTATCCCTGAAGAATGGATGTTTATGCGGGCACCACGGAGAAACGATACCTATGTGATGAACATGCGAACTATGGAGACTACAAATGAGTACACTCGTCTTCTGTCAAAGGCTTCGGAAAAGGAATCACTACTTTGGCATCGACGGATGGGACATGTTCATTTTCGCAAAATGAATTTTCTTATAAAGAATGATTTGGTAAACGGAGTTCCAAAACAGTCCTTTGCTCTAAAAGATGATTGTATTTCATGCTACAAGGGCAAACTCCACAAAAAGTCCCATAAGTCCAAGGTAGTGAATTCTATTGCTGCACCTCTGGAGCTCTTACATATGGATTTGTTTGGTCCTATTTCTACTAAGAGCATTGGTGGCCGATTCTACTGCTTAGTAGTCACCGATGACTACTCCAGATTTTTGTGAGTGTAACATGTTTAAGAGGACAAATATACTGATAATCGTTTTGAGATAATTTTTATAAAAAGTGTTTTTATCATGTCAAGTAAATTTAAAGTGGACGAATATACTGATGATCGAAATAACACTTACTATTCTTAATAATTGCATGTTATTCCGATATGATCCCTAACCAGACTCAATCAACTCCGTCACCAAAAAGAATATGTCAATTTTGCATTAATTATATGTTACTTTACTTTATTTTATTTCGTAATTATGACCAAGTTACAGTTACCTTCAAATTTGAGTACCCAAATTAAAACGCAAACGATCGACAAAATATTAAAAGTTTTTCACCAAGTGACTTTATGCGTCACTTTCATAAGTGACGCTACAAGTGCCGCACTGGTTAATGCGTCACTTTCATATGTGACGCTTCCAGTGTCGGGTTAAGTGACGCGTATTAGGTTTTCGGTATAAATACCCCTCAAACCGACACTCCTAATTACCACATACACTATTCAATACCCGACACTTACTCTGACACTGCGTCACTTACGATCGTGATAGCGTCACTTCGGCTGTTCAAATTTTTTCGTTTTGTTTGCGAGTTTCAAGCTTTGTTTGTGCAATCGGCCTTTACAGTCTCGTTCCCCATACTCATACACTTCATTAGGTATGACTTTCAACCCCTCTCGTTATGTATTCATACTTTATTCGTATATTAGGGTTACGGGTTTAATGTTTTTAACGAAATCACTCGATTTGGGGATTGTTTGTTAATGTTATATGCTAATAAATGGTGTGTTTTACTTGTCGTTATAATGCGCACACTTTGGTAATCACGGTTTTCAAAAGCCCCAAATTTGGGTCGATGTGATTTCTGGGTGTGAACAGTGACGCGATGATTTTCATCGTTGCGTCACTTCATGCGTCACTTCCAGTAAGTGACGCTATTTGGTAGTTTGAATGACTTACCGTCACTCATCTAAGTGACGCCTTTATATGCGTCACTTATTTAAGTGACTCCCTTAGTGACACATATGCTTGTACCGTCAGTTAAACCGTCACTCTTTTGAGTGACGCCCTTTTATGCGTCACTTACTTAAGTGACTCCCTTAGTGACGCCCTTGTCTATACCGACACTTATACCGTCACTTCCTTAGTGACTCACCTAGGTTACCGTCACTAGGTTAAATGACGCATACTTTTGTACCGACACTTACCAAGTGTCGTATTTAATGACGCATAATTTGGCCACGTCATTTACACCAGTGACGTCTGATAGCGTCACTTACCCTAAGTGACGCTATACTTGATTTTTGATTTTTAAACATTGTTTCATGCGACACTTCCTAAGTGTCGTTAGTGTTTATGCGTCACTTCCTAAGTGACGTTGATGTGCAAAATCTAGTTATTAAATTTGTCGTTGTAAAGTAAACAAGAAAGTACCGCGCTAGACCAAAGCACAACCGGGCAGTGGACCCTATCGTGTAGTAGTATAGTTGGGTAAGTTCGGGTTTGAACGCAGGGAACTTTAAGTTTAAGAAGTTGAAATTAGGTGTGATCAATTAGACAAAAGAAAGTAAAATGTGGTTGGGTGTGACCGAGTTGTCACGATGCTTAAAACTACAATTTATAATCAATTAGAACGGTGGACTCAGGAAGAGTCAAATTGGTTGTTTGGAACTTTCAAATATTAAAAACAATGCTTGCTTGGATTATTTTACTAGTGATTTCGGGGTGTAAAGTTATAACCGGTTAGGAAATATGCCAAAGTAATACTCGTGAAACATGAACTAGGCGTTAGCTAGAACCTATTGTTCACTTCAATTACAAACCTATGATTTAATCTAGTAACGGACGTTCGCCATGGTTACTAACTTGCACAAATTAACTAAATCATTTAACACATTCCAAATTACATTCGCAATTTTGTCCGATTATTCATAGACAAATAATCAAAAGCAAATCACTAGTTGAAAACGTTCGCTATATCAATTAGTGAGTCGCCATATGGTTAAAATTCTTGAAATAAAGCCTAATTACACAAGGTTCTCCGATTAAACATAAATTAAGAGGGTTGAGTTTGTAAATCATCCACGCGATAAACATTCGCTAAAATCGCTAACTTATGTGCATTTAACTAGAATTGTTATAATCGTCAAATGCTTTGTCCCACAAATCACAATAAACTTAATGAGGTATTTTAGGTAAACAAGAACATATACTATAATTGTTTAGCTAAAATGCCGAAAGCTTTGTAACAACCACTAACTAAACACATATAAATTCATGGATGATTCAAAAACTCAAGCATAAGCTAACATCCTAGATATACACCCCTAATCAACTAGTTATTTCATCCAAGCAAACATATGAGTAACTAGCCACGCATAATCACAACAAACAAACAAATATCACAAACACAAGACAAATTCATAAATAACTTCAAATTAGATTTAAACGAAATGATACCAAAGTTGTTACACGATTGTTTCCGAGTGATGTTGTTTGATGTTCCCCTCACAAAAACTTCTAATAAATGTAAGTGAACTCTTGAGTGAATATGGTGATCTTTGGTTGGTGATGGAGTAATGGTGAATTTTTGTGTAGAGAGTAAATGAAAGTGTGTGTTTTTGATGATGAAGATGATTGTCAAAAGAATAATGGTGATAATGTCCCTTTTTTCTCTCTTTTGCAGCTCCCAAATCCCCCCTCTCTCATGCAAAAAAAACGGTTGAGCATTAAATGCTCAACCAATCAAAATCGCACAACACAACAATCAGCCTCGAATTTTGCTCAGATCGAACAATAGCCGATCGGCTTTAATACCATAGCCGATCGGCTTCTGAAGCCCAGCCGAACGGCTTCTTAAGGCCAGCCAATCGGCTCTCCTAGTTCAAAACATCCAGCTCCATCGAGGGAAAGTTCTGTGAAGAAATTGCACTACAACAGCCGAACTGCTAAAGATAGCAGATCTGCTGAACACTCATAGCCGATCGGCTTTGATTTCTTAGCCGATCGGCTTTGCTTCTTTTCAGCATCATTTTCGAGCCCAGCCAGCATTGGTCCAGACTTCACCAATTCGCATGCGTTTCTAGCTTTTTACCTGAAATAGATTTCCAAACAAAATAAGTATCGGAAGTTCTTGAAATCTAATCAAATACATATGCAAAACAATGATATCGCGATAGATTTATATAGCTAAAATGAGCGATATCAAATATCCCCACACTTGAACTTTGCTTTCGCCTTCTTGTTGTTTGAAGGCTCTAATCTCATTCAATAACCTTTCGGCCAAAGCCGGAGGGTAATACCGCCGAACAAATGCTTCTCTCATCTCGTCCCATGATGTAATGGTGTTTGGTTCCAATTCTTGAAACCATATCTTCGCCTCACCACATAGAGACATAGGAAAAGTCCGTAGGCGAATTGCCTCATCCATATTTGGCCCATATTTGAACCAACTCCCAATCTCAAGAAAACTCGCAATATGTTTGTGCGGATCGGCCCGCACCCTTCCATCAAATTGTTTATCCCTAATGAGTTGCATGTGATGCCCCTTCAAAGAGAAATTATCATTTTCAATATCCGGAACCCGTATGGCCGACTCGGGTGTCGGTGCTACGGTTCTAACCCGCGAGCAAATAGGAGTATCATCCTCATCCGCCATATCGTCTTCAATTATAATAACCTCTTCCGCGTGCTCAGGTGTTACAAGCTCGTCTTCAAAAACCTCTTCGATCAAGACGTTTCCCGAAGATGTATCCGAATCCGTGTGACTACAAGTTGAATCCGTTGGATTATTCTTTGGCTTCCTCCTTCGCTTCTTTTTAGCGGCTTTCTCCGGATTGGACAAGGGACTAAGTAGTTTGTGGCCCGAACTTCTTGTGCTCATCCACTACCAAATCAAACCTATAAAGCACAAAAGATAAAACCGTCAAATGCACCGGCGCAACACAACAAAAAAGTAACTTTCAAAGAATAAATTCCGAGAAAGGATCAATCAATCTCACTTAAATTAACTTCAATTAAACGCTAAGTTCCCCGGCAGCGGCGCCAAAAACTTGATGTGCAAAATCTAGTTATTAAATTTGTCGTTGTAAAGTAAACAAGAAAGTACCGCGCTAGACCAAAGCACAACCGGGCAGTGGACCCTATCGTGTAGTAGTATAGTTGGGTAAGTTCGGGTTTGAACGCAGGGAACTTTAAGTTTAAGAAGTTGAAATTAGGTGTGATCAATTAGACAAAAGAAAGTAAAATGTGGTTGGGTGTGACCGAGTTGTCACGATGCTTAAAACTACAATTTATAATCAATTAGAACGGTGGACTCAGGAAGAGTCAAATTGGTTGTTTGGAACTTTCAAATATTAAAAACAATGCTTGCTTGGATTATTTTACTAGTGATTTCGGGGTGTAAAGTTATAACCGGTTAGGAAATATGCCAAAGTAATACTCGTGAAACATGAACTAGGCGTTAGCTAGAACCTATTGTTCACTTCAATTACAAACCTATGATTTAATCTAGTAACGGACGTTCGCCATGGTTACTAACTTGCACAAATTAACTAAATCATTTAACACATTCCAAATTACATTCGCAATTTTGTCCGATTATTCATAGACAAATAATCAAAAGCAAATCACTAGTTGAAAACGTTCGCTATATCAATTAGTGAGTCGCCATATGGTTAAAATTCTTGAAATAAAGCCTAATTACACAAGGTTCTCCGATTAAACATAAATTAAGAGGGTTGAGTTTGTAAATCATCCACGCGATAAACATTCGCTAAAATCGCTAACTTATGTGCATTTAACTAGAATTGTTATAATCGTCAAATGCTTTGTCCCACAAATCACAATAAACTTAATGAGGTATTTTAGGTAAACAAGAACATATACTATAATTGTTTAGCTAAAATGCCGAAAGCTTTGTAACAACCACTAACTAAACACATATAAATTCATGGATGATTCAAAAACTCAAGCATAAGCTAACATCCTAGATATACACCCCTAATCAACTAGTTATTTCATCCAAGCAAACATATGAGTAACTAGCCACGCATAATCACAACAAACAAACAAATATCACAAACACAAGACAAATTCATAAATAACTTCAAATTAGATTTAAACGAAATGATACCAAAGTTGTTACACGATTGTTTCCGAGTGATGTTGTTTGATGTTCCCCTCACAAAAACTTCTAATAAATGTAAGTGAACTCTTGAGTGAATATGGTGATCTTTGGTTGGTGATGGAGTAATGGTGAATTTTTGTGTAGAGAGTAAATGAAAGTGTGTGTTTTTGATGATGAAGATGATTGTCAAAAGAATAATGGTGATAATGTCCCTTTTTTCTCTCTTTTGCAGCTCCCAAATCCCCCCTCTCTCATGCAAAAAAAACGGTTGAGCATTAAATGCTCAACCAATCAAAATCGCACAACACAACAATCAGCCTCGAATTTTGCTCAGATCGAACAATAGCCGATCGGCTTTAATACCATAGCCGATCGGCTTCTGAAGCCCAGCCGAACGGCTTCTTAAGGCCAGCCAATCGGCTCTCCTAGTTCAAAACATCCAGCTCCATCGAGGGAAAGTTCTGTGAAGAAATTGCACTACAACAGCCGAACTGCTAAAGATAGCAGATCTGCTGAACACTCATAGCCGATCGGCTTTGATTTCTTAGCCGATCGGCTTTGCTTCTTTTCAGCATCATTTTCGAGCCCAGCCAGCATTGGTCCAGACTTCACCAATTCGCATGCGTTTCTAGCTTTTTACCTGAAATAGATTTCCAAACAAAATAAGTATCGGAAGTTCTTGAAATCTAATCAAATACATATGCAAAACAATGATATCGCGATAGATTTATATAGCTAAAATGAGCGATATCAGACGTCTGAATCAGAATTTTGTTTAAATTTTGTGAATATTTGTGCTAATCCTATAACGATGTTTCTGGTTATTTTTTCGGTATTCTAGCCTACAGATGGCAGGTCTGCAAAATTATTATCGCCGCACCAACACAGCCACAACATCATTGCGTTTCTGGAGTCAACGCATACGAACTCAATCCCATTCCGACCAATGATTGAATTTTTACGCCGATTGAGGATTCACTACGCTATCACCGCATCCACTCCAGTGTACATGAATCAGATCGAGGAATTCTATGATCACGCCTTTATCAGGACCAGGGTGATGTGCCAAGAATTGTTTCCACTATGTTTGGCGAGGAGATTGAGATTACTGAGGATTCTGTTCGCCGAGTTCTCCAATTCAACGATACACATGAGATGCCAACTATGTTTGAGACAACCTTAATTTATGATGGCCTTCAGCGGATGGGTTATCCTGCAAAACAGCTCTCCGACTTTAGAAAACAATATATGTGCAGGGTTTGGAGATATCTATGCCATATTGTTATTGTCTGCTTATCTCCAGGGAAAGGTGGATACAATGTTGTGAGTCATTTGACTCTATCTTTGATGCTGGCACTGGTTTACAACAAGCCCTACAATTTCAGTGGATATATCTTCGGTAATATGGTTGAGAACATCCGAGCTGGGAAAGATAAATGGCTGTAGTATCCGAGGTTTGTGCAGCTACTGTTGAATGATTTGAATCTGAATATTGCTCCTGATCAGCGCTCGCTATTGGTTCCGACACCAATGCTCTTACGAGTCTTCAATGACTGTAAGTTAGCGCCAAAAGGTGAACAAGTTTTGGCAGATCGGGAGCTATTTGGGCACATAGTAAACGAAAACTATGTTGCACAACCAATTGATAGGTTTGAGGATGTCGAGATCCCTCCGGTGAATGAGGATGATTTGGTCGATACAGAGGTAGCTCAGGATTTAGATGACATTGATCAGGTTGAGAATGTTGATGCCGATGATGATGATGGTGGTGGACCCACACCACCCGATTCTGATGGGGATGTGCCTCCTCAAGAGGCTTTAGATGCAATCCACATGGTTGATTCGAAACGCTTTAAGCGTATTTTGAGAAGGATCTCTGAGGGCAGGGTTCACGTCCCGAGAAATCCAGGTAAGCGACCAGCTGGGTCCGCTCCCTCTTACGCTGACTTGCCCCACAAAAGGCACCAGCGCACAGGGGTGGTGATTCAGGAACCTGGTCAGCGAATCACTCAGCAACAACCGCGTCCTCCACAACAACCACTATCTCAGCCGCAACTTCCTTCTATTCAACAACTTTTTGCTCAAATCGAACAAATGAACAAACGTTTTGAAGATCAATCTGCGATTATTCAAGTTTAGGCTGCACAGATAAAGGAATTAAAGACCAAGGTTGATGAGGTTGATGACTTAAAGCTTCAAGTGACAGATCTACAGTCTAGGTTGTTAGAGTTGGATTTTGTTACAATTGTTTCGGGGGAGGCTGGTCCCAGGACCTTGGAAACAAATGTAACACCTCCCCCAGAACCAGAAAATGTACAAGCTTCTTCTATAAATGAAAATGTATCTTTGGATTACTTTGTTGAGGTTCAAGGTCAACCGAGACCAATTGCGGTTGATTATTCATATGTAGATCTTACATTTCTTCAACATATGATGAATGAAAATACGTCAATACCTGAGGAAGAAGTGGTAAATGATCCAATGGCAGAGGATTGGTATTTTGAAGGGAATGATGACATTGAAGTTGAGGGGGAGGAGCTCCAGAGTGATGAATGTTATGATGATGCTCCAATTATTGAAACTGATTCTTCAGAGGATGAAGCAGAAGCAGAAACCACTGAGCCATAGTCTCTACAGCTGAACCCTCAACGATAAAACCTGATCTAGTGTTTAAACCTAGAGTTGAGGTACCCGTCACGTGCCAATTTTACAAAGTCAGAACTGACTATACGGGTTTGATCAAAAGCTGAAAGTTCGATAAAAATAATTATGTATTCATGATCAAAAGGAGTGATGAAATTCAGTACTTCAACTTGAAGTTTTATCGAATAAGTACTCTGCCAAAATGTGAACTTCTAAGATTATCTCATATACCCTCGAGATTCACGAGCAGATTTCTTCCAGGTTATCATCCGTTGGGAAATCAACAGCAAGAAGTACAATATGATTAAACCGACGCGGGGTATGAGATATAAGTTTAAAAAGAAGTTGAATCCGGTTACACGACAACCGATTGTAAGGATGATCTACCCACCAGCAAAATACTTACAGAAGATACCTCTAGAGATCATTCCTTTGGATTTTTTGAACAGGTTGCTATATTGGGAATATGATGATATTACAGGAGAAGTTGTGATCGTTTTTGTTTCTAATTCTGAACCGACTACGGATCCAGAGTCTTCAACAGATGTAGATTTGGGGGCTGAAGAGAAAACAGCATGGGATGTTGTACAGCCTAGGAAGAGGTCTATGTGGGGTCTGAAGAGAAACAGATTTTGTGTATTTGACCCTTTGAGTTTGATCAATCTTTCTGAACAAGATATGAAGAAATTACATCAGAACAAGATTCAATTCAGAGCAAATGACAGAACTGAAGCCATTAAATTTCAGAAGATTGTTGATATCTGCGTAGCCAATGGGATACACGCTGGTGGTGTATTCCCAGCTGGCTGGAAATAGTTTGAAGATTTGAAGATTTTTTGAAGACCAAGCTGCTGACAAGGGGGAGTTTGTTGGTACATTTAGTGTGTCAGTCAGTTGGTCTATTGAGTTGTAAGTGTCGTTGATTAATTGTAATAGAAAAGTCATTTTTGTATTAGCGACACTTAGTTTGGTCTAGGCGACATTTGCCTTATTGTCGCATAGCGACACTTAGGTAGTGTCGCATGAAGGCGGCCACATGCGTCACTTAGGGAGTGTCGCATGTCTGCCGATTAGTATAAATATAAACCTACGGGTTTCAGGCTAGGGTTGACGAAACCCTAGCACCATTTGTCGAAATTGCTTCTCTGTAATCAAGCTAATAGGTTACGTTCATCAATACAAACTTATATTCGTGATATATATACGTGTTTCGGTTTGTGTTTACATTCGATTAGTGTGATTGTTTGTTTCTGCCTTACAATCATTACAATCAATCACTTAGATACACAGTAAGGGGCACTCACAGATATTGGTGAGGGTAATGTGGAAATAGGAGATACTACCTTTGAAGAAGATATTGGTGAATCTGAGCAAAGCTTGCAGGATGACACCGAGGATATTTCATACAAAAATTTGTTGGAGGGTGTGACATTTTGTTCACGTTACTTTGAAGGTGTTGAGACTCCATTCAATCGCCTTCCAAGAAATAATGAGAATGTTCCTGGGAATGAGATGTATATGCTTCATTCTGGTGGACGTAAGTTAGGAAAGGTTGAAGTTATGAAGCTTGATAACAAGTCATTGGGTCAAGCGCATCGCTATGTGTTACTAAACCATAGTAAAATTCAACCTTTTCGTGAGTAAGTATCATTTTTAAATATTATTATGTAGCCTTAAATAATGCATTTTGGAGTTTAAGTATGATCTATCTGCTGTAGTCAATTTTTGGGTGAACAACAAGCTCTTAAGGATAAACCAATGGACTCAAAGACGATTGGGAGATTGCTTGTTGAGAAATTTTCATTGTGGCTACAACATCAGGTTTAATTTTTTTATATAATATATATAATAAATTTGATTGGAATAGTATACAAAAGTTATAACTAAAAGCTAGATATATGTATTCCGTAACAAGTGATATGATCATATAATCTCAAAAGTAAACTCCAACTAATCTACGTAAAAGAAAAGAGAAAAAGAAACTAAAAATTATTAACATAATATCACAGGCAGGTCAAGAAATTAAAATTAGGCAAAAAAAACAAAAAATATTTTTAAGTAATTTGTGACATTTTAAAATTTCCGACCTATCAAAATGATAGGGGAAAAAAAGTAATCATGTTACCCCTAATTTAGTTCGCTAGATCAAACTGTCGAAAATGCGGAAAACAAAAATTGTAAACTAGTTCAAGAACTCGAATCCATCTGTCTCTGATTTGCATGTTTACAACTCAATAATTAATAATTAATTTGCTTATTTTATCTCTTTTGTGGCCATATTATGTATCAGCTGCATGGTAGAATTTATGCACTAATATTCCATGAAGATACTAAATTAAATTCAAGAAATGTAAAAGAAGGCATATAAAAAGGTGGGGAAAAAGTTGCAGAAAGAAAAGTTTTTATATTACCCACAAAGGGCTTTAAAAGTGATTAACTTTTGTTTTAAAAGGGCTGTCCACTTTCTACATTTTACTAACAAATTATGTACAAATTATTATTAATTATTTATTACAAGTATATATTCTATATATATTGTACTGTAATAAAGGTCTAGTATAAACAGATTGATTTCGTGGAGTATCTTACTTCCTGCTTTTTAGGGAAAATTAGATTCCATAACCCATTCACGCCACATTTAAACAATTTCCAGCTGCTTCAATTTCTACCATTAATACTGCAGAAAGCAGAAACTCGATCTGTACGAACATATCTATACTTACTTTACTAAGAGCAAGTCTAATGATAGCTTTTTTCAAAGCTTTTTTATGTAAAAAAACTTTGAAAAAGCTTTTTATCATTGGGAGAAAGTTTTTTAGCCCAAATATTTACATTTAATCTCCTTATTGTGGTTAATAAAGCTATTGGAAAGTTTTGAAAAAAACTTAATTGGCATATAAAAAAGCTTTTGGAACCACTTTATCATTAGAGATGCTCTTAGAGCGTGTTACGTTGTGTGTTACTTTATTTTATCTTATATACGTATATACGTATATGTAACTAGATGTATAGCGATGGATTATGGTTGTTAGAGATATATCCAGATGAAAAAATACAAATCGGAAGCTTTCAAATTCAAATTGCAAATCAAATACAAACAAACTAACGAATCAAACAAATCAATTTCCAAATGTACCAAACAAACTAACAAATTCAAAATTCGAAGGTCCAAAGTTTCTAAACTAATGATCTCTATATATAGAGAAAATCAATTAAACATAATTTCTAAACAAACTTCAAATACAAATACTAATCCTAAACCAACTCAAAAATCAAATTTACCAAACAAACCCCTAAAGTTTAAGTCATATTCCATCAATCTCCACCGTAATTTGAACTTCTTCGAACTAAACGCTATCCAAATCAAAATTTCAAACCAAATTCCAAACTTTCAAACGCTAGATTTACTAGCCAAATTCCATTTTTTCAATCAAACCAAACGATTGATTTCCCAAAACGATCCAATTCAAACGTCGATAAATTAAAACCTAACAGTCAAACGCTAACCGACAAAGTCAAAACGGTAAACCAAACAAACCAAATCGGCTTCAAATGATCTTTAAAACAAACAATCAAACTCGGGAAACAAATTCAAAATCCCGACAAACAAAGATCTTCAAACTCACAAATTTCAAACAAATGAACAAATCCAAACGACATTATAATAATCAAGTCTTCAAACACCAAATCGATCTTCAAATTCCAAATATCTAATTCGAATTCAAACGACCAACTTATTTGATAAGAATTACGGTCCAAATTTCCAAATTCAAACGCAATCCAAAACCTTATGATCTAATCACAATCAGATCCTAAAACCAAAGATTGCTCCACCAAAAACCAAACAATAATCGAAACCAAATTCAAAACGAAATCAAATTCGAACAGCAACTTCGAAAATCTATATCTGTCAACTCGAAGCTCTAATCAAAGATCCCAACAGTCAGGTAGTATATATATGTGTCTAGAATCTACGGTTAAAATATTAAGACGATCCAACGATTAATGAATCCGCAACGTCAATTCTCCTACGATTGTGCAGAAACTGACGAACCAAAGACCAAAAAAATGAAAACGAAACGAGTTCAAACACAAACGGGATCCCTCCGGATAGCCAATAATTAGTTGACAACCGAAGGATGACTAATTCCAAAACCTAAAGCTGTGATACCACTTGTTAGAGATATATCCAAACAAACGAATACAAACCGAAAGCTTTCAAATTCAAATTGCAATTCAAATACAAACAAACTAATGAATCAAACAAATCAATTTCCAAAGGTACCAAATAAACTAACAAATTCAAAATTCGGAGGTCCAAAGTTTCTAAACTAATGATCTCTATATATATAGAGAAAACTAATTAAACATAATTCTAAACTAACTCCAAATACAAATACTAATCCTAATCAACTCAAAAACCAAATTTACTAAACAAACCCCTAAAGTTTAGTTATATTCCCACAATGATTTATTGGTTTATACCATATGCTAACAATCCATGTTAATCTGTTAGAGCATCCCCGATGACTAAAGTTATTAATAGCTTTTTTTGATAGTTGCATCACACTTTTATATAAAAAAAACCTTATTTTAGAAGAATCTTTGGCATCCCTGATGAAAAAAAGCTTTGTAAAGCTTTTATTTTTAAAAATCACGCATACATATATTCAAAAAAGTCTTTCATCAAAAACTTGAGAAATATTAAGCTTTAGGATAAAAAAGTTTTTTTCATACAATGAAGAAAACTTTTTCTAAAGTTTTTTATATAAATTTTTGTTTAGAAAATTAAAAATATTCATTGGAGATGCTCTTACTAGCTAGATTCCTTGTAAAAATCAATAAACCAATATCCTAACCTGGAAATCTCTCTCGTCTCAAGAACAAGATGCATAATACCTAAATTTTATCATCGCATCTGAATAGAAAGAACAAATTAAAAGATCAATATTAATACTCAGCTAGTCTATATCAGAATGAAAGAAAGAATGAGATGAATAATCCCAAGAATGGGAGCAAAACCAAACGATCGATTTACAAATATATTCCAGAAAATTATTAGTTACTATATGAAAAATAATAATTATAATAGAATGTAGTATATAACTTGTTTTTAATTTTAACTTCTGGATATAAACAACTTTAGTCCTTCTATTTTATCTTTGGAGCACTTCTGGTTCTTTAACTTTATCACAGGCACTTGAACTTTAATTCTTGACACATCCATACTTCTGCTATCAACCTTTAACGAAAGCAGCAAAAACCACAAGCAATAGCATCTTCTAGCATGCATGGTTGATTCACAAGTGCACTACCCTTGCTACAAATTTCGATCCCATCCTCCCCTGGTGCAACTAGCTGAGAGATCTCTACCCTTCCTCGAGAAAAGCTTTTTCTCGATATTGAACATTATGAAAAATGATTGGCTACCCTGGTTTTTGCTGCGAAATTGAAGTTTTAACACAAGATAGGTGTGATAAATTAGTCTTTAAACTTTAGAAGATCGTAACTTTGAGCAAATAGAAGTTACCGAATAAATACCACTTCTTAACTTAAATTTCGAAACAAGACAATGGACATGCCATGATGCCATTGGAGGTATCAGGTATGTCCAGCTTTCGAAATTGATCAATTTAGACCTTTTGATTTTAGAACTCTGACCTCACCCAAATTAATTTTACTTAATTATTACAGCAGTATTTATAAACTTCAAACTAAACCATATATGTTCTGTTCTACAGATTTTTTTTATATATACATTGATTTAGGTTTTTATTATCACTTTTATTTTGTCAACGTTTATGTTTGAGATATTCAATGGACCGAATTTTAGAAAAATCTATTGTATATATGCTATAATAATTCAACATTTCGATCAATATTATATTTTTCATGGTAAAGTAATTAAATCTTTGATCTCCCATTATATACTTCGTTTTTTTAGTCTTTAAAAAATAGATCATATGAAAAAGATCAATTTTGACATATCGACGTCGTTTAAGGGATACGTTAAATGCTATCAAGAGTATTTTATTATCAATTTAACGTTTTTTTAGCACCACACGAATAACTTGGATCATATGTTATGTTAATTTATTAGTAAACGTGCTAGATCTCTGTCATGTGTGCATGGCTTCCTCATGGTAGTAATTAGCATTTACCACATGAAATCTACAGGTTGTATTCTAAAGCAATTATTTAACATTCTAAAATCTTTCTAGAAGTTTTCTAAAAAGAGAACTCATGCTCAATATTATAGATTAAAATTAATTATTAATTTAGTAAAACAAATTAAAGTTGTTTCATAAAAAAGAAAGAGTGGGTAGTATACGTACTTGTTGAAAACCAAAAACTAAATGACGGAAGAAATAAAAAGTGCAATAAGTGTTAAATGCATGTATTTGATATCCGTAGAATGAAACAACAGTTACTCGAAGGATAAAGTTATGAGAGAAAGACCTCATATATGAAGGAAGTATGAGCATACGAATTTACTGTATTTTAGGTTAAATTTGTCGAGGATAAAATGTATAGTAATGTACGTGTTAAAATGCACTGAAATTTTATATGTGTAAAATGTAGTATTGTGTTGTTAAAATACAATTGTCGATAAAATGCGGTGAAGCTAAACGTAATTCAGTTAAAATACAGTCAATTAAAAATAAGTATGCCACCATTTTCCTCATTTGAAATTTTCGCCTATGATCATTAACCTACGAATATGCACTTTTAGATAGTGTGAATAATTTGAACCTATTCTTTTATTTCTTTATCAGGATTTGATACGTTAACGTTTCACTTCAAGCGAGATTTATTCCCTTTTTGGGCGTGGGCACGACTAGCAAAACATGCAGAATCCCCACATGCACGAACATATCTAATTATCTATGCATAATTATTTCCTCTTGTTAAATCACAGTATCCAGTATTCACTATATATATATGGTGTCGAAGAGTGGAAGACCTACTAAAATTATACATTGACATGTTGTTACGGTATACGTACTAATTATTACTATAGTTATAATTAAATGATCATGATTATATATATATATATATATATATATATATATATATATATATATATATATATATAACCATGTATTGTCTAAGTTTTATAGTTACCAGAAGGTTCATCAAAACAATTTTTTTTCCATTTCATGTACAATATAGTTTCGAAAAAGGTCAAATACCTAGCTAAAAATTATTTATCCTTTCATTAATGATATTGATGCTAGTGAGGATATTGATGCTAGTGATGATCGATATTATGTAGATCTTATATATCTAAGAGTCACACAAATTAAAGGATTCGTTTCCTAGCACATGAGGGTGATGTCAACTTACGAATGCAACTCGAAGACCTCATGGAGACTAGCTAGATTGTGACACGTACCAGAAAATGAAAATCTTATGCATTTATGATTATTTGCTAACGTTGCAACTTGCCCCTTATTCTTTAGACAAATACACAGTGTACTTAGCAGGTGAACATCTTTGTTGTCATTCTAAATTTCTGATGATGCATCCTAATAACCTAATTGGGTGCATAACTTAATCAATGACCGTGTAAACACTATCACATAAGAATATATATCCAACATTCAAGCACTAATACGCTTTATTTATATGCTATATATTTTATATTAATTGGTATATTAGTAGAGGCAAGTTAGTTGATGTGTACTACACATCCAACTAAGTTTCTATATTTAGGGCTCAACAAGAAAATTGCAAGGGTTAAGTGGGTTGTCCGCCCTTTTGGGGTTTTAAGGGCAAACATTTTCGGGTATGAAACCATTTTCTTACCACTGTTATGGTTGACACCTATTTACGTATTAGTACATAATTTCGGATCCTAAAAAAACACACAACGATATATCTTATCTTTTTGTCAACAACATATTCGTTTTCTCTTCAAATATTCCCAACTGAAATTTCGTAAATCCGGACAATTTAAGGGTCGAAATGTTGTCTTTGAAAATTTATTCACATATATACATGATTCAAAGAAAAATATCCGGTCAATTGAATAACACGCACACCCTATTCAAGTTTACCAACATTATATATGTACAACAAAAGGAACCATAACCGATCGAACTTGATTTATCATCCTCATTTATATGCGAGTAGTTTAATTAGACACTAATCTAAATTAAATAATCTCATTATTTGGTCTCTTGAGTGGTATTGGCAAACATACGTGTATAATCATATATGGCTATATGAATTTTTGAAAAGTATGTGCTTAATTACTTATGAATGAAACTCAAATTAAGTGAAGAGACCCTAGTTAGGTTAAAGAGAAAAAGATTAAAAAGACAAATTCCATCCTTATGGTAATGGGTTATAAAAAGTTTAAAGCAAAGAAGATAATCATCTTTTTTGGCGATTCTAAAGTAGATGTCTTTAAGGTTTAAAGAGGAGATGCTTATCTTTGAATTTCATAATACTAAATGTTTCTTGCTTTTGCTTTTGGGTTTAATTGTTTTTTTTTTAATTTGTATAAATCGCGTATTCATATTAAATTAAATCCACCTTTTCATGCTTTTTCCTTAATATTGGAATGTTGGGTCTTACTAAAACCGGAGGTTGAAAGTTATTCTTTTTGGGAAACTCATCACACACCATAAAAAGTTGTGCTCCTTCTTTCTTTCTCTTGATATTTCTCAGGGAAGATTTTGCTTTTTTCATTAGTAAATAAAAGGAAATGTTAAGTTATTTCTTCTTGCACTAACATTATACATACAAGATACCTTTAATCATAACCCAAATTGTAAAAGATAAGTTAGTGCTATTCAAAATTAAATATACTATTTCTAGCATTTGAATATGCTGCTTTGATCTTTTAGTAAAGTAACCAATTAGCCTCAATCTTATTTTGATCTTAACAATTTTCATGTACACATATATCTATGTCTACTTGTTTTGTGTGTGTGGTATAATTAAGTGCCAACTAAAAGATATATAAGCATAGCATAACCCCAATAAAAAGTATACATATATATAGAAAATATTCGAGTTCAAGATAGTTTGAAGGTAGGTAAAGGGAATGACCAAATTATATGATTACATGTTTATTAATTAATTGCATCTTCAATTGCTAATCAAACTGGAAGAATTCAATTATATATCTTTATGTATATTCATTCATTTTTTTTTGAACTGCAAATCGTGATATAACTTAATCTAGCAAGAAGCTAGGAGGCTAATCAAACTGGAAGAATTCAATTATATATCTTTATGTATATTCATTCATTATGTATTTGGATAATTATAGGGTTTGTTTACAACACACGTAGATCCGATTAAAGTGTATATACATCAAAATTAAACGGACTATTATTTTTAAATTAAAGACCTCATTTGTGAAAAAATATTCAAGAATCGAGAACGTTATTATTGTTAAATTAAAGACCTCATTTTTGCATGTCTCATAATTATTGTTCTACTTTTTAAACTACTTTTAAAAGGCATACTTTAAAACTCCTTGTGGGAAATTATAAGCAAATAATTTGTTTGGAACCCCACCGACTTGGTCTTCTATGTACATATTGATTGCCATATGTTCCTCTCTAGCTATGCACAAGTTTCATGAAAGTTTAAAGTCTTTTTTTGGAAATGCATATTGTTTTGTTCTTCCTAAATGAGCCCATTAAGCATCTGCCTTGATTAAAAGGAAGTTAACAATATATATAATATGAAAAATAAAAATACAAAACAAGGAGGGTTTTAATTGATCTAGCTGCTCCTAAAACATAAGTTGTTAGGATACGGTTTCTTGGATTTTATGAAAAATAAACTATTTGAAGATTCGATCCAGAACTACTCATAAGTAAGTTTTAAATAAGATGCGATTGGGATTGAAGTAAGAAACACTTTTCTCATTTAAATCTTGAGACAATTTGAAAGGATATGAAGTTCAAGATTCAAGATCTAGAGTGACAAATCTTGAATGTTGAAATTGATACATTTGTCTACAGATTCAAGTAACCCTATGTCATCCATGGACATTGATTGCTCCTCCTCATGATCATCTTGATCATCAAATGAAATATTTAAATCCAAAGATACACAAGGGCTTCCTTCTTTTTCTTCGACTTTCTGTTTCACCGGTGGAGAACAAGTTCTTGATGATCTAGAACTAAAGCTTTCGCAACTCAACACAATTATTGCATCACAGAGACCAACTTCTTCGCCATTTGAATGTGCTAATTTTCCTCTTTCGATAGCTCGTTTTATTGCCACTCGAGAGCAATAATCTGCTTGCTCTACATCCTCAACCAAGAAAACCCTATGAGGATTCACTGACACTGCATCAGCAAACCTTTCAAGATAACTACAACTTTGTTCATCTCTAGATCTTTTGTTCCTCGGTTCATCGGTTGAATCCACTCTCGGGGATAACGAAAAGTTGCTTAGAGAAATTGTTGCTAAATTTGAAGTTGACCCAAAAACAACCTTAGCTAGTTCCCTAGCAATTTTCTCTTTTGATTGTGTATCGACGCCTTGAAAGAAAAACCAAGTCTCTTCCTTAGGTTCGTTGTTGTTTAACTTGTCTTTCCTTCGCAACATTCCAGACCGACACCTTAATATCGTCCCCGCGATATCAGAAACAATATCCTTCTGCCATGGAAGCATTTCTTCTAATGCATTGCATAGAATCTTTAAATTTTCTCCATTGAACTCCTTGAATCTTTGCATGTATTCAACCTCCATTAGATCACTTGAGGAAACTGAATTTGGAGTTAGATTAGGGTTTGATGGAAACCTTTGTCTTGGCTCTCCCTCATCGTGAAGATTATATCGTTCAACATTTTTCTCTAAGGCCGTAAAATCCCAAAGTTGACGATTGTTTGAGGTTCGGTTGAAATTAGGGTCTACTTGATTGTAGGAAAAACAAGAAGCTGGTGATGAGGAAGGTGAAACAGAAGAGAAGCTTAAGCATCTTTGAAACAAGGGTTTGTGTCTATGTACTGAGGTGCAGATTGAGTTCCATTTCTTGCACAACTCTTTTACTGAAAGACATTCCTGAAATTAGTATATAAGAATAAATTAGACTAGATATTATACAGTAATTAAAGGAAGGTATCATGTAACTTTATAGAGTAGAAAGTAAGAATATATAATAAGATACTCACCTTATCTTGATTATTGACTACTATTTTCTCATCAGCAAGCCAAGAAGGAAGGCTTGAGGACCTTGAACTTTTAACTTCACTCTCGAAATTTACCGAGCAATCCATACAACACGTAAGTTGCTTCTCGTCTCCGGTTTCAAGCATCAACCGACAGTCCTCAGTGTCGGCATTATTGCGTCCACAATCACTTTGGATAGCACTGTATGAGATACAATGTTCAATATAAAAACTGTAAATTAATAAAGCCCTAAAGAAATATAAGTACCTTGATCCAATGATATAATACAATAATCATGATTGGTGAATAGAAAATATTGATTTGTTATGATCAATGTCACTTTACGAATGGTACACTCAAAATAGAAAAGCAGCAAGAAGAATTCGAAAGTTGTGTAGTTTGATCAACTTCATATGAATACTTATTCAATCTCATTAATAGAAGAATCAAGAGGAAGGGATTAATGAAAGGAAACATGTGAAGAAAAAATCCTTCGAAAAAAATTTGAACTATATTTAAAGATAGAAGAAAATGTAAAAATTAAAACATTTTTTACAACTCCATAAAATCCGGTTGTACCTTTGTGGAACAAGACTCAAGCTTAAGCTCCCAGCCGGAATCGTAAGAGGATGTAGCTTCCAAATGATTTCGAGAGAAGGGTTCCCATTTCTACACTTCATGTATGTTTGAAAAGATGATATCCCCATAACCCAAAGCTTACCACTAATCTCTTCATTAATACCACAAATTAATCTTCCCAACTCCATAATCAAGTGCTCAATTGGACAATAATATTTCCTTCCATAACCCCATGAACTAATTCTATACTCAGTAATCCACTTAAGATCTCCCAAGTATAGCACAACCCCTTTTTGCACGAACCCTTTTACTAAAGTCCTCAATTCTCCAAGTTTTTGTTCTACATCCACTCTAGAGAGTTGACCAAAAGAGAAAAGAGGCAAACTTATGAACTTAACATCTTTTAAAGTTTCATGAACTTCTCCTTTATCAACTTTCTCCATCACTCCTTTTACTACACCTTCAATGGTAGCAACACACTCACCTACAACCACAAAGCTTCTTGATTGTTTCTTGTTTACAAGATTCTCTATTACACACATCACATCCTCACTCCTAACCGTAACTGGACTCTGATTTCGATTTTCATTACTATGTAGTTTTGAACAAATAGTATTACTTGAAATAGGAGTAATAGTTGTTTGAGAAGATAACTCCAAAGAAACAACTTGTTCTACATTGGTTTTCACTTGTGTACTCGAGAACCCCGCTTCTCTCATAACTCTACTAACACTTGGGTCATCTAAAATCGATATTATAAGCTGTTCAAGTTCAATCTTGACAGCGAGTAACGGTTGTTGTTGATTCTCAATCGATCCCCGCCTCTGGTGAGCTTGTGCACGCTTGAAAGCCGCCACAAGAGCATTAGAAATGGAGGGATGTTGGGACGAGTGATTTGGACCTAGCATCGGGCTAGACGATGATGTAGGTAGACGATTCAAGGCTACATTAAAGCAAAGCTCAAGAGCCTTACATTGAAGAGGGTGTGATGTGGATTGTGATCGTAGACACGCTGATCGAAGGAGGCCGGCGGTGGAAGAGAGCATCGTATTTGCCACGTGGAGTGGCGTTACTTGAGCATGACCACGGCGACGTGCTAGTGTCACGGCCTGTTTTATGATGCTAGCAGCGTCTGAACTTAAAGCTTGTTGGATAGTAAAACCACCAGCTCTCATATTCACTTTCTTGAAGAAAGTAATTATTTTATTTTTGTAATGAAATTACAAGCTTAAGCTAGGTATGTATATATGGATATGAAAATTAAAAGTATCCAAGTGAGGTTGTATCTTGTAACAAGTTGAAATAAGAAGTGATGATCAAACACATAAGTAGAATAATATAGTTGGAATTTATATGTTTGGAAAGGGTAGTGAAGAAGAGAAGAGATCATAAGTTGGAAAGAATTGAAATGATGAGAGAGATATGAAGTGAATTGAATAGAAGGTGTAGTAGTGTGCTTTGCTTGGGGGTGAGGTTAGATATGATTTAGAGGGCCAAAGTGGATTTTGTAGTGGAAAGTGGAATGCATGTGCTGACAAACAGGAAGAATTCACCAGTCCCAAAGGCAAATTCAGCTTTCAAAGGAATCAACAACTATTTATATATATATATATATATATATATATATGTACCATTTTCTCTTCTTTCTCTACCAGATAGATCATATCACTACTGTTTTAATTCCAGTGTTTTTTTATATATATACTCCGTTTATAATACATCACAAATAAGACCACAATATCTAATTATAGAGAGAGTTTATTATTCTCTCTTTATCTCATGTGAAGTTTTTGACTAAAATTTACTACTCACTTTTCTGTATATTATAAAATAGAGTAATGAAGTTTGCATGAGGACTTAATCACCATCAGATAAAACCACTATACCATATGTAATGTGTTGAATTTAAGATACTCTAGAATGAATTAGTTGTAACATGGTACAAAGAATGTGATTAAGCTCTTCAACATTCTTAAATATGAAACTTTTGTTCAAGCATGAAAGCTAGAATATATATCTACATGTAGCAAAATGTGGCATGATATACAAGAAATGATACAACATTTTTGATACAAAAGTGAACTCTTTCAACACTTGTTCGAAAACAGAGCATAGAATATGTTTATCAGTAGTTAATTGTTGGCCAATATATGGTAATTCATAATTAAAATGAGTAAGTTTATGATACTGAAATGAATGTTGGAAGTGAGATTATGGTAGGGTTACTTGTCTCAATCCTAAGCGTGCTAGATGCATGGAAAGGAGAGCTATTTACATACATGTATACACCACCACTCACTATTTCCATTTTATCTTATTGTTCATCATATATATTTATTTATTATTTTTTTAAAAAATGTGAAACGAAGGGCAAAGTAAACCATAAAAACCACCCTACCATATATTCTCTTACACAACTAACGAGAGATCTCCCACATATTCATATGTCAATCATCTTCCACCTTTTTTCCTTATTAATTACTAATTTGATTTGATGTGATCCTTTGAATTTGTTTCATAAAATAAATCATCTAATTAATTTTCATAAATATTAAATAAAGTTGAAAGGGTTCAAAAGATAATTATACATAATCGATCAGTGTACAAAAATGAAAAAATTATCATTAGGCATTATAATAATAATCAGTATATGATATGATATATATATATAATTAATAGCAATCATTCTGATCAATAATGCTTTAAGTATTAAAAGTAAAGTCTAACCTAGGACGCTTACTTTCATGTCCTCATCCTCACTTTTGTCTAAGATCACCTTGAAAATGATGGTACGTATAATATCCATATCAAAATCGTATGCCTAAACGCATGAATAACTTCATACTGGAAATGATAGTTATAATTATTAGTAACCAATAAATGATTTTTGTGTGATATTTAACTAATACTCCTACTCCTTAATTATGTCCCAAATTTATCGTCTGTATTTTCATTTTGATATATTCGATCCAAAATAGTTTCTCACCTTCAAACTTCAAAACCTCTAACTAATTGAAACAAAACTTCTACTGTAAAAAAATAAACTTTGTTGGTAATATAGTGTTATATTTGATCGTAAGTTTCTTAACACGTATGCTTTTTGTGTGTGAACAATCAATTTGAGAGGAAACTAGAGTAATAATCATCTCCCTTAAAGCTTAGTAGCATCAACCATTCAGCAACAATAACACCTTACCAGTAAACGATATAATCAGTGGACCATCAAAGGAATTATAGGGAGTACTAGCTCCGTCAATAATATTAAGATTGCATGAACTTTGATGATATAACAAGTACATTAGGTTTTTACTAGAGCTAGCCAAATGAAATAACCTAAGTTTCGGATCATGATTATAATCAACAATATATTGCGTCATCGATCTTCAGATTTATAATACTTAGAAATGTACTCGCTTATTGTTTTCTTTCACTAATGAAAGAAACTTCTACTACTTGATATGGAGCATATAGTAAGTATTATTGGCTAGCTATATACTCGTATGTAACTCAAAATTCAACTAGATATATTCGTAAACTAGCTAGCTAGGTTCGATCTGGCCAGATATGTGTTTGTACTAGCATTAGTTATGTGTAGATAGATTGAAGAGGATTCGTCAATAGATAGATATCTAGTCAAAAAGATAACTATGTATCTATCTAGCTTTGATGATATATGGCCTAAAAAGACATGATACAAACTACAGACAGAGAAAGTGCACCATATAATTTAAATACAAAGTGTTTCTGTCCAATGCTACAAAAGGAGTGTTTGAATGAAACAAATAAAGGTGTTGTTGTATACTTATACTCTCTCTCTCTCTCTCTCTCTCTCTCTATCTATCTATCTATCTATCTCTCACACACACACATTAGTATAGTACACAATTACATAGTGTAAGATAAACAAATAGAAAGCCGTCACCTAGCTATTCACCCCTATCTATCTATCTATCTCTCACACACACACATTAGTATAGTACACAATTACATAGTGTAAGATAAACAAATAGAAAGCCGTCACCTAGCTATTCACCCCCAACGACAATTAGAGAGGCAACTTTCTTCTCTAATTCGTGTTTGATTATCGGATTTGAATCCTCTCATGATAAAATCGACCAACCTAATAAGTCATGTTGGGATTAATGTTGGCCAACTACAAATTGTGAAATGCAAACTAGAACCATGCCATGTACCGTTAACTAATTTTACGGATTCAGTTTTATATAGTCCATCACAACAATTCACTATTAACATGATAAGTTATCTTTTATGTTGATATGATAATATCAGGTGCCTAACGGTGGGTTAGATTTGTTAAAACATGATTATGTGTTATGCATAAATCAAACTTTGGTTGTATATAAATCTTTACCCAATAAGTTTGAACTCATGACTTTTAGTTTATCACTTAAGAGAATAACGATCTACAAGCTATATATCATTATACTAATAGATAGCTAAACATTCAAATAAATAAATAAAAGTGACACTATATATATATATAGTGTCATGTAATCAGAGGCCAGTTTCTAACGACACTTAACTTGTAAACTTTAAAAACGTCTTTACTTGGTTAATCGCTACTTATGATCACTCTAATACAATCTAATTGAGTCCTTAAGCCACAATACTTTCCTCCAATAGATGGTGTGAGTTTATAAATAAGAGATGGAAAATCAAATCAAGAGCAAACCCAATCCAGTAGGTGGGTTTGTACTTATTGAGTTATTTCTAGAGCTCACTCTGTAATCCAAGATCTTTAGTATGAATAAATAATTTGATGATTAAAGTGAGTAATGCTTTGTCTTTTAGAGAGAGAATTGAGAGAGATTAAGAGTGAATTAGAGCATAATGTTATTCAATTAGCTTCAAAGGTTACATGATTAAGCATAACTAGATGCTTATATACTAGCATCTCTGAGTATATATATGTTTATTACAATTAGTAGGTTATAAACAATGCAAGGTTTACAAACTTATTCTAATATTGCTAAGTGCTAACATACTTCTTTAAAATTACATCACTATATATAAACGCTACGCTTTTAGACTTCGTATATATAGTGCACGCGGTGATCAGCTAGTTCAGCCTTGCACCACGAGATTGATAACTACACCATAGGCACAACCTAGTAGTTGCGGTGAGGTAGTCGGATACTGGGGTTCAATTCATGGTGTCCTTGACCAATATTCTCAATTAATATTTATTTGTAAGCGGTGAGTAAGTTATTATATACAATGTTTTTGTGTGTTTGAGTCGTGAGTAAGTAGTGTTAATATGACAATTAATTCCGGTGCTACTTATAATAGTGAGTACTGAGTAGTGATCAAGCATAATTTTATACCTGAGTGCAGTATGGATTGGGCTGATTCGTTACTCTTCGTGACTTGCGTAAGAACCCGTTGGAATGTATAGAACGAGACCAAGGGTGGTGTGAATCGGTGACGAGGAGATGAATAGTGATCTCCTCTTGATGATGAAGGTGTAAGTATAAGATGAGTGGGTATATTTCTGAGGTGTTAGGAAGCTGAATACTATTCATACCCTTGTATTTATAGTGGAACATGATCACCTTAGTAAGCAAGTTTGCCACGTGTCGTCATCTCATAGTTTTGATCGTACGGTTGACTTATCATCTAGATGGGTACTGTTCATCGTACGGTTGAGTCACCATCTTATGGTTTTTAATCGTACGGCTGAATCACCATCTGGTGGTATTGTTCATCGTACGGTTGACTCATCATCTTGATGGTACCGATCGTACGGTTGTGATTGATACTTCCTGCTCATGGGTCCCTCGTGGTGACGTGGACCAATGGTTTGGCTGGATGAGGGTATTTGTCGGCCACTAGAGAGACCACCACTAACGTAGGTGACTCCCGTTATAAGCTTGTCTCCTAACAGAAGACAAGGACGTTATCTTGATGGGCTTGCACCATTGGCTTGGGCTTTGTCAGTTGGGCCTCCTGTAAACTAAGCCTCATATTGTGGACTTTCCTGTCAACGACGTTTCCTGTTTAGGGGTCCTCCTGTCGACGAGGTTTCCTGTTTAATAAATCTTCTTGTAAATTTTGTTCGTCTGTTAAGATGGGATATCCTGTTGGAAAGGCCTCCTGTTTAATGGGTCCCCTGCGGTTGTGGTCCGCCAGTAAGATGGGCTTCCCTGTTTCATTTGCAGGGGGCGATTAAGAATGGTACATGATTAAGTCCCCCCAGTTTAGTTTGCTGGTGTCTATACCAGGTAACTAAACTAAAGCCTCATTTTTCAGGGGGTAAAGTCCAGGAGATGGCAAATTTGTGAGGGAGGCCAGCGTTTCAGGGAGGACGTGGCAAATTTGTAGTCGTGCGTTGATGACTGATGGCGTCCCCTCACTATGTCAGAGTATTAAATGTTCTGGGTATTTTAATTGTATGGGGGTTTGTGCAAGCGTCGTCAAAGGCGCGTGTGGTTTTTAATCCTATAGTTTACCACGTGCCCTTCCTGGGATTGTGACACGTGTGTGGTGCAGATCAAAGCCCACAAACCCATGGGCCCATGGCGGTTACTTCTTTTCCATATAAATAGGGTCTCCATGCCTTCATTGTTACTTTACATTCTGTTTCTTCATCTCCTATTCTCCTTCTCTTCCTCCGTGCGATTCCGGCATTCAGGTTACATTTTCGGTCATTCAAATTACACTTTCGGCATTCAAGCTACATTTTCGATTACGACGTAAGTTTTGTTTTCTTGTATTTCGTACTTTGTTGTTTCATTTTTCATCTTTCATTTTGTTTACCATGGAATCACTGCACTCTGCCACCACCTCTACTGTTTCCGGCCCTATGGCCAAGGTCACCGCCCAATTTTCCAGTGGTACAGTAGATTGCATACAGAGTATCATAGATCGTGACCATCTTTTAGAGCTTTCTTCTTTATATCCCTGTATAGATTTATTTGAGGCTACTGCGCCTCTTCTGACGCAACGTGCACATAGGCCTCCTGCGGGGAAGGTAACCGTATATTCTCACTGGTTTGTCACCAGTAACTTTAGACTTCCCCCTACACCTTTCTTGATTTCCCTTTTAGAATATTATGGAATAGGTTTTTCCCAACTCCACCCTTTAGGGCTGCAGAAAATCATTATGTTTGAGGTTTACTGTCGACTGCACAGGAAGGATCCTACTCTCCTGTATTTTTCTTCGCAGTTCACTCTGACCAACTCTTCAGAGAGTTGGTTTTCTGTTGCAAAGCGTTCAGGGCGCAATACAAACTTTTGCGGGCCCAGGGCAGATGGCCTGCGTGGGTGGAAGGAGATATTTTTCTTTGTTGAAGCCGGGGTACTTCCAGCCGGCAAGGAAAGTTTGTTGAGGTGGGTGAATCCCCATGACTGGGTTCTACGGCTAGGCCCGGTAAAAAAATGCCGCTCAGGAGGTTAGTGATTTGAATCCTGAAGTGGATCAGGACTTCTTTCGATTGTTGAAGCAGGGCGGTGTTGTTATGAGACCGTATCCGGACTCTGTCCTTGCTTTGGCTAACATGAGCCGGAATTGGAATAGCCCCGGCAGGATCCTCATTTGCACATACCAAAATAAAGGTAGGTGGTGGTGGCAAGGTGGTTCCATGTTGTTGTTGTTTTTAACATTAGGTGTTCTGTCTAACCCTTTATCTGTTTTATTTTTATTTTCAGTGATGGATTTCAATAGCTTCATGGCTGCTGACGACCTAACCGGTGTGGAGATTGGCTACACATCTGTGGATAACATTCCCACCAACCCTGATGGCACCTCCCTGCCCACTCTTTCCCCAGGGTCTGAGATTCCATCCGACTTCATAAGGGTGGATGATCTTGGGGAGACGGCTGGGAAGAAGAAGAAAGCTGCTGCTGGCGGCGGTAGGAAGAAAAAGAAAGCTAGTCGTCCAGCCAGGGAGACAACCCTAGTGGCTGGTCAGGACGTTGGTGATTCAGAAGCTGTGAACCCAATTTCTTCGTCTCACCCTGCGCTGGCTCTTAGGGATGAGACTACCGGTAAGATGATTTTTATTTTTATTTTTATTTTCTTTTTATGAATTTTACACTTAGTCAAATTCTTACCCCCTGGTTTTCTTTACAGACGAGGAGGGTGAGACAAATGCCCTTAGGAAGAGGAGGAGGAGGATTCAATTTTCTACAGGTGAGGACTCCTCCTCCAGGCTCCAGGGGACCAGCAACTCTAGCTTCTCCTTTCCAGATATGGATGTGGATGAGGATGAAGATGCCGCTGACTTACTGGGAGGTGCTCGGGGTCCTATATCCCTAAGGCCCGAGTCTGATATGAGTGGTTCTCCTATTTTTGCTCCCAGGTGGGATTTTTAGGACGACAACCCAGGGCGTGACCTCCAGTCCTGCAAGGACTATGTCATGCACGCAATGCCCCCGGCCATTGAACAGAAAATGTCCTCACTAAATGCTCGCCAGAGCATCAATCGGGGCATCAAAGCTACTTTTGATTCATTTATGTGGGGCATCAACACCCTGAGGACGGCCGATCATTTTGAGAAGCTCAGCAGGAAGCTAGGGCTCGCCCTGAAGGAAGATAGGGCTAAGGCAGCCCAGGAGAGGGAGACCTTTGAGAAATTCAAGGCTGACCATGCTGCTGAGCTGGCCAAGGTCGACCAGATCCCTGCTCGTTGAAAAGCTCATTGAAGACCTAGACATGCCTGCGGAGGACATTTTAGCTTTGAAACCTTAGCATGTTCCTTTGTTTTTATTTTGTAAACAATATGTATACACTTTGTATTTGAATATTTGTGGTGATATATATAAGTGTCCTTGTTGCATTATATTTTATCCTTTGTATTTGAGTATTTGCTTTACAACTTATATAACTTGTATCTTTTCTGTATATTTATTTGTTGGTCATGACCTGGCAAATTCTAGTTTGCCTGCTGTGCAGGGATGATCAGCTAGCAAGCCTATTGGCGAATGCTTGTGTCATTCCTGCCTTGGTCTGATTCAACACTTTTCCAACCTGTTGGTTGAGGTGAATCTCTTCCAGGGATAGGGCTAGAATTCACCTTCCACTATGGCAGAACCGCCACTCTTGCTTGCCATTTCAGTTGATTTCATCAACTAAGTGTGGGGAGTGGGGCATTGCGGAGTTTTTATTGTTTAACTCTGACCCATGAAATGGTCCTGTGCATATGACATACCCTGCAAGGGGATATGTCCTTGGCACTTTGTAATATACTTGACAAAAATGCATAGAAAATTGGCACAAACAACTAAGTTTTATTGATAAAGTGATTCGACAAAACATGCCGATCAGGAGGGGTGATCAGGCCCTCCTGGGCTTACAGATAGTTGTTCAAATGTAGCATTTTTTAGATTTGTTTCGTGCCAAGTGCGGGGAACAGATGTATCGTCTGGGTGGACCAGGGAATAAGCTCCGTTGTCGTGTGCTCCTACAACTTGATAGGGTCCCTCCCAGTTCTGCCCGAGCTTTCCAGTATCTTCCGCCCTGGAGGCCTCGTTTCTCCTCCATACATAGTCTCCTGTAGTATACTCCCTGCCTTGTACCTTCCTGTTGTAATACCTGGCCATTTTGTGTTTGTTTCTTGCCTGCTGGACAGCTGACATTTCCCTGATTTCTTCTACAAAGTTGAGATTTTCTTTCAAAGACACTAGATTGGCCTCCTCATTAAACTGTAGTACCCTTTCTGTTGGAACGCTTATTATTGCAGGAATAACCGCTTCTGTCCCATAGACCAAGCTAAAGGGAGTTACCCATGTACTACTTTCCTATGGCATTGTGCGGTGAGCCCACAACACATTAGGCAGTTCATCGATCCACCCTGTTCTAGATTTGTCTTGCCTTGCCTTGATTCTGGCCACAATGTCCCTGTTTGCGACTTCTACCTGTCCGTTTGCCTGAGGATGGGCGACAGAGGTGAAAACTTACCTGATTGACAATTCACTGCACCATGATTTGAACGGATCAGAGGCGAATTGCGTTCCATTGTCACTAACGATCTCATGGGGGATTCCAAATCTGCAAACTATATTTTCCCATACAAAGTTTACCATTTTCTTTCCTGTTATCTGGGCCACCGGCTTAGCTTCTACCTATTTGGTGAAGTAATCCACAGCTACGACGATGAACTTAACCCCACCAACTCCAGGGGGAAAAGGTCCAACGATGTCAATTCCCCATTTGTAAAATGGTCAGGGGGACGTAACCGGGATAAGGTCATGTTTTGGGGTTCTCGATATTGGGGCGTGAATTTGACAAGACTGGCACCTTCTTACCACGGCTAAGGTATCTTGATGCATAGTTGGCCAGAAGTAACCCTCTCATTATCTTTCATGTGATTGCTCTCGGACCAGAGTGTAAGCCACATGAGCCCTCGTGCACTTCCCTGATCAACATTTCTGCTTGCTTTGGGCCAGCGCACCTGAGGTTTGGGCCCAAGAATGACTTCCTGATTAATTCTCCTTTTTCGATGGTATACATGGGTGATTTCACTCTGATTTTTCTTGCGAGGAATCTATCATCAGGGAGCTTTCCATGCAGGAGGTATTCTCTAATCGGGGTCATCCAGTTATCTTCTGTTTCTTCAATGGGGCTTACTTCGTTATCCCTGTCAATTGACTTTTGTTTTAGAACTTCTACCAGCACTTCTTTTGTCAGGTGGGCGAATGTCAGGGATGCCAATTTACTCAGCACATCAGCTTTTTTATTTTGGCTTCTTGGTACTTGATCAATTTTAAAGTGTTCAAACTTTTTGATCATCCCCTGAGCAATTTCCAGGTATTTTTTTCATTGCAGATTCTTTTGCTTCAAAACTTTCATTTACTTGGTTGGCTACCAATTGTGAGTCAACGAACACCTGGAGAGAAACAATGTTCATTTGCTCAGCTATCTTCAGGCCTGCAATCAGAGCTTCATATTCAGCCTCATTGTTTGTTACATGGAAATCAAATCTCAGGGCGTATGTATGCTCTTCCCCGGCTGGGGTTGTAAGTATCAACCCAGCCCTTGAGCCCCCAGAACTCAATGCACCATCAGTATAGAGTTCCCAAATGTCCCGGACGGGAGCGCTGGTGGTCAGGGAGGTCTTTCCTTCACATTCTTTTGGTAACTCTGCCAGGAAGTCTGCTATAATTTGTCCCTTTATTGCATTTCTTGGACAAAATTCAATTTTGTGCTCTCCCAATTCTATTGCCCATTTAGCTAATCTTCCAGATTTTTCAGGCTTTTGTAACACCTGCTTAATCGGTTGATCCGTAATTACTAATATTTGATGCACCTGAAAATATCGACGCAAGCGTCGTGCTGAGTGTACCAGGGCCAATATTAGTTTCTCGATAGGCGAATAATTCAATTCTGCAGGTTGAAGGGCCTTGCTAACGAAATATACAGGCATTTGTATTTTGTTTCTTTCTGCTATTAGGACTGAACTTACGGTGGAATTGGATGCTGCCAAATACAGGGTGAGGGTTTCTCCTGGAATTGGTGCTGTCCGGGTTGGAAGTTTTGCCATTAATTCTTTCATTTCTTGAAAGGCCTTCTCCGCCTTCTCAGTCCATTGGAAATTTTTTTTGTCTTTAACGCCTTTTAGTGTAGCAAAGAATGGCAGGGATCTCTCTGCGGCCTTTGACAGGAAACGAGTTAAGGCGGCCAACTTTCCTGATAGACTTTGAACGTCCTGTTTGGTTTTTGGGGACGGCATAGTGGTAATCGCCTGCACCTTATCTGGGTTCGCCTGAAAACCCCCAGTGGTAATTAAATGCCCTAAAAATGTGCCTTCTTCCGTTACAAAAGAGCACTTAGAAGGATTGAGTTTTATATTAATTCCCCTGAGCGTGGCAAATGTCTCTGAGATGTCATCCAGCATGTTGGCCTCTGTCTTACTTTTAATTACTAAATCATCTACGTATGCCTCAACATTCCTGACGATTTGATTCCTGAAAGCAGAATCGATTACACGCTGGTATGTTGCGCCTGCGTTTTTGAGTCTGAATGACATTTTTTTGTAACAAAAGATTCCCTGATTTGTGTGGAAAGCTTTTTTGTCTTCATCATTTTCAGCCATTTGAATTTGGTGATAGCCTTTGTAAGCATCTAAGAAGCACTTCAACCTGTATCCTGCAAGTGATTCAACTTTCCAGTCTATCTCAGGCAAAGGGTAGTTGTCCTTTGGGCAGGCCTTGTTTAGGTCAGAGTAATCAATGCACATTCTCCATGTGCCATTTGGTTTTTTTACCATAACTAGGTTTGCGACCTATGTTTGATATTTGACTTCCCTGAGTATACCAGCAGCAACCAGATCTTCCACTTCCTTCTGCAAGAAGGCACTTCTTTCAGGTGCCATTCCCCTTTTCTTCTGTCTCAACGGTGTGACAAATGCCTTTGTGTTCAGGGAGTGTTCTGCTATGCTTCTTGGCACCCCTGTCATGTCTGCTGGTTTAAAAGCAAATACGTCTTGATTTTTAATCAGTAGTGCCATTAACTGCTGCTTAATCCTGGAGGGTAACTTTTGGCCAATACTGACTGTTTGATCAGGGAACTCTTGATTTATTATAATTTCTTCTTGTGCTTTATCCGCTTGAGGTGAGCTCCCTGCTTCCGGTGTTTGGTTTATTTGAGAGCACTCAATTTGTAAAAGTCTGTCCGCGTGTACCGTCGCTATGCCTTCTGGTGTTGAAAATCGTACCATACCATGGATTGTTGAGGTTACAGCCCCGAATTGTAAAATAGATGTTCTTCCAAGTATGGCATTGTACTTAGATGGTGAGCGAATGATTATAAAATCAAGCATAGCTGTTTTGTAACGTGGATATGCCCCCTGTGTAACTTCAAGTTGTTCAAAGCAATGCTCATACATAATCTCCGTATAACTACCATTATCCATGTACACCTTGTTAACCTGTAAATTCGCTATTCTAGCCGACATTACCAGTGGTTCAGCAGATGGGTCTACTCTGTGGATAGCAGGGAAGCTTAGCTCCTGTAGTTCCCACATCTCGACTTGCTCTATCTTTCTTTTTTGTCTTGGAGCCAGGGGACTAATCATAAGTATGACTGCGTCAGGCGTAGGTAGCTCGGCTGTAGCTTTACCTTTCTTGGATTCGCCCTGTTGGAAATCCCTAGCCCCCTGTGCTAGATGCTCTAGCTTGCCATCTTTAATCGCCTTATAAATCTGAGCTTTTAGCTCCCTGCATTCATTTGTATCATGCCCTCCTTCTTTGTGAAATTTGCAGTATTTGCCATTATCCTTTGCTTTGGAAGTTATGGGATGCGGCTTATGAATCCCTTAGCAACGGGTTCAGTGACTAGTATCTCTTGTGGGGTTTTGGACAGGGATGCTACGACCCTATCCTTCTCCAAATTTTTGTTATATGGCTGAAATCTGTTCACCTTGCCATATCTTCCTTCCTGTTGTCCTTTGTTATGCCCCTGGGATAGCTGATGTTTGTGATCACCTCTTGAATTATTGACAGCCTGCCTGTTTCTTCGATTTAACTGGTGTTTCTCCATTGCCCTGATGTAGTCCCTGGTTTGAGACACATGTGCTGCGAAAGTTGGTGGTGTCTCACCGATGAATTTATCTACCAGTGCCTGGAATCGACTATCATCCAGGCAAGATATGAATCTGGACACTTGTTGGCTCTCCGGCAATCCTTGAATTTTCAGGCATTCATCGGTGTACCTGTCAATAAAATCTCCCAAGGACTCGTGGGGATGTTGTTTTATCATGTGGGCTTCCACGTGTGACCTCACTTGTTTTTTCTTCTGGTGGAAGTGGCTTACAAACTTTCTCCTGATATCGTTGAAACAGGTAATGCTTCTTTATGGTAAATCCCAAAATCAAGATTTAGCATATGATCTAAGCACTGAGGGAAACATTTGGCAGGCAACAGCGTCTTCCCAGTGTTGTATTTTAATGGCATGATGGAATGATTGGATAAAATCTTCAGGATCTGTTGTCCCATCATAAGTTCCCAGAGTGGCAGGGACTGAAATTCCTCGTGGAAGTGGCACACTAGCTATTGCCGGGTGGAATTGAGTATTTAAGTCAGGGATCACTTTCTGCGGCTGAGGCGTTCTTCCCTGCATGACTACCAGGAGGTTTGCCAACATTGGTAGTAGTGGTGGTGGAGGTGGTAATACTATCGGGGGTTGCATTAACTGTGCAAGGAGCTGTCCCAGGGCGTTTGCAGTCTCCTGCGCAGGTATCTGAGATTGCTGTGACCCCTGTGTATGTTGTTGTGACTGCAGAAACGGTGCTTGTTGAAATGACGTCTGCTGAAAAGCTGTCTATTGGAATGGTGCGTGTTGGAATGGTGCCTGTTAGAATGGTGCCTGTTGTGCCTGTTGGAATGGTGCTTGTTGGAATGGTGCCTGCTGGAAAGGAATTTGCTGATATATCGGGAATTGTTGTGATTGTTGTTGTTGACTTTGTGCAAAAGGTTGTTGAAAATTTTGTGCAGGCATTTGTTGGTATGTCTGTTGAACATTTTGCTGGGAAAACTGTTGAAACGCCTGCATGAGTGGCTGTTGAAACAACTGTTGTTGACCAACACTTGATTGCGCTTGCTGGAACGGTTGTTATCCCATTCCAAGAAAGGGAGGTTGTCCGGTTATTGGTGTTGGTCCTTGATGCTGTGACGTTTGTCCTGCAGGTGTGGAAAAATCCAGCTGACGACGTGCATGTTCTAGCATCTGTCTGTGATTCCGTGCAGCCATTTCTCTAGAAGTATCCATTGGCACTTGTGTGTTCTGGATCGAGAAATGCATCATGTTTTCGCCGACCGTCGGTGAGAGGCCGGTGTTTGACGCCATGGTGTGTGTCGCTGAGTGCGCGCAATGAAAACTGTTAGAATATTTTAAATAGCTCAACAAGAGAGTTAGGGTTTTAGCAAATGGATGGCGCCATTTGATCAAGCATAATTTTATACCTGAGTGCAGTAGGGGTTAGGCCGATTCGTTACTCTCCGCGACTTGCGTAAGAATCCGTTAGAATGTATAGAACGAAACTAAGGGTGGTGTGAATCGGTGGCGAGGAGATGAATAGTGATCTCCTCGTGATGATGAAGGTGTAAGTATAGGATGAGTGGGTATATTCTTGAGGTGTTAGGAAAATGAATATTATTCATACCCTTGTATTTATAGTGGAGCATGATCACCTTGGTGAACAAGTTTGCCACGTGTCGTCATCTCATAACTTTGATCGTACGGTTGACTTACCATTCAGATGGGTATTGTTCATCGTACGGTTGAGTCACCATCTCATGGTTTTTAATCGTACGGCTGAATCACCATCTGGTGGTATTGTTCATCGTACGGTTGACTCATCATCTTGATGGTACTGATCGTACGGTTGTGATTGATACTTCCTGCTCATGGGTCCCTCGTGGTGACGTGGACCAATGGTTTGGCTGGATGGGGGTGTTTGTCAGCAACTAGAGAGACCACCACTAACGTAGGTGACTCCCGTTATAAGCTTGTCTCCTAACAGAAGACAAGGACGTTATCTTGATGGGCTTGCACTATTGGCTTGGGCTTTGTGAGTTGGGCCTCCTGTAAACTAAGCCTCATATTGCGGGCTTTCCTATCAACGACGTTTCCTGTTTAGGGGCCCTCATGTCGACGAGGTTTCTTGTTTAATAAATCTTCTTGTAAATTTTGTCCGTCTGTTGGGATTTCTGTCGGAAATGTCTCCTGTTTAATGGGTCTCCTGCGGTTTTGGTCCGCCTGTAAAATGGGCTTCCCTGTTTCATTTGCAGGGGGCCATTAAGAATGGTACACGATTAAGTAGTGCTATGCGAATGAAACCGATATGATTACTTCATTCCCTTTCGTTTAAGTGCATATTTATATGAGATGAGATATATAAAAGATTATAAGGTGCAACTGAATTTAACTTGTGCGGTTACTTAGGTATCGATTAACAGAAAAGGGAAAAGCTTTAAAGTTTTAAAGGGTAGAATTCTGCAGAGAAGAGTGGGAAAAGTTGCTCTAATTTTGACATGACAGCCTTACCTGTTTATATTAATAGTAAAGGAGACTAATCGAATTACGTACCACAGGACGTTTCTTTCTTTTCCAAAAAGTTGCTTATTCCATGTGTTGCATTTAAACCAACTTATATTCCTGAAATTCTTATTCATCACCTTTTTTTCTCATTTTAAATTTCAAAAATATTTCCACTTTTTTTACTTTTCTATTTATTTATTATAAAAAAAACTATAAAAAAAGGGAAATGAAAGAAAGAATAATGCGATCAGTACTTACAGGAGAATTTAGATTCAATGTACATCATACTAATTGGGAACATGTGTCATGTATCTTGTAGCATATTTGTGGCTAAAATAAAAGCTGATTACGGCTTAGAGTTACTTATCCAGTTATCCATAATGTCTAGGACAAACCTGATTCATGTATCGGTTGTAGCTATGAGCGTGTCAGACTGTCAGGACTCGAACCCGTGACCTTGTATTACTTGTTACAAAGATGCTACCACCCATTAACACTTTAGCTGCAACCCATTGGCATCTTGTAGCATATTCTTTCTATACATGTTTAATTTGAAAGCTAAAAGAATTATTTAAGGTTTGTACATTGGTGCCTTTTGAGAAACGACTTGGCAGCAACCAGTCCAATGTGTGTTTGTGACGATGATGAGCGGATGATCACATGTCGACTAATTAAGGCATGAGTTAACGACTAATCTGACCAAAAAAATATATGTTAAAAGGCAAGACCACGACTAACCATACATCTCCATGCAACTAAAACAAGGCACATGCACTCTATATGAGAGTTCACCTAAATCTGTGATCGTACAAAACTACAAATTAATCACTCGGATGAATTTCATATTATGTTTACAAATTGCAACATGTAAGTGAAGAGAAGAGTTGAAAACGACATTTGGGTAATTCGCGCGCCATATGTATATGCAATTTTTAATTTGTTACTAAAAAGGTCAGTTACTCCCACACTTAAAAAATACATTTTACTGGATAAAAAAAACAAGAAAAAAAAAACAATCAATATAATAGGATAATTAAGGGTAGCATGGATTGATAATATAATAGTAATTCATTACTTTGATTGTGTACCACGAAGAGTGAAATAAGAAAACCTTGATGATAATGAAATAAGAAAAATGATAAGTAGGCATATATTGGTAGGACTAGATATCAACATGATGATTTAATTGGTTTGGTTTGAAAATTGATTGAATGAGATCAGAAGATATATAAAATTCAACAATCGAAAAATTAAGTCTACTTTTAGTTTTACTCGTAAATTAATGATCGACATAAACAATAAACAAACTTTAAATTACAATACGCATACTTCAGTTGACGACCGTGGATATATACGCATAACGCATTGGGTCTTCATAAAAGTTAAACTTGACAATGGGCCATGAAACATGTAGCCATCCAGTTAGCGACGGGCTAAAATGTAAGGCCCAATGTCAAAAATTGAACAATAAACTTGGCCCAGATATTTTCCTTTTTGTATATTTCTCAAAATTTCATTGCTGATTGATAGATAACTTTGACCAAGTTAATTAAATAGAGTATACTACAATATAGTCAAAAATAGTTACATACATTAATTATATTTTATAATAGTCGCCAATGTGATTATGTATGCTCATGGTTATATAATTTCACTATAGTCTTTTTTACTGTCTTCTCTTCTTTACTTTCGGTTAATTTTTCTTCTTTCTTCTTTTTATTTTTCAAAAAACTGTTACATCATCTTTCTTTTTCATTCAATCGTCTTATAATCATTATGATTATTATGATTATAATTATAATACATTCAACTTTACATAATTTGAGTTGCCAATTTACCTTTGATGATTTACATTTACAAAAAGATTTGTGCGAATTACATATTTATTCGGTTTTACATTTTAAGGAAAAAAACAAATACCCCACTACTATGAATATTAAATTAATCCATGTTTATGTATAATTGTTCCATTCTCAGAACTTGAAAGTCCAACTTCATAATTTGAAGGGTTACCTAGATTTCGATATGTCAATGGTCTTTTGATGTAAATTACATATTTGAATGAATACGACATATAGTAATTAAGTACACGTGCTACCTCAATACCAAAATCAAATATTACGGACTAAATAAATTGATATAAAACCTTATAATATAGTATGTTTAAAAAAAATAACGGGAACACATAAAACTAAAATGAAGTTTTCGTCATAATAGAAATATAAAACAATTTACATTTCATTCCAGATACTATTACCCTTGTAATTTAATTATTTAAATTCTTATGTATCATAAATTTCAAGTTGTAATTGAAACGAAAAACTGAAGCCAAAAAACTTAAGAATAAACTTTATGGTCAATAATAATAATAATAATAATAATAATAATAATAATCGACAAAAGCTTCTCAGGCTCTTACGAGATTAACTTGATTGATAATTACCTCATAATATCAATTGAGTAGCTTTATGAATAGTAAATTTTGTCTTATTAGACGACTTATATAACGATATATATAATATGTTTTTCAAGAAATTAACAAAAGTGGGTGATTGGTTTAGTGGATAATCATTCGCCTATCAATCTCAAAGTTAGTGGTTCGAACTTCATCACGCGCCTATTGATCCTTCAGTATTCAAGAGAAATTTTCTTTCTTTTTTCCTTAGGCTTTAAATCCTTTTTGGAATTTTAGTTAATTTTATCATTACCTTTAATTGAGATTATGACAGCCATCAAACTGACAAGCATACTACAAATAAATCCTTTTTGGGCTTTTAGGCTAATTTTATCAATACCATTAATTGAGATTATGACAGCCATGAAACTGGCAAGCATGGTACAAATCGTATTCAGCAATCATATCATTCAATCCTTTCAACTTTCAAATAAAAAAAATGTTAAGAATACAAGGCAATATGTGATAACCAAATGAATATCACTTTAATTAAGATATAAACAGTTATATATTTTGAATCCGTCACAATGCACGGGCTTATTATTCGTTAAATTCAATTTAATTAAAACAATTATATTTAGATACTCAAATAAAAATGCATGAGAAAGTTTTATCCAGTTTATTTAAATACAAGAAGTAATTAAGTTACAAATTTGGCACCACAATGAAAACCAAATACATATATAATGAATAACACATACGGAGTACATTAGTAACACAACATATTAGTTAATTAATAGCTCCACACTTCTTACAAATCTCTCCTTTGTTCCCTGTTAGTACCTCAACAGAACCTAATCGTACCATTGCTGCAGCAAAATCCTTTCTCCAAGTATTAATGTCGTCTGCATATTTCGCAACTGTTTTCGCTGTCGCTTCATTGTCTAGCAAAACTTTATCTGAAGAGAACAAAACCCGATGTTTTTCAAATTAAGATAATACTTATTGTCGACGCAATTCTCAGTCCCGGGATCAAGATTCGTGGTACCAGAGACTCCACTCTTTGGGGATTTTGTTTTCAAGAACTCGGCGTATTTTGGATCTAATGAAGGATCAGTGGCAAGCGTTTAAATATCTTCTTGAGGCTGTCGAGGTTCAAGTATGTCGTCGGAAGTTTGACTTCACCTATATTTGAGATCACTCCATCTCGTTGACCAGATGGGACATCATAAGAGAATCCACCAACAGAGTTTGTGCTGTCCCGAGCAGCGAAAGCCAAAATATCCGCACATGAGAGTGTTTGGACATGTAGCTTCAAGCTTTGCCTTAGCTTGATCGATTATCTCGAAACCTCTTAACGTCGCGCCATTTGCTTCAGCATCTTGTGAATATCAATTAGTGTACTACTACGTAATGTGTTATTCATCTAAAGCCATCATAAAAGGTATTGAATAGCTGACGTCTAAAAATGCTTAGGCCGTCTAAGCCCATATCTGTTTCAAAAATATACAGGAACCCAAACATAATGGGCTAATATCTGATTTTGAAGATCAAAGTGGGCTTTTATCGCTGATCCATGTAATCTTGTACTCCGTAAGTCTGTATTAGGGAGAAATATCGATTATCAGCCCACAAACTAAAGCTCATGATCGGCCCATCAGGCAGGCTTTAGAAATCTCCGATGGTTAAGCACTTAAAGCTTAGGCTTGAACAAAAAAACTGGGTTCTCTACCCGGTTTTAAACCCGAATACCCGATTCGATCCTACCCGGTTTTACCCTATCCAGTTCGGGTTTTCTTAGTACCCTGTGGGTACCAAACCGGGTACGGTTTTTTGAATTCGAAATCGGGTTGAACCTGGGTTGAAATAGGGTCGGGTCAAAAACCCGAAAAAAACCCGAAAACCCAATTTGAACCCGGTCAAAAACCCGGTTGAAACCCGATTCGGGTTGGTCAAAACCCGGTTTGACCGGGTTTTGACCAAAGCCCGTTTCGGATTTCGGGTCGGGTTGGGCGAATACCCGATTTTGTTCATCTCTGCTTAAACTAGCTTTATAGAAAAAAGTTACATTAGCCATATATATATATATATATATTCTAGATAAAAGTTTGTACGATACACGGCAATTTAGATCGTGTTCACGTATTTTTATAATGATGTTAATTTTAAAATAAAATCATACGATGTACGGCAATTTTAAATCATTTTTATGTTTACAAATTATAATGTTGTTTATGATAAAATATTATAAAAGGTTTAGTCTTTCAAATGTGTTTACAAAGCAACCATGCCTACTCCTAACATTTAAGTAAAATTATTGATAAGACAACGGACTTTGAAATAACAATTGGACAAATATGAAAGAGACAAGAATAATCTATCGCAGTAGTTAGTCATGAACCTAAACGCTTACAAATGATGTTAAATGTACTTATTATTTATGAAAACTCTGTGAGTGTGTATGTATTCATAATCCTTTATTAAGAAAATGATGTTAAGATTATATTACTCCAACAACTTAATACAAAATGCTATGTATATACCGTGAATATGAATCTATGTATACATAGATTGAAAATCCGTATGATGTACGATAATTTAAAGTGTACACTTACAATCGAAATTGTACCATCGTTCAGAAAGTAATGTTATATATCAATGCCATGCAATCAAATGTTAATTTACAAAGAGATATTTAAATGACATGGTCATTAGAAATTTTAAAATAATATGTACAATAAGTATGCTCGTAATACAAATAAATCACACAAAAAAAGCACAAATTATAAACACGTTAAGAGAATCACACATAACATGCACAAGCATCAACAATTTAGTATAAAAATATGAATACATATATTATGGATTAAATATACAATTTATTTCTCAAATCAAATCAAATGAGAATAAAGTTAGAATTGAATGAAGAACAAATAAGAAAAGAGGCTAAGAAACTGTACCTTTTTGACATAAATTGATTTCATCATTTTAATTAATTTCATAATATCATATTTATGGACTTAGATAATTGATAACTCTAAGAATTTGATTAATATTAATATTCCTTCATGGGTTTTGACGTACTTATTTGCTACAAAGTTTAAGCAAAAGGGAAATCTTTGAGGTGATCGGAATTAGACATCATCTACAACTTCTAATAGCTACATACTACGTATTATATTATTTCGTCAAATTTTATTTAATCAATTTGATTAATTAATCAAAAATAATCATAGCATGCCATGTGGCAATCATTGCTTATGTGACAAATTGTGGAACAACTTTTCATTCTCGCTTAGACCATCCACAATGTATCCAACTATCTAGAGTTTGATATCATTTCCACATCGTCATATCACTTTTAAATAAATAATGAAATAAATTTGTTCCAGTACCATGCACACATTACTATACACAATGGCCCATCTGAGTCCATGTTATTTTTTGGTATATGCTTGTTTTGAGTGGAGTGGCATACATGTCAATGACTGATAAAGGTTGGGAGAGAGAGAAAGCGACTCACTTTAAACTCAATGTCTATATGGCACTTCAAATCACTTTCATTGGATTCCTTCTCAATTAAAATTGATCAAAAATAACCACAATAATTGTAACATCATCTCTACTGGTCTGGTAATTTCCTATTGTAAATTGATTATTTAATTGTGTTAGAAATTATTTAATATTAATTGTTTACTTGTGAAACTTAAGTAAATAAAGGGTAAAATAAAGTAATAATTCTCGCAGAAGATTTTTAGGTTCCAGACAATAGGTTTAGAAGGGGGCTAATTTTAAGTGGATACGGAGTCGGTTTGAAAACTTAGGCCGGCCAATTTATAAACTTTCCCAAATTGAAAAGTTACTTCACTTCCTTTGAACACAAAAACCTAAAGCTAAGAATTCCAAACAAACATTTGAAATCAAAAATTGAAGTTCAAATCTTGATTCAAGTTTAGTTTCATCATCATCATCATCATCATCATCATCATCATCATCATCATCATCATCATCATCATCATCATCATCATCATCATCATCATCATCATGTGATCCTCTAAGAGTAAGTATTGTTCTTAGAATTGATTTTAAATTTTAAATTAGGTAAATTGGTGGTTTGTAGGAATTGAATGTTAAAAACTTGTTATAATTGTTACATGATGATTATATGAAGTTGTTTGCTGTATCAAACCGTTGGAAATTAAGTTTTGATGAATTTGGTAAAGAAATCTCGGGTATGGGTTTAACCAGATCACACAGGTCTGGAAGATGGGTCTTACCCGGCGGATATGATCTGTACCTGGCGGGTATGTTGTTGGATAAGAACCCGGGTGCTAAATGAGTAACCTGGCTGCTTCTCTAGGCTTTAAAACGCATTTTATTTTTGTTACCATGAAAACTTAAATCACTCAGCATTGTGGCTTTGTACTCGGCTGATTCTCTTTGTACCCGGCGGGTACTTGGGTTACCCGACGGGTAGTGACCCGTTTTTGTGATCTTTTGTTTTAACTTCAATATAGGTGTTAATTGTTATGTATTATCAATCTTAAACTAAAACATTGACTTATATTGATTTTATTCTCAGATCAGCAGAAGACTCAGTGAAACAAGATCGCTGAGTAAGTGAACTGAGATTGACTGGTGAGTGGATCTAGAACTCATCTTTTGATTTAGTTGTAACTATTTGGTTGCAACAAGTGAACGTAGATATATTTGTTAGACTTATTTGTCTGAATTGTTGATTATGAATCTACGTGCTATATGGCCTTTGGGCATCAGTCGTTATTGAGGTCAACAAGTTGGTTGGGCTAATTGGTTATTATGAGAATTACACAGGGACTTGATTCATTCGTTGTGTGTAGTACATGTGTTTGATTATAACAACCATTAGCTATCAGTCTCGTCCGTTATGGCCATACGGTTAGGTTGGATAAGTGTTCTTGGAGAGCCACCTGGGTATTATAGTATCTCAAGAACCACCAATCCTCATTCTTGAATTGTTGTATTAATTAATGTGTGTTTACGATTGTTTGGTGTAAACAAATTATTATGCTAAGTTGAATAGTGTGTGACTGATTCATTCAATTGGTTTTGTGCTAATCCCTCAATTTACATCCTGCAGGCTATATTTTGGGTACGTGGGTTGCAGGATGATGATGTTGTTAGCAGGGAATGATTGACATTATGCAACTCTGATATAGTTTTGATAAACTAAGTTTAGAATTATATAATACCCCATTTTATGTAGTATGTGTAATGAGATTTTAATAAATTTAAACTGTTGTGTTTCAAAGTTTGAAATAGTTTATGTACATTTCTATAATATATTGTAATGAAATATATTTTTAAATACACGCTTCCGAGTTAAATTATATAATATTGAAGAAAAGAAATAGGGGTGTTATAATTTTAATAATATTAGTATTAGATTAGAGATGACATAAGAATTTGGTTTCCACCTCTACCAAAAGTCCAAAATCAGCTTGATTACACATCTAGTAACAATGTACCGTCTAGAATTTACTATTCGATCGAAAGTTAGATTAAGTTTAGAAACTTAACGGGAAAAAATGATTATTCTCTTAGATTATTATAGTTGTATCGTTGTTTGAACCAGGTAAGTTGTAACCGATGAATAAGCTAACCTAGTCCTAATTCAGTTAAGTTTCATATTACTAGTTTACGTATTATTAAAATTAAAATATTCCTAACATAAATGAATTACCCGTACATATGTATATACACGGGTTTGAAATTTTGTGTGATAACAAGTATGATATAGAAAGTGAGATTATAACATTATAAATCAAAATCAAATTCAATTAATCAATTCGATACCTTAATATTAATTGAATAGTCAATATCATATGTGTTACGGGTTTGAAATCTCGTATGATAATAAAACAAATCAAAAAAAGAAAATAGGGAGCAAGTATGCATATAGGAAATATCCCCGTGTCTCTCATTAACTCAAAAACTTAACCCGTTAACTCAAAAACTATCATTTTAATTTATTGGGCATGTTTCTTGCGCATAAGTTGGGTTAACAGGTTAAGCTAAACAATCGTTATTAAGTAAGAAAATTAGACAGATAATTGTTACAATAATATTATATATCATTATTTTAGGTGTTCGTATAATTTACATTAGATATTGTATTGATTAGAAATAAAAGAATAATGATCTCAATTATTTATTTGAGACTATAACTTTCTAAGTTTTTTATTAATTAAGCTTTTGTATCATGTTGATGATAAATAAATGATATTATATCAAAAGTATTTACATTCATGAATTAATATCCGATTAATATTATTTGAGTTATAATTTCATTAGAAAATATCAATATTAAATGTTTTTTGATTGTAAATGCATGTGCATCTAGCATAACTATATATAATATATGTTAAAATTATATAACTTACCTCATTTATAGAGAAGACAAATTAATATTGGGTTACATATATATAATTTGTAATCAAAATTAATTATGATATATTAATTTTATATTAAGTTGTATTTAGTGAATGTGTTTAAAAATTGATTAAAGATAGTTAAAATGGTAAAATAGTCTTTTACGATTACTCTTTTTAAGACTTTGTGTCAAACACTTTATATATTAGTATAGAATTAGATATATAAGTTTAGATATAGAGTTATTATTTTCTTGTATAGTATTTCTTTCTTCAACTACGGTTTTTAACTTAGAGAGTATCAATGTTTTTAAAACTGAAAACCGGATCAGACCGGATAGGCTGCTGGTTCCGATCGAACCGGTCGGACCGGTCCGATCGAACTGGACCAAAACCGGACAAAAAAGTGAATTTTTTTTTAAATATCAAAAACTTGTTTAACCTGTCCGGTTTCCGGTTGAACCATCCGATTTTGACCGAACCACCCGGTTCATTGACCGGTCAAACGTTGGTCAAATCCGATTTTGAGCAGCTCGGATCGGGTTCCGGTTCCCAGTCGGACCGACCGGTTCAACCCGATTTTCAAAACATTGAAGAGTATTATATTATACTCGCGTGTAGAAACTACAGTTCATTTCTATGTATAACTCCATATAATCCAACATGTAGTACGAATGAAGTTTTTCTCTGAACCTCCAGGTAACTTAACCAATTAAGATTGAAAAATTGTAGACATCATGAAGGTTAAGATGCAACAAGGTAGTGATTGTTCACCGCCCAAAATGCTTTTTACAAATTATATTCTTCCATTCACAGTAGTTGATCGTAAAGGTGGTAATTTTAAACTCATTGGTTAATTATTGGTCAATTTGGTTAATATATGGAGGGGATGGGTTTGTTGGGTCTCCTCCCCATTTTTTTGGATGAGTTCAAATGTGTTTTTCAATATACCCTCCAATTGTGTAACAATTAACCCATGGGTTTAGACGGGTCTAGTGGATAATTTTTTTCCCGACCTCATTTCATTTTTTTCATTTTTCACTCAAATAAAAAAAAGTTTGGTGAAAACCCAATGGGTGGACCGGACCCGTGACCCATTTGACCCAGACCCGTTTAGATCCATCCTTCAAAATGACCCATCTAAATTCGGACTCATCTAGACTCAAACCCATCTAAACTCGTGACCCGACCCACTCATTTTGCCACTTATAGCTAATCGTTTTGACTAGTGATAAATACAACAAATATTTTCATTCATACACCAACATGTATGCATATTGATACAGTACAATACAATACAACACCGCAATGCATATATATGTTGTATGTATCAAAAAGTATGTTGTATTTATCAACACCCGATCATTTTGTTTTGTTATTAAAAGATACAATCTTGTAAATTCTTGCTTCACATTTGTAAATTTATTCAACTTTAGTAAAATAATTATAGTATGTATCAAAGTTATAGCTATTCTATGTATATATGTAACTTTCAAAAATCTCTATTGTATGTATTGAATGCTATTTTTGATGACATGTCCTTTATAAAATGTGTCACGTGTCATCAATATAACATAACACATCATCAAAATTATCGTCCATTACATACAATATAGATTTTTGATAGGTGAGTATAAATTGTAAGTTGAATACATACTATATATTTTTTACTAAAGTTAAATACATTTACAAATATTAATCCCTAAAAACTTATACCCGAGTCTCACTCCAAAAACTAGTATTCTCTCAATTTTGCACTTTATCATTGAGTAGATAATAAAAGATCAATGTTATGTTTACTTAAACCATTTCCCAAGTTTATTGTTAATTATATGCCTCAAAATAGCCCTAACACTCACAACGAAGACCCGATTAATTTTACATCGTAAGTCATTGGGCTCAACCTGGAATATTCATCATCATTTAGCTACCAATGCTTGATTATAGTAACTTGAGGACTAGGGTTAGTTTGGTCACGGGCCAGAGCTAGAACTCAAGTTTGTGGTTGTGGCTTGGTCTTCTATCCAACAATTACTTAAAAAATTACTTCTTAAAGCTTCTCAGAACTTTTTCTTTCCAATACCAAACAAGGCTTAGGAGCTGGGAGCCTGAGGTTGCGTTTAATTCACGGAATTAAGAGGAATTCAATGGAATTGAAATTTCAATTTCATCACACATGGGTTTTGGTTTACAAATGATTTGATTTGAAAGTGATCAAATTCATTCACTCATTTGAATTCACATTCCTTGGAATTTCAATCCCCATGATGTATTATAATTCCATAAAAAAAATATTACGAACCAAACATAATAAAAGTAGAAGTTCAAACTCCAAAAAGCTCGTAACTCCTTTTCAAACCACCACCATTTTAGCAATGCAAAAGTATATCACCCAAGTAATTCAAACCATTAATTTCTCATCCGTGTTCAGCCAATAAAAGATAAAAAGAAGTAAATACATAATTTACTAAGAAAATTATAACCCAATAATTTACATTTTATAGTTTTTTCAAAACTTATATACAAAACACTTCAATTTTTTCAGATAACATAACATAATTCTCATAAGGTAATCTAAGTTTAATTTTTATAATAGTTTTTTTTTTTAAATTGATGATGGCAACCCTTAGAATGTGTTTTCTTATTTAATCAAAATTATATTAAATTAATAAGAGGAAAACTAGAACTGTCAATAAGAGGAAAATTGTACATTTATTGAAGTTAAAGTAACCTTAATTAATCATATTTATAATTAATACACTGAAATAATGTATTTAATTCACTAAGAATTCCCTTTTATAAGTGATGTATTAATTATGATTGTTGATAATAATAATAATGGAAAGGTTGAGTTTAATAAATAAGTGGGTTCTTATTAACAATCATAAGGGTTGTCAATATCATATTTTTTTGGTAAAAAATCAAAACTTATGCATGTCATAATCTCATTAATTTTAATTAATTTTACAAAATCGAATAGTATTTAGCCAATTGACTTTTTGATAATATAATCAAAACGATTAATATATTTAAGATGGTCAAGTTTTAGTGTTATACAAATTAAGAGAAAAATGCAATTTGGGGAATATTATGTGACTGTGTGAATCTTTAATTTGGGTAATCACTTTATATTTCTCCATTATATGCAACATACTATCCGGATTTTTTAATTTGGGTAGAACTTATTGTCAAATCACCACTTCATCATCTGAAATTAACCACTTAGACTAGCTAAAGAACTAAAAAGTTGAACTGCCAATTCAGCGTTACATTAACTATTTTATAGAAAGATCGAATCAAGACTAAACATTTTTAATGGTGAAATAAATAGTTGTTTTCTATGATTCATATATACCAATTATACAAATAAAAAATATAACAAAAAGGTTAGCCCTACAATTCCTCATACTGGTTATAGTTTCTACTATATCATATGTTCATATCATCTTGGTTAAATGATTTATAGTTTATAGTGATAATTAAAGTAAACATTTAAATGCTAGTACTTACGTAATTAGTACTATAATGCATAAACAATGAATTAACAACCACACGCAAACAAGAACTAATCGGAAATTCTCAAGGAGAGAAATTCTCTTATTCAATCAATATTTTATGTCTGTAAAAACTGAATATGAAAAACCCTAGAACTCGTCCATATAGTGAGGACAAGATCTAAAAACGTCTGGAAACAAAAGCCCAAGCAAAACGAAAATAAAAAGCCCAAAACAAAGTCTGAAAAACAGTAAAACGCCATTTTCAGGCCCAAGACGGCCCCGAAAGGCCCAAAACTGACAGGGCTCATGGCGAAGCGATGAGTGATGAGTCTTGATTGTTGGCCGTTTTCAGGCCGACATGCGATTTTCAGCCCAATCCGCCACCGAAATCTGTTGGATCAAAATATGCGCTAAGTGAATTTGCCACGTTGACCAACTCTGTATCATACTAGCATTTAATTATTGTAAATTTTAATTACAATAAATAAGTACATGGAGATCACTAGTAGAGCGGTCAGCTTTTACTAATTAATCGTAGGTTCAAATTCTACTTGGGTAGAATTTAGAGTTCTTGCTTTTTTAAATTATCACCCTTTGTTCTTTCTTCAGTTCTTTGGAAGAAGAGGGATATGTTACCCTAATTGCACTTTTCCCTACAAATTAATCATTTTTTTCCCGGTAAATGATGTACTAATGAGTAATGACCATGATGCTTATGATATACACAACATTACGTTTTATATATAGATATGACTATATAAATCTTCCATCCCAAAGTGATCAGTCGATACGATATATTTGATGCATGAAAATATATAAGTATGATATAGCATACGAGTAAAATATGTAATCACTACACCCAATTAATCTTTCCAAACATTTGTTTGACTTAAAATTATTTTCTTAAACCCCTACTTTTATAAGTTCTATCTAACCAATCTTATTTACTTTTCCAGAAGAAAAAAAAAAATGAATAAAATTCTCAGTTGGCCACGGGGTTATGACAACGTGAGAGAGGTGGGGTAGTGTTATTCTTATGTTGTGGGTCCTCTTCTCATTTTTCTTTTTCTTTTAGATAAATATAGAAACAAAACTATAAAAATAAAATAAAAATATCCATTTATTTTTAAAACTATATCAACAACATATTCACACTTATATTTCACAACACCCTCTCCTCCTCTATTTCTCCCTTGTTCCAGGAAGCTAACACTTCATCATCTTCTCTAATATTTTTTAGAGAGCGAAATTTATACATATATTTAAGAGAGAGAAAGTATTAACAATATGGAAGGTGAAACAAAATCAAGATTCAAGAGAATATGTGTTTTCTGTGGAAGCAGCTCAGGAAAAAAACCAAGTTACCAAGAAGCTGCCATTGAGCTTGGCAAAGAACTGGTATATTATAATACATCTATATTGCCTTTTTATCTTCATTTTTTTCAAGATTCTTTATCTTTATGCATGTACTGTGCGCAACAAAAAAATCAGACATTTTTTTTCTCAAGATTTTAAGAACCCATTGGAAGCTTCCATTGTTGATCAAAACCCATCATTGTTTCTTGCTAGTTTCTTGAATTAGTACTATAAAAATTGAATCTTTTTTGTAATTTGTCATCTTTTTTCAACCTTTTTGATGAATCTAAAACATACCCATTTCAATGTTCTTTGAGGTTTATGTTATCTGATGATTTGTTGATAAATGGTTAATGGAAGTTAGGGTTTATGTTTGGCATGAGAGAGAGATTGTGAGTTAGAGAGAGAAATTGCTAGCTGTAACCTGCTGTCAGTTGAGCAGCCTTCTTGCATGATCTAGCAAAGTTTATGGTGGGAGGTTGTAAGAAAACAAAATTTTATTTTTTAATTTTAAAAAGACAAAGAAGTTGGAAAAAACAAACAGAATAGAATGGATTTTTTGTGTGTGCCTATGAATGGGGAACCAAACGTGCAATTGTAGTATAATGGGTATATCTTAAGCATATTTCAGCTTTTTTTCATCACCCCCATGATCATATAAGTTCATGGGGTTCAATGAAATCGGTTCAACTAATAAAAAAATTGAATCTTGGAAGAAGGGTTGTTTGTTTTAGAGTAATGATTATGATGGGTTAATTTTCTTGGTTATGGAAAATGGTTGGATTAAGTGGGTATGTGACACGTGTCTAATGGTTTTTAAATGGTTGAATGCACTTGCAAATTGGAAGGTGGAAAGAAGGATTGATTTAGTCTATGGAGGTGGCAGCGTGGGTCTGATGGGTCTTGTTTCTCAGGCAGTTCATGATGGTGGGCGCCATGTTCTAGGGTATGCTCTCTCTGACTCTCTCTAGCCCATTTAATGTGTCTATGCATCTATCTATACTATATGTATCTTGATTGCTTTTCTATTAACTTATGGAGTACGGAATATATATATCATTATAATAGTACTGTAATATTTTTAAATAAATGATGAAAAATGTTGCACATAATTTTTTATTTTTTTAAATAGATGATAGAAAATGAAATATATCAATTACTCCCGAAAGAACACTAAAACGAGAAAGGAAAAATTTTTGGTATTTATTAGGTCCACTATTAGTCCCCATCATCTTATATATATGTTTTTGTTGCATATTATTTTTCTACTTAGGTGAATGTATATGTAGCAATGTTACCATGTAACTTAAGTACCAGACAGGTAAATAGTGTATGTAGCTTTCTAACCTTTTTAGTTACACACATTACACATAACACAATATCTTCAACATTATGTAAGTTTGCGTCTTAATGTTGATGTTAATGAACATTTTTTGCTTTTAGTAAAACGGTAAGTATATTAATCTTTTTGGAAGAAAAAGAAAGCTAAGATTGATGATTGATGTAGATTTATTTGGATAAAATGTCAAGAAAAGGTATAGTAAGTTTCCAAGAGAGACATCTATCATTTTCAATTCATAATTCTTTGTTTTCTTGCCTCTTTCGGTCTTTTGTAATATGGGTTGCTTTTGCAATTCCTTGAGCACTTTCTTTCTTGACTTTCATGGTCAACCTGACTGGCATTTTTTACTCTGATAAAAGATTAGATACTTTATTTTCTTTAAAACAGTCAAAAATGTTGAAAGGGGAGTAGAAGGCTATACAATATGGAAGAAAATTGAGGTTAAAAATGAAAAGATGTATACTAATTGCAGGTTAAAAACTACAACTTTGACCGTAAAAGTCAAGAATTACTCAAAGGTATTCATGCATGTTTCACGGTACTCGATGCAAAATGAGGTGTTGCAGACATCATGGGATCAAATGCTTAAAAAACTCTGATATGTGTACTGAATCAAGCTATTTGTCATTTTGTTTTTCACCTTTTTCCTGTTGAAAACTGCACATAAACATCAAGTTCTCAATAAAGTTGTCATCTTTAAATTTTATGGAAGATTGAAAACATAGTCCCACACTTAAAAAAGCATGGTGTTTTGTATAAAAAAAGGTTTTCTTGATTACACAGATTAAATGAAGCATCTTTTATTTCATCAAAGAGAAGAACATCCATATTGGTCTGTCAGTCCACCCTGGGACTTTGTATATGCAAAGTTAAAACAAATCATATAAAAAGTTGTTTTATGTTGTAAAAAGTATGAAACCTTTTAGGCAGTGATTCAAGTATGTCTATCCCAACTTTTTTTATATATTATTAAAGGTAAATCCCATGTAAATTGACAATCTTGTCCTCCAATTTACACTAACCAAGTATAGTCTACTATGACACACCCACATCATATAACGTAAGTAATAAGTTACGTGGCAACAAAGACATTTATATTACTAGTTGTAACTTACCAACTTACCTAAATGATCATAATGGGCCTAAGTTTATCTGCAGATGACTTCCCCTTAACATATATGCATTATTCAACTTGAAATTGTAAATTTGAAACATATGTAAGAATCTGTAAGTTTGTTGCATTTGGTGGTAAAGGTGTTTTGCATAAATAGGTCAATGAAGGATTATATATCTTGATTTTTGTGCATTTTGCCTCCAATATGTATTGAAACTAAAAAGCATGAAAACTTTAAGGCAGTGATTTAAGTATGTCTCTCCCACACAAACCTATTTGATTAAATAAGGAAAACAATATGTAAAATGACAGTCATACCCTTCTGATTACTGTAGTAATTACACTACTACAAGGCCATTTTGGGTCCCATTTGCATTCTTGCTCATTATGCAAGAGTGACTTGTACTGTACAACCATTGTTGTAATGGGAAATCGTTTTTGTTTGTTGCAGGGTTATACCAAGGACTCTAATGCCCAGAGAGGTATATTCAGGAACCTTCAAATCAGAGATTTCTTCATTTGTTTGCTTTCCATATATGAAATTATAAATGCAACTAACATTCCCACATCTAAAAATTGATATTCCAGTGACTTGTACATTGTGCTGTTCGAATTGTACACTAATCTGAATTTGGGATTTTCCACCTTTAGAGAAGAAAATAGCCATTAATAAAAAGATATATTGGGTTCTTTATAGTGATTGGACATGTCTTGATACAAACTGCATTTACTAAAACTCTAACTTCCCCTTCACATCAATTTCTACAATATGCCTCTCTTGCTTTTTACCATAAATAGCAACAAAATCAACTTGTTATTCTATCATACAAGGTTACTAGTTCAACTCTAACTAAATTAGTTCACTTTAGTTATAAACTTGAAATAAGAATTAAAGTTGCTAACTTATTACTATTAATTTTTTCTAACCCACAACTAGATTTTTTTTCTTCCAATAATGGCATTTTTATTTTTATAATGTCCGTTCCGTTTTTCCGACAATAGATAAATAAAGGTTAGAACAACAAAAGAAACGGGTCAAAAGATTTTTCGTAGGATATTTTATTATGTTAACCAATGTAAAATGTAATGGCTTGTCTTATGTTTTTGTGGTTAACAGATAACTGGTGAGACAGTTGGTGAAGTTAAAGCGGTTGCTGATATGCATGAAAGAAAAGCCGAAATGGCTCGTCAAGCTGATGCCTTTATCGCACTCCCTGGTATAATTTCTTTCAATTCTTTTTAATGATTCAAAACTTTGAATATTAAGTCACATTGGATGACTTATTTTTGCAGGTGGTTATGGTACTCTTGAAGAACTGCTTGAAGTCATCACATGGGCTCAACTCAAAATCCACCATAAACCCGTAAGAAAAATAACACCCTTTTTATAACACATCGACATATGCACAAGGTCAAAAAGAGTTGTATTTGCTTATATTGATTGTTTGTCAGCAATTCTAGTATTAAAAGGGCATCTTTTTGGTCAAATGTTGGTAGTATAGAAGAATCAGATGCATGTGGATAGATGGTTTAGAAGATTTGTTGCATCATCATATATACATGATGATTCTTGATTATATCTATTGGGGGTCCATAGTTAAAAAAATGTGAATATTGTTTTGTGGGTCACATTTAATAACACTATAACAGTATCTTGTATTGTGGATCCTGTCCTACAGGTTGGTCTGTTGAATGTGGAGGGTTACTACAACTCATTGCTGTCTTTCATAGATAAGGCGGTTGACGAAGGATTTATCTCACCAACTGCTCGTCGAATTATTGTCTCTGCTCCAAGTGCCAAACAATTGGTCAGACAGCTTGAGGTTAGTGTTCTTGAAATCCCCTGTTTGGGGTCAACATAACCCGACAATTTCATATATAAAGTTGAAACTGGCCGGGCTAGGTTGACCCGTAACAATTTTAGCCATTTTATAATATTCTAACATGTTTGTTTTTATCGAAATTGGTATAGATATGATCAAGTAACTTATCACATATATGAAACTAAGTAAGGACTTGAAGAATGCTCCCAAGAAATTGAAGAGATTGTAACTAACATAACTCCATATTTGGATCAAGACTTTTAAACTAATAACTAAAAACATAATACCGAGTGTATTTTTGGCATTAAGGTTATTTTCATGCATTAACTCAAGATAATTCAAGGAATAATTTTTTAATGCATTTTTAAAAAAGGGATTTCTATATTTTCACCTAATGAATTTATACAAATAAATAAACTTTGATCTGTTATTTCAGGAATTTGTCCCGGAGTATGATGAAATTGCAGCAAAGTTGACGTGGGATGATGTGGATAGACTAAATTATGTACCTGAGGCTGAAGTTTCGACGTGAAAATCTGCTGGATCGGAATTTTTTGGTGACATTAGTAGTCGGATTATATATTCGCTTGGGGTATATATGAATGATAATATATATAGACTTATGAAATGGTATGGTACATCTCCTGGGGCAGAGCCTGTTTTGGTGTTTTAGGGGATTATAGTCTCCTTCAAATTACTCTTAAAAGTTTCATGTAAATGATGTGGAGATGGATGATACTATGGTTAAAGCTTTTGCAAGTTTAATGGCTATTAATATTTTGCGTTCGTTTGTTTTTTGAATATCGCATTGATTTAATGTTAATTCTAGATTTAACATCAGTATTCAGTAATACTCCGAAATAATGCAACATTTAAGGTTTAAGATATTAAGTGATAAAAAGAATTATAAAGGGTAGTCATCATCTAGTTTAAGGGATAAAATGATCAACTATGCCATTTTCATCATCCTCTGTTTCATCATTCTATAATTTCACTTTATTATCCTTCGAATAATATATTATGTTTTGTTCAAAAAAAAAGAAAAAAGAATAATTTATTATGTTATCTTTTATTTACTAGATTCGAAATATCATTGGAACAAACTACAAGTATATTATTTATTGTATTAAATAATACGTACATTTCACCTTTTTAGTATAATAAATTAATAATTAGATGTGTCAACTTGAAGTTATTCTAAATAATACTGTACATAAAAGTGTGAGTGTATTATTTATTTGGTCCATTATCCCAAAGAAATGGGATCGAAATTATTATATCCCTATTTTATAATTGAGGAATCTAGCATAATATTTTTTTAGTTTCAAACTAAGAACTAATATGTAAGTTGACACATACCGACATACATTAATGAAATGTTTTATTACTTTTTATCTTTAATACAAAGAAAAACTATTTGAGGAACAAATAAGCAAAAGATAAGTGTGACAATTTATTAAATAAGTAGCTTTATATTACACTTATTTAATACCTTAGAATAAAACTTACTATTTTTTCTGAGACAGAGCATAAACTTAAGGCAGTATAATACATTTTGTTTCAAGTAATAGTTTGAACTTTGAATAGCAATAGCAAGTTAGCAACAACCAACAGACAACTTAGTTTGCAATTCTCAAACCTCATGTTTCGTGCTTCTGTTAGACAAGTGGAATCCTTCTGGCCTCATTTTATTATTCTTACAATCATGCAGATGCAGCTGACTTCTCGATCTGTTTTATATTTTAAGTGTTACCCACTTACCCAACGATTTTATATTCGCCTGATTCGAAGTAGGGGTGGGTCTACGGTTTACGGTTTGAATTCGGTTCGGGTTTTTTCGGTTTGAAAAAATTTGGGAAGCAAACCGTAAACCGAATCGTAAACCAAATTGAAATACGGTTCGGTTTCGGTTTGAAACCAGTTTAAAACCGAAAACCGAATCATTGTGTGACGACCGTCACCAAACCGTAATCATAGTTCAAGCCGTAAAAACTCATTTCCGTGTTAACACCCATCTTATGGACTTCATTGCATCAAAATATTCGTTTTCGAAAAACGAATCCAACATAAAAAGAATCTTCATAATCACACATGTAACGAAAAAGATACGAGGCTAAATGTAAATACATTAATTGTTGGAAACTATACGATTTATTTAAACTATGCGAAATACGAAAATAATTTGATTGGGATCGTTTATTCTTAAATCATGTGACCCGAGTTTTTTTGTGTGTATTCGTTGTTTGGCCCAACAATCGACCTAAACCACCTCCCTTTTTGGACATTTAGCCCAACCCAACCCACACAACCCTAGAACTATAAAAAGCATTCTAAAACACAACTCTAAGATTTTTTTATCACAAAAATCGTCCATGCTGATGTCTCAAAATTTTAGTCACGAACAAAGGACGATTTGACCCATTTACGTTCGTTTTCAGGATTCGGTCAAAACTACAAAGTTGTAGATCTCGAAGTTTTACTTAAAATCGCATGGTTTCGGCCTCTGAAACTCTCTAGATTATTTTAGAAAAAATTATTTCCTAAACTGCTGCTGTTGGTGACGAATTTTCAGAAACTTTGGTAAGTTTTCGATCCTATAACTCTTGTATACGTTTGATCAATCTACGAAAATGAATTATAAGAGTGTATATCCTCATTATTCACAGATTATAAGGGATTCCTATCGTGTGGGTTCTCGTTGTCGATATATATTCTTTTCGAATCATTCAATTAAACATATTTGATTGTTTCATATTATCGGTTTTGTTTCAGTTCGATTCCATTGTATCCTAGGGATGAAATCATTTAGGATAATATTAAGATCAGTTGATAATTTGGTAGAATTGAGAAATATGGTTATGTTTGCGGTTTGGATTAGTTATACATGTGATTAGGGTTAATTATTTATAAACCCTAATCTGATCAGATTTTTGTTTCGGTTTGGGAAGCTTGTAACTTGGTTGTTTCCTTAATGAATTTTGATGATATAAGAGTCTAAACTTAATTATTTTGAGTCTTCTTTCAAATGGAGTTAGTCTCATGTCCAGATATTGAGTTTAAGTTGGTCAAAACGATTTTACAAGTTTGAGTGTCGAATCTGAGTTTTTCGGTTTCTGTTTTCGGTTAACTTGTTGATTTTTGAAATGTATCTTAAAATTGAATTGGGTCTTGAAATTTTTACTGAAGTATCTTTAAAGTGTTTATAATTTTCTGTAAAAATATCATAGTCATTTTAAATCTTGAAGTATTTTTAATAATTTTTAACTTTTGAGTACTCAGAAATCGTCTTATGTTATGAGCAGATTGTTTTGAGGAATTTTTAAAAATAGTAAAGCATAATATTTAATTCTGGAAAAATTACAGATTCTTCTAAACTCATTAAAGTCTCACTGGTTAAATTTGTAGAGTCAAATCATTTCGATAAGACATATTTAAAAATCGATGAAGTCGTACAAAGTTTGTGGACAGAATCTGATTTTTACTCGATAAGTTGATTCAAGTTAATATACATGAGTTTGAGTTGTGAGAGAACTTAGTGGAAGTGTTTGGACTTGGGATACAATGGAATGACCTAGTTATGTCTAGGTTGTAACCCATATACGTTATGATATTGTAGATTGCGAGATTGTTCAGTGATACATTTAAGGGCTAACACTTACATCATTTACTTGAGGTGAGTTTCCGTGGCCCCATTTTCATATACATATTTTCAAATTGGGGAAAAAATATGCTCACATATTTTATCAACTATTTTTCATGTTGTGAACTTGTTTACTTTTATTTTGGACATATGCTGAATTGTGTGACACTATGTGATTAAGATTTGTTGACTAATGCTTACTTTTGGTGTTTGCATTAAGGTTTCTTGGTTAATGCTTACTTTTGGTGTTTGCATTAAAGTTTCGTAGTTAATGCTTACTTTTGGTGTTCGCATTACATTTCTTTGTTGGAGTAGCTACTGCCATTTTGTGACTGCGATATGGGTTGGGTCATACTCCTTTGTGGGGTGATGACGGTTGGTGGAGATGTTTGGTTGGATTATTTCACTTGTGTACCATTTCTATATGCATTGTCCTAACTTATTATCATCACGGCAAAAGTTTTATTTTTGGTGTCTGGTTTCAAACCTACGAAACTCACCAACATTTGTGTTGACATTTTTGAGCATATCTTTTCAGGTTATACTAGTGGACTTAAAGCAGAGGACAAGAGAACTTAGTGGACCTTTAAGGTTGCATTAAGAGTATATCAAGAATTGTGGTACATCATGGTTGTTTGTGAAGGCATGTTTTGCCTTATTACTGTAGTGTACGTTTGTTGTAAGTATTTGAATTCATTGATGAAATGTATGCATAACATGAACCGTCATTCATGTTATTAGCATCATGACACATTGGATATATTATTTCATGTAGAATTCTTAATGATGATGTGTTATGATCCTATCACCGTTATACCCCGTTGTTTCCGCTTTAGACGGGGTATGACACATTGTTTCTTGTACTTAAATTTTGCAGTTTCCATTATTGTACAGAATTTTAAAATGACAATTCACTTGCAGAATTTAGAATGTTAAGTCCCAAAGTCCACAATACAATAGTAAGTTACAAGCTGTAGAGTTATAACATTAAACTAACATAGTTAAACAAAATATATCTACAGGTTAAATGTATTTACTCAAACAAAGTAACTAAATTTGTACTAGTTGGGCTTTTTAATTTAATTTATGTATGGGTTGGGCTTTAATGTATGTAACATACTAAATATAATATAAAATTTATTATTATTACTAATTATACATATATTTAAAAATAATATAAATATATAGTATTTTGAATTCGGTATTCGGTTTAACCGTTTAAAATCTTTTTGAAACCATTAACCGAACCGTAAACCGTTTAATGAATTCGGTTTCGGTTAAAACCGAACCGAAAACCGAATTTTAATTCGGTTCGGTCTAAAATCGATTTTATTCGATTCGATTTCTCGGTTTAAACGGTTTCAAACCGTATATTGCCGACCCCTAATTCAAAATCTGTAACTTTTGTCATTGTGTAATCGCTGCCAAGCCAATGGTTATAACTTATAAGGAGGGTCGTCTACACAGAGTTGAGACATTGAAAGCTGGAGAGCGGTGACTCATGCACCATTGAAGATGAAAATGAATCCAAGAAACAAAATATTGGTCCAAGTCAGATCGAGATGCCCAAAAACACTAATTTACCTAAAACCTTTTTTCAAACCTCTTAAGTTCATGATTTAAAATTCCTAAAAGTTTTCAAATGTATAATCACTTACCAAAAGAAGTTGGAGATAAAGCATAACCTAAACCAAGATCAACGGTTAAATGACTCAAAATTGTCACCTCTAGACTAACCCTCCAAATCGCCAGCAGAATGCTAACAATAAATGCTAAGATTTGACAGTGAAAATAAGGACCCAATAACAAATTTTGACCTCAGTACTTGATGTATTCAATAAAACACAACAGGTAACATTTTCTTGTACTGACAAGTTTACAATAGCCTGAAAAAGAATATACTCCCAGAACTCAGTTCAATTGAAGAGCGCATCATGGGGAGCAAAACCCCGCTATCTACCAATCTTTCTAAACCAACAATGGAGATATGCCATCTTTGTTTTCAGGACACTTACTGAATTATATGGCTGCAAAGTATTCCTTGCTGAGCTTAGAATCAGGCTTCATTGTCTTCTCCCCAGGCTTCCATCCAGCTGGGCAAACCTCGTCTGGGTTATCTTGTACAAATTGCAATGCCTACAGTACAAACAAAGAAACATAATTTACCAATTAACAAACGAGAGAGCTTCGGTATATAAAAATTACCATTCGTGGTCCACAATAATTACGACTCATTTACTAATGAGTGAATTAGAGACTTGCGTTTTATTTCAAACAGGTTAGTAAGAAAATTCAGCTATAATTGGCCGGAAATCTACTTCTAATGCATACATCCAAAACCATTTTATTTACAGATTAATACCCTGATCCTCATAATATTGTTCGGGAATCCTAATATAACATCAATTATATGAAAATTTTAGTGGACAACAAAAGTGTTTGCAGGTCAAACTTATCCAGCCCAAGCCTGTATCGGACCGTACTAACAATGATATGTTTCAACCCAAAATCATGTTGACCAGTTACACAACCCGCCCATACCTCTAGTCAACAAGCACGATGTCTGTTTACCTGAAGTGTTCGCAGTGTTTCATCAACGCTTCGCCCAATTGCAAGGTTGTTGATTGTGGAGTGTTGGATAACACCTTCCTTGTCGATAATAAATAGTCCTCTCAATGCGATTCCCTGAAACGGCCACGACCAAAAAACAATATAATGGGCACGCATTTTCTACACAGAAACTTTGACCGAGTATAGTAGTAACAATGTATTTAGTTCGTGTAAGAAAACCAATAATTAAAAGATAATCAAATGGTCCAAAGAGTAGCGAAAATTAAAGATATACCTGGTCATCAATTAACACATTAAAAGCTTTTGAGATCGATTTTGTCACATCAGAGATCAGCGGATAGTTAAGATCACCAAGACCACCAGACTTTCTATCTGTCTGAACCCATGCAAGATGGGAGAACTGCAAAAAGATACCCAAAGGATAGTCAAATACGTTACAAACTCAGTAGAGCAAAGACAGCAAACAAAGACTGTAATACAAGGAACTATCCATTATTGAAAGCTTGTTTAACAGTGTAAGAGACAATTACCACACTGTCTACAGAGACACCCAATACTTCAGTGTTTATCTTTTCAAATTCTCCGTATCGGTCACTAAAGGCGGTGATTTCTACATTAAGAGAAAAACAAAAACCGAAGCACAAATGGGTAAAATTGGTAGATGATACGAAAATAAGAAAAAGACTCATCTTCAGCAAGCATTGTGCTACTCACCGGTTGGGCACACAAATGTGAAATCCAGAGGATAGAAAAAAAGAATGACGTATTTCTTCCCAATGTAATCAGATAGCTTAACCTGCAATGACAAATGTCTCACAAAGTTAAAGCATTATTTGATTTTTTCAGGTTAATAGATTCTGATATTTTTTTATATTATAACCAAAATCACAAATAAGTTTCATGGCAATATACTGAAATCGTTAAAAACAAGTACATGTAAAAGTAAAATAGAAACACAGTTTAGAGTCAGTTACATTGATGAACTCCTGATCAAAAACAGCCTCAGCTTCAAAATCTGGTGCCTTGTTTCCGACTAGTGGCAGTCCCTACACAACGAAACAGAACAAAATAAGAGATAGCTACCACGAATTAAACGCAGTAGATATAAACATTAATCATATATCCATGTGCATTTGATAGTCAATATTTTCTAAACTACTAGCTCATAATCGTATCACGGTTCCCTTTTAGATCTTTTAGTTATTAATTATAAAAATATATTACCATTTTCCCAGATAATCAAACTACAATAAAGTATATATATAATTATATATCATCAAAATCATACATCTCTATTCAGATTAAAAAAAACATCACTTACTTTCTTAATTAGTCACAATCAGAAAAGTGAATTTGCATAACTTTCTTATAAAGAAAAATAGTGTCATTCAATCTTCATACAGTAAGTAAACAAATAGCAATGCTGCATTGTTTCTCAATATCAGAGAACAACTTATAAACACATAAACAAACATACACACACTTGTATTAGTATAATAATCAATTATAGGTTAATTTGTATACTTCTATTGGTACAATACATTTCTGACAGTGAATTCCGGCGGAAACGAGATACTTACCGCTTTGACGAGGAAAGAATTCCGGCGAGCGGAGGAAGGGCGGAGGGAGACGGCGGAGCGGAGGGCTTTGGATTGGAAACTGAAGGAGGAGGAAGAGGAGAAACTCAAGGTTTGAGATTTGGGGGAAATGAAAGATGAAGAAGAAGACCTAGGGTTTGGGGATGATGAAATAAGAGCTGCAGAAGCTGATGAAGAAGCCATAGCCATTATTATGTTTTTATTTTGTGAAGGGTGGTTGTAGTTTATAAGGTGATAGGAGTAAAGGAAAGGATAAAATCAAGATAAGGGGTTTTGTGGGGGTTAGGTTGTAAGGGTATGTTTGTGTGTGTATATATATAGTTGTATTTGTATTTGTATTTGTATGTATCGATTTGGAATTTGGTGATGACTGATATCACTAATTTTTTTTGCATACATCATTAAGAGTGTTTTAGATTGTTATACTATACAACAATTTAAAGAACGTTTAGAGCTTTACGGAGGAACAACTGGTTGTGTATGAATCATTTCTCATTTGAAATTTGATTTCACATTGAAAAAGAAGAAAAAATTATAATGTTGAAATCTAATCGATTCGACTATAGGTGCCGGCTTGTATGTTACGTACTCATATCGCAGTTGTTTGGATTTGGTTTAAGTTTTTGAAATACACTGACAAAATGTGATTTAAGTTTCAAAATAATATGAAGTAAACTGTAAAAGTTTGATTTGAATCCGGTTTGGTTAGTTGATCTTGTTGTTTGAGGTTGAGTTTTACATAAAACTTTTATTAAGGTTGTATATTCTAAATAAGATTGTTTATGATAAAGCGTTTGATTAATGTGATAAGAAATAACATTAATGCATGTTTTATATATTAATGGTGTATTTTTCAAGGGATTATTGAGGATTCTAGGAGATTGAATTTCTAATTTTTTTTAAAGTTAAATGGCCCAAAACTTCCAACTCCATCTGCATCTTCAACCTCAGCTCCATCTCCAGCTAGTTTTTGCCAAACACACCTTAAGAGTATCAACACCTGAAAAAAGTTGAATTAGAGTAGATTAAATTGATTAATGTTGTATGTACTCTATACATTTAACGACGATGAATACTGAAACAAAACACCTGTACAACTATTAACAAATTGAGATGCAATTAGTAAAATGAGACCATGATTAACCACTGGAAGAACAACAACCACCCGCTTCACTAAAATTTGACTTTAAATGTCATTCAGATGAAGTTTTAAACTTCAAGAGTTGGTCTCTAAAACAATGTCATTTCCCTTTTGCAAACACTCATAATCGACGTTTAAAATGACGCTACCCATTCAACGACTTGGTAAAAGTCCCATCCTAGCTCGTTGGCATATCTTAGATGGAAAAAAGGTGTCCTCTTATTTCATTATGACTTGCATTTCTATATATCGTATGGTAAATGCCATTTTAGAATCTTATTGAACATCATGTACTCCTATTGTTTTACTAAGTTATACAATAAAATTTGCTGTAATTATTGTATGATAAATCTAATTTTACCAACTAAAATAACCTATCAAATAATGTGTCGTGGGTTCAAGTATAACTTAAGAGAACTTTTTTTGTACTAATATGCGATATATGTTTTTGGTTCTTATCTTATAAAAAAAGATAGTTTTTTTTTTGGAAATTCTATTTTTGTTTGAAAATTGTATCATTAGTCATTAGCATATACGGATTATTAAGAATTAACATAACTTACAAATTTTGTGTAATTAGAAACTCAGTACATTTTTTTATTTTATTTTTTACTTGAAATTGAAAAGATATCTCGTAAGCAAATGCTGTAAATGCAAAGACATGTAATCAAAGGGCAACCCAATTGTAGCCCATATATGTCTCGACAAAAAACAGTACATGTGAAGATAAAAATTGTACCCGATCCTCTTAATGTTTTGGAATCTGTCTCAATAAAAGTTGTAACCAATATAAGTTAGAAGGAACAATAGAACACAAAAATTGTACATGTTCTATTCAATATATTTATATATTCCCAACAAAATGTGTTCTCTTTGATATTGAAATCAAACATCGTGTACTGATCATTGCACGTTTACTTACCAATTGTAGCCCTAAAGGATGCTTTTGTGTCATAGATTAATTAAGGGTTAAGTTTTTTTAATGGGAGCTGATAAATTCAAGGAAATATTTACTAAATTCAAGGAAACATGTGCATAAACAGTTATACTGTAAGCATAAAGAATTGTACTTTTCCCGTGAATTTAGTAAAAACTTTCTTGATTTTATCAACTCCCTTTTTAATGTATCTATCTGTATATCTATACTATTTTACCCTTTTATAATAGTGAAGAGATAACGATAACTAGTGTGTAGAGTTAGAGATTCGGAATACGGTGGATCTGGAGTAAGAAAAATATATGAAAGGGATGAAGTACTACAATAAGAACATTAAACATTTTAAATTTATAAATGTCGAGTATTTTTTAAGATACTTAAAGACAATCATCAAAATGCATTATATATATAGTATATAGATATAGATAATTATGTTGAAGGAGTTTTTTAGTTTATTAGAGAGCCTTTTAATTCTATAACTATCGTTACTAATATTAGAATAATATTAGTAATATCAGATTCAATTTTTGTATGGTTTAAATATGAATAGGGTTAAATGTTTAGGTTTTCATTAAGTTAAGAGTTGTCTTTTCAGATTTTTTATCAATAAAAAGAGGTGAGAATAGTTATTTAATACAGTGTTCATATTTTCATTCGATATACATTAATACCCCTTTTGTTTGATAACATGTTATTTAGTCTCTAAACGTTTACCAATATGTTAATTGTCTAGATGCCTTAGCCTTGTGCTACATCAAGATGGATCTAAATCTAAAATGGACCAATAACAATAATAAAAAAGAGTTTAGTCGGTAAAATTAGTTTTAGATCAAAATACATGTAAAAGTAACCAATGACTAAATAGTGATAAGGGCAGTTCACTACTTTCTAAAGTTTGTGGGTTTGAATATGGTCATGAGTATTATTTATCATAAAGGTACCTATCATCAATGAAGCGCATGACCCACAACGTTAAGGCTTAGACAGTGCGAGTTTCAGCTCGGACGTTGTGATATATGTGACAGAGGTGATTTACCCCACGATGTTAGACCTTGTGTGTGTGGGGGGTGGGGTGGGGGGAGGTTCGGTCATGCTCCATTAAACTATAAAACGGCTTCAGTGGGTGACCCAAATACCATTTTTTACGTGTAGAAGTATGAAACTACGAAAGGACTATTCATCATTTAGTTGTATGTGTATGATATGAAGTTGCATTGCTACCAAATAATATATATTTTTTCTATATATGTCTCGCTAATGATAAAAATAAATAAAATTAGCATTAATTAAAAGATGATAAAAAGATGAGGTAAGTCCGTAATCGCATAATAATGTAATTAACTATGATTTGATATTGATAACGTGTATCCAACAATTCGAATGTACATTGTGTGTATTTAACTTGTCATTTCTTATCATTATATGTATTTTGATGACGTGTTAACTGGTAAGAATGTAGTGACACCTTATATAGATGACAAGCGAAAAAAATACCAAAAATTATACACGATAACATAAAATAACTAGCCATTTACACACAATGAAAATCCGAGTGATTAAGGACACACTATGAATGTCCGAGCATATTTAAATGCATTTTTTGCAGTTAACCTTAAAAATATAAATAAAAATAACATTAATAAAAAGATGATTCGTCGAACTTTTGGAATATTAGTACTATTTTTGGATGATGGCACAATCATCCAACACAGATCTTTCAATATAGGTACACTTTTTGCAAAACGGGTAATGTCAAAATTATCAAAACTTTACCCTCTTTAATATTAGATCGGTTCAAAAAAACAAAAAATATATGATACACAAATTAAAGTTGTATATCACAAGTTTTATGTTAATACTGTGATAGTCACTAAATTTTGTATGATGTGTAACACATATTTTGTATAAAATTTATTTCATATTAAAGAGCATAAAATTTATAATAATTTCGATATAAATTTTCTATCAAAAAATATTTAATCTTAAAGTTAAAACTAAAAATGTTCATTCCTATCGGTTCCACCACAAGGAGTGTTAATGTTATATTTACACAAAAGTTTACATAAAATAGTTTTGAGGTGGATCAATAATGTGATGAAAGAAAATCAAAAGAGATAGAAAATGAGTTATTTGATTGGTTAAATACTAGTGCTATATTATTATTTAAACTATTTTATGTAAAATTTATGTAAGTTTAGCATCTCTTTATTTGAAATCTGTATTTGTAAGGTAATTCTAGATTTATATAAAATCTTATCTTATAAAGATAAAAAAATTATACTAGTAATCGAAAACCCTAAAATTGTCTAAGTGAAAATTCCAACGCTTGAGCTAGCGTGGTGATATTTAACGGTTCATTGACGCATGCTATATTTTTATTAATTTTAGAAAATACCCTCCAAATATATTTATTCGCATAAAACCCCCTGATGTATTTTACTTAAATCGGTACCCCGTGCCCCTACTTTAGCAACGATTTGATTCCACAAGTCCCTAAAGGCCTAACTTTTACAAATCAGTTTTATGAAGTCTTAACCAAACAACACGTAAGTTATGTTTCATACTTTTATGTAAGAATTTGTACAAATTTATACATTCAAAATAGTAATTAGGCATATTTCCCTTGTAAGTAAATTCATTTCCCAAAATATAATTATCTTCTTTCTAATACACATGTGAACATAACAGCACATGTTTGGGTAAATTTTGAAGCCAATGAGTATTCCAAAATAGTGAAATCAGCTTTTTAACTAATCCATCCGATCCAAAATGATTGTCACCAAACAAAAAATACACAGTTTAATAAAAGCATAATCATTACTGTCTTATCTTTATTACTTTTTGCATAATGACAGTTTACCCATAACCAATTAATTACTGCTTTCTTAAAAGTGTGTAATAATAATTTCAATAAGGGTAATATGGTGATCACGATCAAATTTCACTATCTATATTTGAAAGTGAACAATTAATTTATGACGTCCGAAAAAGGAAACATTGACTATAATTTTAGGACGGAGGGAGTAGTAATGTCGAATCAACACTTCACCTACATGGATTACTTTGTTACGTGTACTTCTTTGATTAAAAATAGGATGATTTCAAGAGAAAATCACGTAAACCATCTCCGGGTTAGAAACAATTCAACAAAATTGACATGCTTTTCTCTAAATGAAAAAACATTATGTGCACATTGACAACTTTGTCGTTAAGAGTGGTCTTTTCTCTTCAAAAGAATTATAACATCAGCCAATTAATAAAAGAACACTTGGCAAAGTAAGTTACCCAACAAGAACGCTTAGAGAATGTATAATTTTAAATGTTGGTTTAGAAGTAGATATCATAATTGAGAGTTAGCTGAATAAATCAAACAAAGGACTAGTAGAATTGTTCACTAGAAGTAGATATCATAATTAGTTTGTTCGATATGGCAGTTTACATAAGTGTAACAACAAGTATTGTCGAACGACATCATTTATTCATTTGTGTGTAATTTAGAAGTATCGTAGTATTGATATACGCAACTTTGTGAGGTGCTAACAAGTACTTACTATCCTAAATGAAACGTAGTAGTATTGATATACGCAACTTTGTGAGGTGCTAACAAGTACTTACTATCCTAAATGAAACGTAGATCAAAATTGTACATTTTGTTATTTTACTTTTATTTCCCTTTTCCCATTATACAATATGTATTCTAATTTTTTTAGGGTGTACTTGGATCGAGGATTTTAGTGTACGAGAATGAATGAAAATGACATTAGTTGTTTGTTTAAGGGGTGAGTTTTGAATATTGAGAATGAAACATTTAAAATGAAGGTTTCTTGAAACCCAAGCAAGGAAGTAAGTTTCAATTTTACATCATTATCGGTTTCATACAAATAGCGATTCGGTTTCATACATAGAGCGATTCCAAGAGCAAACCAAATTCACATGTAAAATATCACCTGATAGCCCATTTTCGGTCAACAAGTATTGCTAAACTCAATACCGAGTGAATCCAAAAGCAAACCTTACGCACACGTAAATTTTTTCCCGATAGCCCATTTTCGGTCAACATGTATTACTTATTAACCAACAATACCAAGTGAAAAACACAGGGACTAATAAGTAATAAGTACAAAGTAAAGGGACTGATACTTCACCAAATTTCCATTTTATTTTTTCTTCTTCCCTCCACATCTAATCCGAACCAAAAAATTCCATCTTCCCTCGTTTTCTGCTCTCTTTCTTTCCCAAACCCTTGCTCCGCACTTTCTCTCTCTAAAACAAACCCTCCATTTTTTCACAGATCCCTACTTTCTCTCTCTAAAAACAATAATTCCAGAAACCCTAAACTCAATTCGATTGCTACAATATAACCTAATTTCATCATCTAAATTACACACACACAATTATATTTATATTTTTATTTACCTGTACTTGTATAAAAATAAGAGATATATATAAAAATTACGGAATGTCTGAAGCTCGAGCTCCAAACCGTCAGGCGGCGCAACAATCGGTTGCCGGCGCCGGCGGCGGACAGATCCTCAATTCAATGAGACGTCACTTACCGTTTTCATCGACACGACCGCCGTTTGTTCCTACCGACGATTACCACCGGTTTCCGTATGGAAATGATGGCAGTAGAGTGGCTACGACCGCCGATCAGATGACTGAAGCGATTGTAGTTAAATCTCCGGTACTATATGCAGTTAATTGTGTTAATTCAGCTTTTTACGGTTGTTGTTGTTGTGTTAATTGAAGGCTAATTTTCAGTTGTTACGGAAGTTTGTGTATGTGACCTGCTGTGTGATTGTTTTGATTATAAGGTTAATTTGGTGGTAGATAATGCCCTAATTTAGCTGAGTTTGTTCAATTGATTTCGAGTAAACCTAGAAACCTATAATTGCGTGCGCACTTAGTGTGGTACGTCGTATGTGTGCAAAGCGGTGGCAGTGAATACTTTCCGGCAGTTTTTTGTTTTATAATTTGTGGTGCCTGGCACAGGTGGTGTAAGAGAGGAGGAAAGGATGGTGATGTGGCACACTTCTAGTTGAACTCCTTAATCTTAAAAGGAGGAGGGGGTTTATACGAATTAATATAGTGTATATATGTAATTAAGTTAATTGAATCAATTTATATTGTTATCTGTTGTCATGTATACACAGATAAATTAGCATTTGTTGAATGTTAATTATTGAGCTATTCATCTGAATTTATGTTGCTTTATGTCAAATTAGTGGTTAGTCATTGTTTCTACTTTTGATGCATGAAGTCTATGTGTAAATTCTTATGTTGTGCGTGATTACAGTTTCCGCAGCCAGTGAAGAGAAAACTTGGAACAGATTATAACGAAGTTCCGTCTAATGATTGGGCGATGGCTGGTTACACTGCAACAGTTAATAGTCCTCTTAGCACTCCAGTATCTGCCAAAGGCGGTAGAGTAAATGGACGTTCGAAGGTCACAAAAAACAACAAACCGGCTCCTCAAACTCCCATTTCAAATATTGGTGAGGCTTGATTTGTTGTCTTCATATGTTATTATGTTTCCGTTATTACCATTATCATATGATCTATTATTCTTACCGAAGCATTCATATATTTCTGAGTAGTGGACGTTAATATGTTATGGAGGTGTTTGGGTCTGTGTTTTGAAAGTGGTTATGTGATATATTAGATAAGCAGAACCATGATTACTGTAATATAGCAGATTGTAGGAGATGTCAATTTGATGTATATGCGTTATATGATGTGGTAATATTAATTAGATGATCAGCTGTTTGAGAGTTTGAAATATAGCTTAGTCCAATACATACAATGACAAAGCAGAAGGTTCTTCACTTCTTGTAAAGTAATGATATACAACTTGTAGAGTGAGATTAGAGGGTCTGTAAGATTAGGATAAATGAAGGGGTTGTCAGGTAATCTAACTATACGCTACGTCTGCTATCTTGAAGAATTAATGGATTTGGTTACTGTTAACAACTATAGTATGAAAACTAATTATTATCAACACAGGATCACCTTCACAACTTACTCCTGTTGGCAGCTGCCGGTATGACAGCTCACTAGGTAACCATTGGTTGATTAGCTGCTCATATGGTTCTTCTGTATATCTGAATGGAATTATTTGTTGATGGTAAACTTTCAAACTTTGCAGGACTTTTGACGAAAAAGTTCATCAACCTCATTAAACATGCTGAAGATGGCATTCTTGATTTGAATAATGCTGCTGAAACCTTAGACGTAATCTTATTGTTTCTGTGTGTGTGTTTTTTTCTGCAGAAATAAATATATTGAATATGCTTTTTGTATAAATCTAGTTTAATAAGCTGTGATGATACAGGTGCAAAAGCGGCGGATATATGATATAACTAATGTCCTTGAAGGGATTGGTCTAATTGAAAAGAAGCTCAAAAATAGAATCCGTTGGAAGTAAGGTTCTTTTACATATTTAAACAACACATACCATGCAAATGAGTGCCTATGTTTTGAACTTATTTAAGTTTCTCATTTATCTGTTTAGAGGCCTTGATTCTTCAAAACCTGGGGAGTTGGAGGATGATGTTGCTCGGTTACAGGTATAAGCAGTGGATGGTGCTCTCATTTTAGTGTTTAAGTATGTCATGTAGAGTTTGGAAAGTGTTGCTGGTTGAAATGGGTTGGGTTGACCTGAAGTATTTTGTTTTAGAATGTTTTAAGTCACTTCCATAAAAAAAATTAGTGTTTCAGGTATGATTACAAAGATTATACACTGCCGGTAACTTTCGACTCAGTTGACCTGTTCCAACCATCTGAACTTTCTTATTACTTAAATTTCAATTACCCATCTGAGATTTTAGAGATGGTACATAACCTAAATTGACCTTATGGTAAGTAAATGGTTCAGAATTGCCTCCTCTAGTTGTAACAAACTCACATCTCAAGTAAAATAAAGGACATATTCGAAGTAATTCTGACCGCATATTCTTTGGCTTGACTCATGGTCCATGACTGATCCACTTTTGTTTCTTGGTTGCAGGCAGATGTTCAAAAACTCTCGATGGAAGAACATAGATTAGATGAAAATATCAGGTTTCTTTTCCTTTTAAGTTTTCTGACTGACTTAGTTTGCTATTGTAATTCAGTCTTATTTAGTTGATTATATGTGTTTTTTGTCCTTTTGCAGAGAAATGCAGGAAAAAATGAGAGACATGAGTGAAGATAACAGAAACCAGAAGTAATGTTCTGTACCTCTGTTTATTTATGTTAACTGCAATCGTCAAATATCGTGAATATTAGATTTTTACTAATATCTGAATATCCGATTGATTTAGATGGCTTTTTGTGACTGAAGATGACATAAAAGGTCTACCGTGCTTTCAGGTGGAGCAAAATTGTGGAAGTTATTTTATTTTGTATGTTAGTTGTGTAAATTTCACTTTCACCATATCTGCATTATATTTGATGTTTCTAATCAACAGAACGAAACACTGATAGCAATTAAGGCTCCTCATGGGACCACTCTTGAAGTTCCAGACCCTGATGAGGTGAGTATGAAAAAGGAGTTAAATTTATAAAACAGACATGCAATTAATATGTGAGGGGCCTGGTTTTTTACATGTCAGGCGGTTGATTATCCACAAAGAAGGTACAGGATAATTCTTAGAAGCACAATGGGCCCTATCGATGTATATCTTGTCAGGTACGACCAACTTTTGGCTAGAGGAGGCATGTTGGGCAGGGTGGGTAACGGGCCAAAGATTTGGGTCGAAATGGGGGCTTCTTGGTGCTGGCCTTGTGATGAAAATTAATTTTTTCAAAAAAATCTATAGGTGATTATAAAACAATTAGTGAGTCAAAGTGAATGCAAAAGTTATGTTATTTTAGTCGTAATCTAGAGGGTGTTATGGGTCTTATTTTATACGTAGTAGTACTTAACTAGATCAAGAAATAAACTAGTGACTATATGCTTTTATTTAAGTAATTATTCCTTTTAAAATAAGCTGATATGGATTTTTAAATAAGTAATCACAGACCCTAGACTAAATGAATTTGGAGTTTTAATGCTTTAAAGGGTTACTTTGGTCAACTTCTGACCATTTCCTTTAAAGTTGCATTTTGCATGACCTGTTTGGCTCTTCAGACTAGAAACATAAGCAAATCAATCCATTTCAAGTAAATGAGTGGTATATGCCACTTCAACTTTAATTTATCATATATGCTTATGCGAATGTATAACATGTTTACCCAATTACCCTTAAAACCTACTGACAATCCTTTGGGGTTTTTAGTCAATTCGAAGAGAAGTTTGAAGATGTTGATGGGGCTGAACAACCAACGGCGCTGCAAGTGACTTCTACCTCTGGCTCAGATGATAATCCAGAGGTTATCACTGAGCCGCAGCCCCAAAATGTTCATAATTTGAGTTCTGATCCTGATTTACCTCAAGGCTCACCTGGGAGGATCATGAGGATAGTTCCTTCAGATGTTAATGTAAGTAATTATGGTTCTTTTATACATTTTATGTGTGTGTAATCGTGCAAAATGCATGACATAAGATACCATATATGTAGGAAAGAATTGACCCTTACAGTCAATTATCTAGCAGACTATATTTCATAGTGTTGAAAACTATCATATGATTTTTTTTTCTTTTGTTGTAGAATGATGCAGACTATTGGCTTCTATCAGATAGAGAAGTTCCTCTGACGGATATTTGGAACACAGAGTGTATCCTTTCTTTTACTTTTTTTGATCGCCGTTCATATATTTTTGAAGTTTGCAACATTGATAAAAATAATTAACTTGAAATCTTGAATTAACATTAACGGCCAAACAGTTAATGTTGAAAGTTTACCGTCAAATGATCCATATCTGTTCATGGAAAGGAATTGCATTTCTTGACTAGTTCTAGTACCTGGAATCGAATGGGATGGTGTTGACTTGCTTAGTGAAGAATTTGGGTTGGCAGAAGTCGGGACACCAAGACCAAGCACCCCAACGTCTGACCATGCTGGTACAGCCTTTGCATCTGTTAACGGTGCACACAGGTGAGCTAACGTAAACAGGAATCAGCATTGAAAAAACCGGTGCTTTTCCGTATCGATGATCCATCTTGGGTCACTATGAGGATACAATGAGATTGAAATCGAGATACAAATGCGGCAGGTTTGTTGTACAGTAGAAAAAAATTCCGTTGGGAATAAAACTTAATTATGTGTGTGTTCTTGAGCCCATCATAGCCACAATCTCTTTGCAGTTTAGCTTGATGTACCTGTACCTGTACCAGTATCTTGTATTTTAATCTTTTCTCATTGATGTTAATGAAATGAATTGCTAAGTCATATTAGCAATCAACTATGAGTGAATCCCTGTAGTGTTTCAACCTTGATTTTGTAATTAGTTCATCAATTTTTTTTGGTTGTCACTAGAAGTTTCGACTAATTTACTGATCTTAAATTTTAAGAGCCTTTTGGTTGTTTTAGTGTTTGACCAATATATGGACAGGATTAGAAAAGGCATCATTCTATTTAATTATTTCGTCTGCATGCAACAGTAAGAGCATTAAAAATCGAATATTTTGTGTAATCTGAATCTTTAGAAGATATAATTTGATTAAAAAACTTATGATACGTAGACAAATTTGGTGTCACTATTGAAATGCTATACCCATATGGTGTGTTAATTAGGGTGTTTTTCGCATCAAAATTCTTGTAATTCTAAGACATTTATTCATAACTTTCAACCTCTTGTAAATATTAAGTGCGGATTATTGTTCGAAAAAGAATCGCTAGACGCCCTTAAAATGATAACGTTTTCAAGTAATCTTTAGAATTGTGTAATTGTATGAAATAAACTCAAATTTTGGTAACATACTTTTGGTCTAAAGTAATTGCTGCCCAAATAAATTTAGTTTTGTCGAGAGAAAAATGTTTATCATGCATAATTCTCATGTTATGCATGCATCATTTTTATACATTTTGATCCATCATTATCTTCCAAACTTATATATGATACGATAGTATCAAAATTACACCATCTTTTTCTTTTCAGGGCAATTAATAATTAATCAGATATGGTAAGTATATTTATATTTAAATACAGTAATGATGTTTCCTGATACTGTATCTTGTGTTTATATAAATCTTTAAGACAATACAAAGACATAGACAGCATACGCCAATCATAGTCTTTACTCATACCACAAAACCATTTTTTCAAACACAAAATATATTTTATACGGTATAAAATCCCACAAAAATCATCTTTCCAGTTCCCACCTTCATCATCCAACATGGACACCGTCGATCAGCCCACCTCACCACCCATCTCCACCACCACCGCCACGTCATCCTCCACATCATCATCATCATCATCATCATCTTCACTTGATTTCCAACTAGTTTCCATCAAACCCACTAATTACACTTCCCTTCGTGACATCCTGCCGTCAACGTTGACCGCCGCCAAATCCCCAACGACTCCTAATTCCGGTTACGAAATCTTGATTACAAACCGTCTTGTGAAACAGGCGGCGTGGGCTTACTTACAACCGATGTCAACTCCGCCGGAATTTGTTCGGCCCACCGTCTTCCACCGCCTCTGGACCCAATTCTCCGGCGCCTTCTCCCGTCTTTTAACCGCCGCCTTTGATTGCATTTTCCGTTCAATTCATTCATTCCAATTATAACACGTAAAAGACTTGAAAGGTATTATTTGTGTTACAAGGTCGTTACAGAGGTGATCTGTATTACATCAAATCAAAATTTATAGATATTGGGCCAGCAAGTATTTTGTAAGTTCCAAATAAAAATATGAACTTTCAATCAAACTATCAAGGCTTGGTACATGGGAATGTATCAAACTTTCATCAAATCATCCCTTTTGTGTGTACTCAACTTGTAAAAACCCTTATATTGATTGATGTACTTTGATGACATGTCACTCTCTTCTTGTGCCCGTAGCATGCTATGTGTGTGACACATCATCAAAGTACATCAATATAAGGTATTTACAAGTTGAGTGCATTAATATTAAGTTTTGTAAGTTGGATACACACAATAGGAATTTAGTAAAAATTTGACACATTCCCAAACACTAAGCCCAACTATCAAAGTTTAAAACTTTACATAGTATTGTATGCTTCAAACTTTTTATTGTTACCATTGTAGTACTACTTAACATTCATTTTGATGACGCCGTAAATTACATGATAATTTATATGGTTGCTACGTTAATTAGAAGAATTTTTCTAAACGTAGCTTCTATGGCTATTATTAACACATCACCGGTCACCCTAAAATTAACTAATATCGTCGTGAATCTATGCATATTAACGACAACACTAAAGGCTACGTTTAGAAAAAGCCTAATAAAGAATATGGATTGACTAATCACGTAGCAATAATTTAAAATTTGATGCAATCAAATCCGATAATATTCGAGTAGAATTTGATATATTTTCTATAACGAGTACATAAATCGTATTTTTGTGAAAATAAATGATTTGTTAGCATGTATGTTCATAATAATTACGTTGCACATTGCAATGGTAAAACGTCCATCAAAGATTGCCTTTAATTTTCTTCCTTAATCCATAGAAACCAAAAAGAAGAAATCAATTGAATGAATGAAAACAAAGATACAAGTTTCTTTGTTCTTTTGATCCTTTTTTTTTTTACCTTTTTTCTTTTTACAATATGTACATCTTCTTCTATGTATATGATTCATTGAATCACATTCCTCTTGAGCGTCTAAATCTTAACCAAACGGGTTCCCTGTGACCCGAACTTGATCTACTAGGAGATGGTGGCAGGTGGAGTTCTTCTGCGTATACAGGGCGGTGACGGCTGTTGTTTGGTAGTGGTGGAGCGGTGGGTGCGGGCATGGGTGCCCACCTTTCTTCAGCGGGCTCTGATCTGAAAAAAGAGGTTGGTGCTACCGGAGGTGGTGGTGGACGTCCATCACCAGAGTTTTGATGATTATGTAATACCTAACAAAAAAATAACATAACTTTTCAATTTTACCACCAGTAGATAACATCAAAATGAATTGCTCGACGAATCATCAAAACATAATTTTTTTTATTTATTCATTATTAGATTCAAATCGATAGCATTAGAATGTAGATGTGATAATAGAACGGTTCGGTATAATTAGGTAACATGTGAATGTGGTTTATTATTCAAATGGATTGTTGGGTCGGGTTGAGTTGACATATAACATTTTTTCCTCCTAAATATATTAGAAGTCACTGATGTGTCAAGTTTGGTTTGGGCTTTGGGTAATAGTTCAGAATAGCTAGTTCTGTAGTGGTCAAAATGTTTATGGTTGACTCGTACTTCTATCAACCCATTCAAAAGTAAATTTGTTGAGATTACTAGGGAGTTTATATATCGAACAATACCCAAAGTTCCAGTTTTTAAATCATTGGAACCCAAATTTGGAAAATCAATCTAAATAAAAAGAAATGCCTTTGAGAAAGAAGGGGAAAAGATGATACCTCAGGTCGTGAAGGCTTAGAGACTAAATACTGAAAGATTTCAAAGAATTTGGTTTGACCCAATTCTGTAGAATTCTGCCAATAATAAATTGCCACGTCCCATGCTTTAGACCTCAACTCCTTTAAACTTCTTTCTATATCTGTCTCATGCCTTTCTACAAATGGTCTCAACATTGCTTCATATACATACCAAGTTCCCTGCACAAATGGTCCCAAACTTCCTTTTTATGATAATCATATCATGAACATGAACCCATATTAATACTACTTTAGTTGCACAAAGTACAAGCACTCATATACTGGTACTGGTACCTAAATATTACTCTACATTCAATTTGATGTTCTTTTACCTTAGTTTTAGGATACCATAAATAGATAATGAGGGCCAGCTTCATTTCTCCATACATTGGCACCCTACAAAAATGTCATCACAAGTTGATTACTTTCACGGTTTCACCATCCTAAGATTAAGGTTCACGAGGTTATACTTTATAAAGAAAACGTACCATGAGATAAATAAATCACCGACCCTTTCAAAAACAGTGAGTATTGCAACGATCACCCTGAGAATAAAATAGAAAATAGTTGATCAACACGTTACCAACAACTCATATGATCATATTGTTAAGAGATCTTGAACACGTTACATAAAAGTTGCAAACTTTTGCGAAAACTTTGTCATATAGGTACAATAATATTAGTTTCTTGTGAAAAAGAATAACCATATATTCAAAATTTTGCTATTTCTTGCTGAAATTTAAGACAAAGTAAAGAACTTGATGGAAGCAAAAATGTTCCATGTGATTTTGCATCATCATTATCACTCAAAACCTCACCAAGAGCATGACTCAAGTGGGCCCTTCTTCTTTACTAAACAAAAAGTGAAATGAAAACTTGAAGATGAAGTGATAACATATGAATACACATCCATTGTTCTAAGGGATTAGTACCTAGAAATGCAATTAACTTGTACCCGATATCTATTTTGTGTACTCAACTTATGTATGCTATTTTTAATGCATCAAACTTTCAAAAAAGGGTGTTTTAATGTAATTTGTTGACGTGTCAAACTCCCCGGATGCCACGTGTCACCATAAACGAGCAACACATCAACAAGTTACATTAAAATACCCTTTTTTGAAAGTTTGATGCATTAAAAATAGCATTGGTAAGTTGGATACACACAATAGATATCGGGTACAAGTTAGTTGCATTTTCAGGTTATAATCCCTAGTTTTAATTAGCCTAGATAGTTTACGTGCACTATAATCTGTCGTTTCACTAATCGATACAACTAAAGATGGTAATCACGACCCATATACTTATTCGTGTCGATTTTCTCTATATTTAATCTCTAGCAAGTCCAAATAAGTAAAAAAGACTAGTTAAAAAGGGAAGTAGGGTACAGGTTCAAAATTCCCCATTGTGAAATTTTAATGCATACACCCTATATTGTACTTAAATATAGTACAAACGCTATCGTAATATAATATAGTCTGTAATTATATCAAACACGAATGTAAGTCAACCCAACCTAACATAACTTGTTTGCACCACATATACTAGAAAACTACACGTTTCAACCGATTCATTCAGTCATCTTAAGGTATCGTTATCACGATGCGAATATAAATTGAAATGAACCATCGATTATAAAATAAAAATACAATGCTTCAAGGATTTGACTAAACTATTGAATAAAGTCATAAACTGTTGGTTGATTAGGACATGAATAAGCAACCCAAACCCCATCATGGTGAAACACACGTCTTTTTCAATAATTAGAACACATGGCATATTTGCAAACCTTATTATTAGTACTCAAATCACCCAATATTCTTTTACATGTTTCATTATATCAATAAAAAATTAAATTTATTCCTCAATTTGACCTCCATGAACAGATAACAAGTAATCAAAGTAGTTGACCAAACACACCAGAATTCATCTCTCAATCTTTTAGCATGAAAAAGATAATAGAAGTAGAAATAAAAAAACTAACCAATATTGACACCAAAATCTTAATTCTCCATTTTCAACTCCATGTTTTTCAATGGTCTTGAAACACTCAAAAGCTGGATATGCATATCCAAGAATCAACCTGCATCCATAATCCAAGAACTTAAAAGTCAAACACTGGAATTTCACAATCACAAATCCCAAGTATCCAACCATCAAATTCCCCCAAATCAAAAAGTCAAAATTGAAACTTGGTGAACGAAATTGACTCACACAAGACAGTTTGTGATCAGCTCCCCCAACATCTTCTCCTAATGTTTCCCTTTTGCCGCCAAAATCTATGAGCTAAATTAACTGTATAAAACTATATAATACTGATCATCAATGAAGTTATGCAAATTGATAAAGAAATAACCTAATTTGACTAAAACCCAAGCCCAATTAACAACAATAGTAAACAAATATTACTTCAAATAAGCAAAAGTGAAAAAAGATCAAAATACAGTCAGCAGAGAATAATTCTTTTTTTAAATGAAATCTTTGTATAAAGCATTAGCCCTTGAAAACCCCAATCAAATCCAATCAAGATTTACATTTCAATCGATCAATTTAGAAAATTTTACAAACCCCAATTGGAAGTGGATAAAGGAATCATAAACCCATTTTAGTATGAAGAACTTAGAGTGAGATAAAACAAACAATTGATTTATGGGTATCGTAGAGCTCATTTTACCTTAGTATAAGAAAGCGAAAAGATCTTTGATTGCTGATGGGTTTACGAAATAATTAATGGGTTCTTGAAATCCTGAATTGAAACTTAAAAATGGATGAAATTTGTTGAAGGAAATGGAATTTAGTATTATATAAACATGTGGGTGTATGTATATGTAAATATATATATAAATATATTTATATACTGTTAAGGTTGTATTTATAATTTTATATAAAGAGAGAAAGCGGTTGGGAAGTGGGGTTTACTTGCCTCCAACGCCTCCTACTTCCTTCTTCTTCTTCCCTTTTCATAATTCTTGATGCTTATTTGGAAAGTCTTACTCCCTGTAACCAATATAACAACACCAAAAAAAGTAAATTACGATTGGACTAGCGGTATCGAGGTGATCTGCAACCTTAAAATTGAGATTTAAGTTTTGAGATGGAACAAAATATAAATATTCTTGAATTATATATTCGTGTGATAATAATGATAACATATTGTTTCGTAAAAAAATAAATTATACATTAAAAAAAATAATATACTCCGTATTAGAGATGCACAAAGCCCGGGCCGGACGGGCTTAGACCGGGCCTAAAATAGTCCGGGCTTTTTCGATTTAAAAAAGCCCGGGCCGGGTTAAACCCGGGCCTTAACAAAAAACTAGGCCTACTAAGGCCTGAACGGGCTTAGCCTGGGCTTTTAAAAGTCCGGACCGAGCTTTTTCGGGCTTTTTTTTATTTATTTTAATTTTGTTTATTACTAATTATTTATTACATTTTTCGTACTATATAACTACTAATTTTGTATCTATTAGGGTAAAATGAGTTATTGTACGTTGTATTTTATAATATACAACTATAATGTATATAAGATATTATCGTAACAGTTTAAGAATCTATCGATAAAATGAATATATACTCGTATACGTACTTAATGAATTGAAAACTTTGCATATTCAAAAGATATAAGTTACATAATATATGAAAGATAATTTTTGTAAAAACAAGATATATGTTATATGCATATTATATATAAGTAAAAACTCAAATTTGAATATTAAAAATATATCAAATAATATAGGATCGGACTTTTTTTCATTAAAAAGCCCGGGCTTTATCTCAAAAAAGCTCGGGCTTTCGGGCTTTTATTTGAAAAAAACCTGGGCTTTGGGCTTTTTTCGGGCTTTTTCAGGCTTTGGGCTTAGCCCGGCCTGGCCCAGGCCAGATCGGGCTTTCATGAATGATTTCAGGCTCCTTTGGGACTTTCGGGCCGGGCTTTTTCTGGCCGGACTTTTTCAGGCTATTTCGGGCTTTTTCTAGGCCCGGGCTCGGGCTAAAGCCCATCTGTGCACCTCTACTCCGTTTTACATTATTAAAGTATTTCACAATGCACATAATATAATTTTTTTCTTATATAAATATATAAATACAAATATATACAAATAGGAACTAGGAGGAAGTACATATATAATTATTATCAACACATCACTTTTATAATTTATATATACATTATTTTAAGTGCTGTAAATATTATCTTCCATATATGAGATATACTATCTTCTTTAAGATTTACTAACTTATATAGCATTAATTAAAGAAATTTATTTTACGTGACTAAAGAAATAGGTGTGTTAATATCTATGACTAACAATCTAATTGGTTGGAATATACCACAAATCTTATTCTAATATATGTATATGTATATCATCATTCATATCTAGTAGGTAATATACTAAAATGTGAGATATCACGTACCGAAAGTTCCCCTACCCTCACAAAATTTTTAAAATTACAAAAAAAGTGATTTTTAAAGGTATTAATAATAGTTTTAAAATTTTATCCCCTCGGACTATATAGAAACACAAAAAAATTGATTTTGCCTCCTCGTTAAATAATTCCTAGCTCCGCCCATGAGAAAGTCACATTAATATTATGTTAATTGATTCACATCTCCAATATCAACACTTAGATTATATTATGAAAGTTATGCATTGTAGTTTTATATACTTTGCCACAATATAGTTTGCTATTTAAATACATTTTTCTTCATAGTTTTTTATACACGGTAATAACTTAAATTACATTCTGCGACAATTTATGTGCATATGTCATCATGATAATGGTCAGGGGCGGAACTAGTAGGTCGGTGGGGGTAGCATATGCCACTGGTCAAAAAATTCGAGTAGTGCAAAAATTTAAAAATTGTATATTTTAGTAGAAATGCAACTAGTGAATTTTTTTTGTGCTACTAGTGAAATTCTTTTAGTGCTACTTATTCCTTGAATAATTAATAACCAAAGTACTAAACTACGTGTCTACTTTTATTACAAAAGAATAGCCCAATATATATAGACTAGTACATAACCCGTACGATGTGGCGGTAACGAATAAGTGTTACACAATTGATTTGAACTATATATATCAATTCCGTGAGCAACGATTGAACTGAACGCAAAAAGTGCATCCAGCATGAATCGAACCTACGAATTTGCCCAGTTGGGCGCTGTGAAATCTCTAATCGTAGGCATTAGCAGTTCAACCTATAGGGACAACGCCAAGCGGAGGAGTCGGTTTCAACAACAACCCGTGAAGACGGGACATCAAGTGGCTGATATCATCCCTCTGGGGCCAGAACTTCTTGTTTCAGAAGGTGAATCTATCAAATTGGATCAACCATTGACAAGTAATCCTAATGTGGGCGGATTTGGTTAGGGACTATTTTACTTTTGACTTTACAACAAATTCATTGTAATAATACTTTTGGTTGAAATCGCACTTTTCAATGTCATATCTTTTGTTAAAATTGTACGATCATAATTGACTATGTTTTATTTAAAGTTTAGAAAAAATTTTTTGCTACCCTTGAAAATCAATCCTAGTTCCACCCCTGATAATGGTAGTTTAGTGATGCGAAACATACAACATACAAACAAAAGTCTCATATTGGGGTTTCTTCTCATGTCCCTTAAACAATGATGTTTCACGATTTATATATCTCATATGCGTCTTATAGTTGCCAAATAGTTAGTTATATTTTTCTTCCATTTTGACTCTTGAAGTCTTGCTTTTCAAGATTGGAACTACAACCAAGTATTTTCCGAGTTAGCTGTTTACTCAAAGCCCTATTTCCAATAAAATAACTGGTAAATACGAAAATATTATATATTTTCTATTTTCAAAGGTTTTATTCCACAATTATTTTACCTATAAATTCGAAAGATGTTTACAAAAGGTACTTTTCTGACTCTTTGATGATTTCTCACAAGTCCAAATTTTACATGTGTGCTACAAGGGTACGTGGTCGAAATTGCCAAATTGGTTCTACGTATTGATATCACATCCAAGTTATCTCATGTACTATTTAACATTTAGCACAATAATGAAATGTAACGAATTAGATCATTAACTAGGGATTATTAACATAACATCAGATTATAAAATTTGATGAGAAAACGCATATACTATGGTCTTTTATGTGCAAGCAAGTTATTTATGATGGATCATGATCATAAAACCGACGAGTACGATTGAATAGATGTTTGATGGAACATTAAGCCTAACCTTACACGTGTCATGAACATAGTACGTATAAAGAAATCTTAATACTTGTTGGCATGATGAAACAAAAACTAAACTAAGTTATAATTAACCTTATTGTAATAATATCAAAGAAAGATACGTAGTATTAAACTTTACACTATTTACTATTGTATGAGTTGAACTTTGAAAACTTCTATTGTATGTATTGTACTTGTAATATATGCTCTATTGTACGTGAAATTTTCTTTTTGGGTAATTCCCAAATAGGAAAATCTCCTTTTTAACCTCATCCAAAAAGAAAATCATACAATTTTACTACATACAATAGAACAAATAAAAGTATATCGCATACATTAATAAAAAGTGTGAAGTTTTATACATAACGAAACAATAAACCCTAAGTTATAAGTTATGCTAAGCTAATATTATTTTGTGTTATCAACATGCATGGGACTATGGGAGTATAGGACGTTAAGTTAAAAGTGCCAACTAACAAAAGAGTTTAGTTGAAACCTAGGAACGTAAATTGACTAACCTAGTCTATTTTATACTTTACATATGTTTAATTTTCTATATATTCTTTATTTTAATAATATAAAATACATAGGATATAATAATATTAAAATGAGGTGGGATGAAATGAGACTCAAAGTAGGAAGGTGTTTTGAGTTGTAGTTGACAAGTTTGTGATTGGAGTGTTTTATAGCTGCTGGGAAGTAAAAAAGATTCTATGATTTGGTCAAATTAATGACCACGTTGAATTTTATCCCTTTTTCATAGTTTATACTTTATCCTTTATACTTTATCGAATGAGTGATAATTCACTAACCACTTATTTTTAACCATACACTATCAAACATACTACATAGTATTGTACAGTACAACACTATAAAATATGTTTGATGATGTACGATAAAAAATAAGTGGTGTATAAATTGACTCCCCTTATCGAATTAGTCAGTTAGTTATTATCTTGACTAGATATGGAACAAGTTGTATATTTAGAAAAAGAATATTTAGTGCACATTTAGAGGAATAAAATAAAAGGTTTTTAATTTTTAAAAATAATAAATAAAAATGAGAAATAAAATTTCATCCATGTTTTGGTAAACCTGAAAGATATTACATTTTTAAAGTACCATCTTTGAGTCACTATGAAAGCTTATTACTTGTAATCTTTATGGTGTTTATTTTGATATGTGTGGATCTAACGAAAATATTAGATGTGTAGATTAGTCATGTAATAATTTTACATTAATATAAGAGAAATAAATTTTGATCTGCGAAGTTTATCATAAAAAACATGACGTTTGATTTTGAGACATTACACGTAAAAACAATGTTTTTTAGATAAATAATTTATCATTAATGTTATGCAATGACAACTTATAGTAATTTGTACTTTTAATTGTATCACAATATACATAAGATATGTTGCCTAATAATTAAAACCATCCGTTGAATGGTTGGTTAACCAAAAAGAGACGTCAAATAAGACGAAGCCAATCATCTTCATCTTCATCTTGTATATATTATTTTCTCTCCAAATAAAATAATTTAGTGACATGTACTTGCTTTTAAATTACTAAAAAGGACGACTTTATAAGTTGTTTATAATTATTTGTCTCTTTAATAGTGTAAGGTTATTAGATATAAATCAATCATTAATTTTGTTAGGAGGGTCCATGCTTTGTTCATGTAATTAATTAATGCTTCAAAAAAAGGTACCCAAATGTGCTTGACTCATGTGAATTTACTACTTTATTTTTACCACTCACGAGGTTTCACTTGTGAGTTGTGACAGTAAACTACCTCACGTAAAATAAAAACAAAAAATAAAACAAAAAACAAAAATTAATATAGATAAAAATATAAAAGCCATCCGCGATTACAGATTTACAGGTGTGCCTTTCACTAGTACTACTAATATTTTATTGAAAATAGTCATCTTTTAGTATTGATCTCATTTAAATACTTTCTTCGATGCTACGTTAAGTTATGTTTGATTAATAGTAATAAAACTAAGGGTTTATTGTTTCGTTATGTATCAAACTTTACACGTTTTACTATTGTATGCGATGGACTTTGAATACTTTTATTATATGTATTATGTAGATTTTTTCTTTTGGGTACGGCCCAAATAGGAAAGTTTTCTTTTTTGACCTTACCCAAAAAGGAAATTATAAATACAATAGACGATATTTACAAGTTCACTACATACAATAGAACAAATAAAAGTATATCGCATACAATAGTAAAAAATGTAAAGTTTAATGTATAACGAAACAATAAACCCTACAACTAAAATTGTAGTGGCTTTATTATAACTCAGGCCCGGAGATGAGGAAGTGCAGTATGGCGACCGCACAGGGCCCCCAATTCTATTGGGCCTTCAAATTTTACGTATAGTTCATGTATGTAGGTTCATTTTCAAGCCCATATTTCATAACAATGCAAATCTAAAAAGTTAGGCTTATCATATCATCTTACTATCTTAGTAGTGAGAACCTTTTTATGTCATATATATATATATATATATAAAATGTATTTAAAGGGGCATTTTTTTATCGTGGTACCGGACCACTCAATTTCAAGCTCCGGGGTCTATTTATAAGTTTCATAATAACAATGGACATTTTATGAGGTTATCTTCCTATCCTATTAGTCTTGATTAATAAAGTTTTGATTTAAAGTAAATAAATACTTAAGAATCATGAGACGTTTGTTCAGTTTTTCATGATTTATTCTTCGCCGATCTACAACATATTATCACATGGTCTATACTTTGAAAGATTCGATACATTATACGTATGTTACTAATATCATTATACATTATTATATTTACATTTAATATTTAATTGAATTAAACATATAGACTGTAAAAGTCCGTAGTATGAATATGAATATACAGGCGAAGGGTAGTATACTATAGATTAGAATAGTAGTTGTGTTAGGTCAACATCGTTAAACCAAATTTATATTGACTATCAGTTTCTACCTTTCTTGTAATAATAGAGCGTCAGCCTTTTCCTTTTAAAAGGTCAATTGTATTAAATTAAGTAAAAAATTTTTTCCGATAGACTTTTCTACACAGATCTAACCTCACATGCATAGCACATGTCAATATTTAACAGAGAAAACTAACGAGCATTAATGATAGAGACTACCGGTGCAAGATTATGCAATCACAGAGATTACGAGTGAAAAAAAAACTTGCAGACTGCAATATTCTACAAATCACAGGATGACCCAATTTAAAAAAGTCTATTCGATAACCATTTGCGACCAAATATATATGGATGACGATACATATATATCATAAGGGCTTAGTTTATCCGGTGGGCCAACTATTGGGCCCACACTAGCTACGGGCCTAACGTTCCTTTTCAGTCCATTGGTACAAATCAAAAGTTACTTATACTTACAGCCTTACAGGTATTTTAATATTTTATAGCGTTGTTATAACTTCTAAGCAACATGCTCATATCGTCATTTATTCGAATTAATAACAATAAATCATTCCCACCTACAGTTACTTACAGGTATTTTTATTTAATTATTTATCTCAAACTGTTACTCCCTAATATATTACTGTAATAATCATTAGATTAGATTCTTCTGGTAATGTATTTTGCTTCGTTTTGATCGATAAACTGATAACACACTTTCTATCAATCAGCCGTTGTTACAGTTACTATAAATTAGTATCTGAAATGGGTCACCAGAAATCACAATTGATTTCCCATAAATCACCTAATTTCAGATTCTGCAACATTTCTGGGTATGTATGTTCACTTCATTTTTTATTATATCAATCAATCAATTAATTAATTAACTTATTTATTTGTTAATACATGTGTTGGGATTTTGATAATTGGTGTGGTAGGGCAGTAGGAAAACAGAATTAATGGAAATACATGCCACAAACCCCAGATTACATCTTCTTTTTGTTCCTGGAAATCCAGGTAATTTTTAATTATTTTGTTTTATCATTTTCATAATTGATGCCAAATATACTATAAATAGAACCCTCAAGTATTGATATAAACTTAGTATTGTTATTATATAATTTGAGTAGTAATGTTCAGGGGTTTATGCCGTGTAATAACGTCGTTGATTAGTAGTGTACTTTGCGAAAAGTACCAATATGAACAACTCCCTTTTTATAAGTAGCTACTTACACATTTGAGCTTCAGATTCTGTTGTTCTATCAGGACAAATCGAACGGCACATAAGTGCCACATTATGTTTTATCTAGTAAAAAGTTGTATATTGGGAATATTGGAACACATTTTGAAAGTTTAGTGGGTATCCGAGTAATAAAAAGGCTTCAGTGCATGGAAATGTAATTATATATGCTATGACATTCATAGTGTGTATTGAACTATTGTCTATTCGGGCTTCCATTGTGTGTAATGAACTTGTTATTCATTGCTATTGTATGTAATTGTCGGTACTTTTACTTGCGTGTCATCTATATGAGGTGACACGTGACATCATTACAAGTTGCCACGTCACCAAATTACATACAATAGCAATAAATTGAAAGTTCATTACACATTGTAGCCTCGAGTACTTTGTTGTATGCTATGAATGCAAGAGCATAAATAATTGCACTTAAATGCACTTGAGCCATGTAAAAAAGTAGGTTGTTTGTATCCATATACGTGACTTAAATCCTGATATGTAAGTTGTTGTTGTTACAGGAGTTATATCATTTTACACTGATCTTTTGGAGTCTCTCTATGAGCAAATGGGAGAAACTGCTTCAATAACAGGTAAGTTGTATGATATAGCTTCATTTTTGTTTTTTTACTACATATTTATTTTCATATTAAATATGATGTTTGTAATTCTACCTATTTTATGTACATTACCAGGAATTGGGCACATATCTCACTCAGAAAAGGTATTATTTATTACTTTGCAACACTCTAGTTTTGTCCAATATGTGTGCAGCTTCTTGTGTTTATAGACTTTATAGTGTGTAACATGTTTGTTAGGGTCAAATTGCAACATTTTCTAATGATGTTTCCAAATAAAACATGGTCTCATGGTTATGTTTATTTACTATGAGTTCTTTAATCAACCCTAAATTGTGGAAAATAAGGTGTGTTAGGTTCAAAACGAGCAACTTTTTGGCACACGTCAAAGCGGAGCGGGTCAGGCCAGGTTGACTCGAAACGGCGTCCAAGTTATTTCTAAGTAATTAGTGTGTCAATATGATTATTATATATGTCAGTGATAATACAAAATTTCAAATGAAAGGATTTAGGAGTTCTATGCATCATACACTTTGGGCACCTTTTGATCCGTTCAACCCGGTAACGTAATAGCGATAAGACATAACCCGAAACACCTCATTTATAAAAAAGTGGGTTAAGATTGCCACATTTAGATATTCTGTTATTTGAAATTTGAATTATTACTATGTGAACCTTATATGGTTTTTTGTCATGCATATTGTAAACTGGTTTCTTGTTTACAGTTTTGCTCATAATTCCCAGCAAAACTACACCACAATACTATTTCTGTCACAGAGCGTATTTATGATTTTAAAGATAAATACAGATCATAGGTTATTTTATCCTCCATCACTGATATAAATTTATTGCTATGATGTCTTTACCCCAATTCACCTTTTAACCTTTTTAGAATTTTTCTTTCGATCATATGGCATGTTAGTGACTTATTTGCTCCTTATGTGTGGTGATTACTGTCTGTGCTTATTCCCTTCTATTTGGATTAGTACTCTATTATCACACTCATGTTGCCATTTCATTTCACTGTTATGTTGAGTGCATTGTGATACTTATGTGATGTTTGTTTGTATTTTATAAGGATTGGGAGAACGGAAAGTTGTTCTCACTACAGGAACAAATTGATCATAAGGTAATGTTTCTCAATCTTTAACTTAATGAGATAGTGTTTGGATGTGCTTTTGGTGGTCGAAGTTGTAATAATCAGATAATTAGCTGTTCGTGTGTTGAGAAATGCTGATAGCTTAAACACTTAATACATAATGACCCAAACAAACAATATGACCTCTTATAACTTGTAAACCGGGTGACTTGACACTCGTTCTGATGACGTGAAAACTTGTATGTCTGCCACATCAGCTAAAAAACGGTTACCCAATGAAGAAGTTATCAGATTATACAATAGAAATACTCGAAATTTTGACACATACAGTTGAAACTTTTATTGTTGGATACATACAATAGAATTTTGGGTAAAGTTTGATAAATTCCCAGACACTCAACTCATCTTTTTAACTATCTAAGAATTGGTTTGTAGCAGCTAGTATAAACTTATTATTCGTATATAATGAGAAGCTGAATCTGTTTATCCTTACATTAAAGACCAATGATTGTGATTTCTAGTTGTTAAAATGAGAGATTCAGTTTCAGAACGCAATCCCAAACACTCATGTGTTTGTCTCTTTCAATCGTTAATTCCCTCATTAATATTTACAAAGAGTTATTAGTGACATGATTTTCCTTTTCTTTTCTTGTTACCTCAGATAAATTTCATCCAACAGGAACTGCAAGCTCTTGAAGTTCCTCTAATAGTGGTGTGTTTTATTGCTTCTTACATCACCTTTTTCCCCCTGAACTTACTAACCAACCAAAAAATGTTGAAGTATGATAGATCAAATACGAAAATTAACATTTGTATATAAAGAATGATATAGTTGATTTCCTTTTTACACACTTCTATCTAATACCTGAAGCTGATGCATCATATCGTCTCTATAGGTGGGCCACTCAATTGGGTCATTTATGTCTCTTGAGATAGTTAAACGAATTCCTGAAAAGGTGATCACAACACATTCTGGCAATTTGGACATATTTAGTTCGATTTGGGCTGTTTTTGATGTCAAACGGGTCAAATGGATTTTTTATACCTTAAATGGTAACGGGTGAGATGGGTCTAACGGATTAAAGGGGTTGAAAGTCTTCAAAGGACTATTTTTTTGATGCATACAACCACATGAATCGTTTTATCATATAGATTATTACTGTAATGACACTATTCTTGAAATCATAATAACGCATCAATTATTTTTAGTGAGATGTAAAACTGACAAATATATACGTGCAAGCCAACCCACCCCTAGCCTATAATAAAATAGCATGTTTTGGTCCGTTAGTCAAACCTCCCAACCTGCTCGTTTTGCCATCTCCGTATGAATGTTATGGCACCTTTGGTGAGCTGTATTCTGATATTTTTGCCTGATACAGCAGGTTGCATATTTTATTGCCCTGTATCCATTTCTGGCAGTGAACGCAGAGTCACAGCAACAATCGATTATAAAGAAAATTTCAAGGTTAAACTACTGTCACCATCATGAGTGATCTTTGTCTAGCGCAAAAAAAAATGGGGAAAAAAACTATGATCTTTATCTAGTAAATAGATTGAAAACGTATAATTGTCTATAAAATTCTTTGATTTCGAGATGTTTATTTCGTTCTTTCTACGATCTCTGATGTGATTAGAGGTGGCAAATTCGACCCATCAACTAATGAATGGCTTGATATGTGTCGCGTCTCATTTTAAACAGGTCAAATAAAAAAAGGGAACCTGTCAAATGGGTCAAGCACATAAAATGGGTTGCTAGTTTCCTAAAGTGCGTTTTTAATGCTTGCAGCCTCCTAGTGACCCATTTTATAGGCACTAGAAATGACTTTTTCATCTTGAACCTTTTTTGAGTCGTTACCCAACCCGTTCGACCCACCCATCTTGCCACCTCCAAGTGTGATACTACTTGATGCAATATCCTGATCAGAGTGCCCTTTATGTTGAATTTCTAATTCACTACTTCTCTGCATCCCAATTTTGTTTGGGATTTTTCTTATTTTTATTTTATAATCATTTTTTTTCTGGGATGGTTTATTAAAACATGTTATTTGCAGGTCGCAATTGACATCTAGTGTGGTCAGTGCTACTGCAGCATTGTTTGGGTTGTTACCAAGTCATGTATCCAGATTTATTGCAAAAAGTTCATTGGCGAAATCGTGGTCTACTACTGCAATCGATGCTCTTTGTACAGGTGTTCTTAAGGTGAATTTAATTATTTGACATAAAGCTTGTTTCTAGGGAAGTTATATGGTCCTATTTCTTGTAAAGGTAACCAAATTCGGTCTGATTTCTGTTTATGGTAACCAACTTATTTTAGGTCTAATAGTTTTTTTTTTAAACATCAAATTGTCAATTATATTTTTTGAAGTTAATTACTTAAAGATGAATATATATGGACCCATTGTTTTTTTGAAACTTGTTGCAACAACCATAACCAGTACACAACATCTCACTACTTTATATATTTAGTATCGATCAATTATCATCTTCTAACACTTACAATTATACATTCAAATTCAGAAAAATTGTGTCAGTTGATATGGGACCTGTATTTTTCCTTGCTGAAGTGGTCCTTATAGTCCTTTCTGACTTCTTTTTTTAAAAAAAAAAATTACGTACACAATTAAAATGTTATATATTATATATCTTTTAGTGGAGATATAGCTGTTCTCATTTGAAGTATTGTTTATCTTGTTTCAGTATTATACAATGCGCAATGTGTTATATCTGGCCATGACTGAGTTTGAAGAGGTATATCAGATTTTCCACTGAAAGAAATCTACCAATACCATCTTAACATATATTTATCCATCTCTTTTATAGTGCATATTTCATTAGACTGTAGTTAATTTCTTTTTGCTATTGTATGCATTAAACCAACAAACTTATACTGTTTGTATCAAACATCCCAAAAGTTGCTATAGTACGTAATCGGTGGCCTCTTAATCAGATAACCCGATATTTGAGGGACGTGACAGTCATAACGATACCATGTCATTATAACTTGTGCCACATCATTGGTTGAATGAAGTCAAATGCATACAATAACAAATTTTTGAGACAGTTTAATTAAATACTCCTTACGATAGACAATTTAATACATACAATAGCAACAATGAAAATTTTGGTACGTTCTTATGTGATTCACTGATTTGCCCTATTTTATAAAAGATGAAGGGCATTTTCTTCTTGTATTCTTACCCTAATCTTTAGTGTAGCTTGTAAAGGCACCAGATTGGGACTTTATTAGGAAAAACCGAAATCGGATTGCATTCTTGTATGGTGATGATGATCACTGGGCTCCTTTGCACATGCATGATGAGGTAAAACATTGATGCCATTGTCATTCATACTAATGTGTTATTTTTAATCAAAATATATTTGTATTAGTTAATTTCTATCCGATTATTAGTAACCAGCTTAAAAAAACCTCTTAAAATTTCAGCGCAAGGTAAATTTTGTTGTTGTTCTTTTTTTTTTTTAATAGCTGAAAACTATCTGCCAAGTCAGCATATTGACCTGACCCGTGATACCTTGAATCATAAACTCGAAAGGTTTTATAGGTGAAAATATATATGCCCGAAAAGTTAATTAGACCAAAGTTGGTTAGATTAGACAGTCACTCACATTAGAATGACCTAGCCAAAACCCTCTATCTTTCTTTCGTTACAAAACATGTTTTAGTTACTTGTACCTGCGCTAATAATTATATACTTTTCACGAAAACATTCGATTTTGTACTTCTTTATTTCTTTTTGTAATTATATCACAGAGAAATACAAGTTTATCATGTATCTGATAATAATTTGTAAATTTGCGATCTCAGATAGTAAAGCAGGTACCAGATGCTGTAGTGGAAATCGAAAGAGAGGGTCACACTCATTCTTTCTGTTGCACCGTGGCCGGTTCTGTATGGGTGGCTCGTCATGTAGCAACCTTGATCAACAGAAACATAATTTGATATAAACCGCGGTTGGATCATTTAATCTTTGTAACACCAATAGCTAGGCTTATTTACTAGCTTATAGCTCACATGAACCTTTTGAATTATAATAAATGTGGTGCACCAACACTTCATCTTTTATTGTAAAGCAATGCAAAACGTGCAACCTATTGTGTATAAATCATACTCTACCATACTCATGTTTATTTACTCATCCTTCATAGGCAAAAAAAGGAGCCATAGTAATCCCATTTTCACCATTAATCCATAGAAAGTTGTGCCTACTACTTTTAAACCACTCATCATCCTTGAGGCTTGCTTCTGTAATGCATCTGCTTATCGCGATCATGATAGTGTCCCACCAAGACTTATGTTGAGCTCCAAATATGCGAGATACGTTGAAAAAACTTTGTATCGAGACATTGTTGTTTGGCAGATATATTATATAATGTATTATCAAAATAAGATCATCACTGTAACAGAATAAATCATTAGATGTTATGGAAAGATGTGCTTCTGTCCTTAAAGTTGTAATTATCTGCTAATCAATTGTTGAATGTTCAATAAAATCCATATTTAAGAACCTGAAGTAGTTAAAAACCAAGAGATCCTATAGCTATAATCCGTTTTCTTACAGCTATTCTTCAATAGATCTACAATTGGTTTCATGTGTCCTTCACTAAAAATGCGCAATTCTATCCACCTAGAGAACGTTATAACCATGAAATCCTCTCATGTTGTTTTTCAGCATGATGACGGGTCATGTGATGTTATCCAAACACCCGTAACAATTATGTGTAGTGTCAAATCCAGGATTTTGAGTCACCCGTAACAATTATGTGTAGTGTCAAATCCAGGATTTTGAGTCACCCGTAACAATGGTATTTCAATATATCTGAACCCGTAATACCAACAAAAAATGCAACTAAAAATGCTATTTTTCACATGACAATTATACTGCATATTGGTTGTGGACCTGTAGCAACTGCCACCTTTACCTCTTACATTGCTCCGCTCCTGATTATGTGAATATGTGCACCAATATAATGTTACAAGTCGATCATCGTTTTAGAAAAACCTAACACCTAGCTCAGATTCATGATCAACTAGTGGGGATTTGATTGATTGTTGAGGTGGGGTTTGTTTTTATTTTGATTCAGAATATGGAAGATATGATGATTTATTATTGAATGGTGAGAGTAACTTGTGAGGCTGAACCACCCTTAAATGGTGAGAGTAAATGCTGCTTATTACTAGTAACATAAATAATTTCTGAAGAGGGCAATGATGCTTCATTTTTTTACAGTCTGCTGGTGGATGTAATGTTTGTCATGTCTTTCAAATGCCTTTATATTTCAAAAGTACAACTTTTTAAGGTGACCTCAAATTTTGGCAACTTGCTCTAGTGGAGGTACAAGTCTTGATACATTTGGTACTACTAACAGTTTAGAAGAAAAGTATGATATAATACAGTGTGAAAGATTATGTTATGTTGTCTTTAGATTTACAAAACTACAGGAGAACCTATAGGTTTCCTTACTTCAATAAAAGAAGACTTTATTTTTTTTATGGATTCAACTTTCGGATAAGATTACCACTCATGAATCATGATGTGTGAAATATGAGAGGATCTCAATCCGTTAACTACTATATCAACAAATGCTTTACTCATAGAGAACATGGCTGGATTGAGTCAAAATCTAAAAAATAAGAACGGTTAAAAATCAAGAATTTGAATTGTTGTAAACATAACTGGGTTTAAATTAGAACGGGCTTAGTTTCAAATGGTTCATGAACCAAAATTCAATTCTTGGTCTCGACTGGATAAGAATTACTAATACGTACTCTTGTCTATAAAGAAGCAATGTTAGTCATATAATCGTTACTTTTTACTCTTAAAGAAATCCGTTGCGTTAAGATAAGGAAAAGGAAAAAGAAAATAAGTTACCGTGACAGATTCACCTTAGGTGTTACGTATTACTCCGTACTTTGTTTCCAACGTTGAAACAATTTTTAAAACTAAAAAAACTAAGAAAATTGAACCAAATATAACCGGTCCCTAACCCGGTTTGATCTGGATTTGATTCTCAAGTTTTATGGGTCCGGACCCATTCACTGAAATTTCTATCTACTTTCGAACCTTCTAATTAATAAAAACATTGTAAGAACTGATCATATAATATGATGCCCCACGTATATTCAAAATACAACTTTACTAGGCATTACATAATTATGAGATTTTGAACATTAGAATTTTTAATTACTCCCGGCAGCTTTAACACGTTAATGATCTATAAATTCATTTAAGTACAACAAAACGTACAAAATTATCTTTCTGTTGATGTGGTTATATACAAACTACAAGCCAAAATAATCACATTATTAAAAACATAAAAAATCACAAACGGCTCTTTTAATCTTATTTTATTTTTTTAAGTGTAACATAAATGGAGTGTATGAAATTGATGTTATCCGGTGGGATCTGGGATCCATTGGAGTTAAACCAGGCGGTTTATATGGGTTCTTTCCATTAATTTATTTTTGATAATATAATACAAAAATATTTTTAAGTAATCCCAAAGATAATGGCTTACTGTCATGCCAGCTTCCAAACTCTTCCAATTATACCTTATTATTATTTTATTTTTTTAATTTAGATTTTGGGCAGCACGCACGAAATTATATTCTGCTCTTTCAGTTTCTATGATCAGATAATTAAAAAAAAAAATTGCAGAATTTTCATATCGGTTGAACCTTTTCTGGTCAGAATATATTACTATCTTCAAAGTTATTAATTCTATTATTTATAGGCCATCTTGATCATATTCTTCAACTCAAGCTTTCATTTAAAGAAACTTAATATAATTAAATTATCTATATTTCTCAAACAACTGTTTTCTAGTATGAGGAGAAAATAAGAACGGATGATTTTTATATAAAAAAAATAATAGATTTAACATATATATAAAAGGGAAAGTTTAAATAAGTAGTAGAAAATACTTTAAGTGGTAGGGGGATTTTAATTTTCTAAGTTAGGAAAAAATGTTACATCATATCTTTAAAGTAATCCATCCACTAGATATTTTACTTTACTTCCAAATCACAGTGCTATATCCTTAATTCCTTATTACAAGATATCTCCTGTTTGAACATTTTATATTGATCTATTATTATTATTATTATTGTTATTATTATTATTATTTCTAATAAATGACAGGAACCTATTTTGTATGATTAGTTTAAAGGCCATTTGATCTAACGGTATCGAGATAAACCTATAGACGTAGAATTTGTGGATTAAGTCTTAGGATGAGACTATATGTAAATATTCATGAATATTTAAGTCTTTACATTTCTATTAATAGAACCGGAGAAACAACCTAGCGTGTAAATTAACTTGTACTTAACGTTGACTTTTATCTGTATTGAATTATTGATTAATGTAGTGATTTAATTTAATGATTCAAGTTCTATTAATCTTAATCCCTTATTAAGCATTTACATAATTTTGCTTAAACTTAGTAAAGGGGATATGGGAAATTTTTAAGGTGCCCCTCAATCTATACATTCAAAATATTAAGATGGGAAATTACTCTCATGCCCCTCAAATATTTATTACACATTCTATAATTAAATAGGTATTTAAATCTACAACATCAATATTCAATTTCAAACATGTATAATACAAGTTAAATACATAAAACTAATCAATACTATACTAGATACTTCGAAAATGGGAATTGGAAAATGAGATATCGTGTGAATCAAGTCATCAAGAAGATTTTTTTACGTTAATTGATATATGTTATCCGCCGTTTTACGCGGGTTATGTACTAGTTCCTAAAAAATGCATTCTTTTGACTTACATTCCTAAATCTGTTATACAAAGTATAAAAGCTATATAATAATATAAATAAAAGTATAAGGTTTTAAATAAGTTCCAGAATGTATATTCCATGTATATGTTCAAAACATATATATGATGTCTAGAATACAAATATGTTTCTTAAAACTTCAATCACAAACTTGTTTTGTAAAGTTTGGGCTGATAATCGACAATGTTGAACAGTTTATATGCCCCTTCTTGAAGATAATACGCACAAAACAATGTTGAGCATATGCTTCAGATTAATCCAATGACTATTTAAGTAGATTTTCTTCTTCTATATATGACACCTTTTATTATGCTTGAATTTGTAAATATTTCTTTTTTTATTTGGGTATACTCTTATATTTGTATCTATATGAGATATTAAGTATGAAATAATTTACTAAGGTCCTCCTCCCAAGTTTTTGAGTGAAAGAAAAGAAGAGAAAAGAAATAAAAATGATATAAAAGAAAATAAGAGGATGAATACTCTTCTACATTCTCGAGTTAGAAAGAATTGAAAAAAAGATAAATGAAATTTGTACGGATTAACGAACCTGAGTTGAAGAGAATGGAAGGAAATCCCGTTTTATAACCTGTTGATCTTTAATTCTTCCATTTGTTCCCATTTTTGAAGAGTAGTTAAGTTTGGAGAGAAAATTAAAGAAGCCCAAATCCTTATCACCCTTCTCTTCACTTCTTTCCGTAAACAAAACTTTAGAACACAATGTGATTTGTATTTCTTTCCGATTCTCTTCCCTTCATAAAAAAAAACTTAAAGTTACCCAAGTATTTAATTTGTAACCTACGTTGTCCATTAACTTATCAAATAAACTGTAGTTATTACTTCAAAGGCTCTTACATACTAAGCTCAGACTCTTGATCACAATGTATTTTGGAAAAAAAAACGTACTAATTAATCTTTACATAGATAAAAATTGAAGTATCAACATAAAACATCTACTACTCAACTTTTATGATACGGAGTAACATTTAAATTAGAATTTCATTAATACGGAGTAAATTATTACCTCTTTGTACAATGCACCTTAGTAGTAATTCTTTAGATCAGTTACCTTAATATTTTCATAAATATTTACTCCATATATAACTTTACAAGGGAAAACTCTAAAAAAATTTTTTAGCTAATTTATTTTCTCTTTTTTTAGGAAATATACTTTATTATTTATAATCCATATATATCACTCCTCCTGATTGGACTGTCACCAAAACCGTAACCCAAGGTACCGTGACGTTATCACATACTCGTTACCAACAAAAACAAAATTTGTTTTTTATATAAATAGACACACACACACAATAAACAAAAAATTTCATAATATCAAATGAGTCAACTATAACAACTTCCCTCTTTTTGATTCTTGAAAAGAACACACACTATGCCAACAATCAAAAAAAAAATGTTGCTCAACACCACCGCCGTCACCGTCGGCTGCGGCTCCGGCTGCCGGAAAATTAAACTCTCCAAAATCTTCCACCCTAAACCCAACAGATACAAAGAAAGTCAAACCCATTACTACCCTGACACCCACCGTCACCACCACCACTCCTCCGCCGCCACGTCATGGAACACCACCCCTTCCACCGCCACCACATTTTCACCGAACACTTCAGATTCCCCGGTGGACGAGTCTGAAGTGAGAAGTTTAAGAGCTGTTCAAGGGTTTGGCCGGATCGGCGGTAACAGTCTCGCCGTTGAGAAAGATTCCGATGACCCTTATGTTGACTTCCGTGAGTCAATGCTGCAAATGATAATGGAGAAAGAGATTTATGGCAGAGATGATTTAAGAGAGCTTTTAAACTGTTTTTTGCAGCTTAATTCTCCGTATTATCATGGTATTATCATTAGGGCTTTCACTGAGATTTGGAATAATGTTTTGTCTTTTAAACTCATGCATGTTGATCATCAATCCATGTGTACGTAAGTTTATAAATATATAGATAACATATAACATTATTATAAAGTTATATTTTATCTATGTAATTTATTGGTATGTTTGATTTGATTTTGTCAAGTGTTGAACAAAATCAAAGTAGGATTTAGTTTAGTTCAATTTAAATGATGTTATTAGCACTTTAAAAATGGTGTAATGTATTTTCAAGTGCTAATAACATCATTGTTATAATGTAATGTTATAAGTTTGTAGTAGTAATTAGGTGCAATCTAGCTAGTGATATCAAGAAATGATGTTTAATATATATATTATATATAGAGTTGATTATGAAATGTGTTAGTTTGTATTATTATTTAACTGTACGTGTTGGAATGTTTATAATGTTTTTATTTGTATACATATGTGTTTTCTGTAGTATAATATACTAACAGTACTGTTCTTAATTGTTAATGTTTCTCAGTTCTCACAGAAAAATCTTGTGGGACATTATTTGACACGAAAAAATCGACATCAGATATATAATTAAGTTAACGAAATAAAGATTGCACAGTATATATCTTCTGTTATATATTTAAAAGAATAAGAGGGTAATAATTTATGATTTAGATGTTCTTAGGCTAACAGGAGGAACTGAATATATACATACAAGAAATTTGAAGATGGAGTAAAATGCACATAATAAAAATAATTACTTGTATTATTATTTATTAACCTCATGAATCATGATTGATTAACAACATAAAACTATCACGTACGTACTATCAATTACACGATACTATCGATCTCTATTTCTTAAACAGTATATCGGACTTAAGAAATTCACCGAAAATTAAATCTATATACATATCCGTGGCTAAAGCCTAAAGTGACCACCTTTGCAAATATTGTTTATTCATATATAATGTATATGCAAAAAAATTGACCAATTGCCAACATGGAAGAAGTAAATCTTATAGCCCACCGCCAAAAAAATATAGGGAGGATGCCGGATTGAACTCGTAACCTCTACTTTTATATTGTATGTCTTCACACCACTAGACAACCCGTACCCTATTGTAATGTTAAATGTCTACAGCAGTCGCAAGAACATTAGAACATTAACGATGGACAAATCACATATCCATAAATGATGAGACAAATATTTAAACCCATAACTTGTCGGTCATACATGTAAAGTCTAAAGTCAACCTTTTCATTGATGGTATCACTTTGACCATGCACGATTGGTAATTCTATGATATGATAGCTCCTTACATTCGTGACTAAACAATGGTACTAATAAAGTAATTATTGACTCTTTTTATTACTGGAAAATCTTGTACTATGCTTTTGTAAGAATCCTACATGCGCACCATCGACTTGTTCTTTTTTATCGGTGTATTTGGATGACACGTTTATTAGAGATTATGGTAACTTAAACTTATCTTTTTTATAACCTCAAGCTACATGCTTTTTTTTAACACAAAAATATAAGAGGTTTTTTTAACACAAAAATATAAGAGGTTATTAGAAACTTATTGAAGAAATAAACTCTAAATTAATAAACTAATTGAAGTAGGTTATGAAAAATTCTTGTCTTGAATTAAATGTTTGAGTTTTAAATGATTTCTAAACGTGTACCACTGTTTGTCACGAATTCAAGTACGTATTGTAATTGTACAATGTATATGAATGATGAATGTAGTGTATACTTATTTATATTAGTATATTACAGTATTTTAAAGCACGAGAAATTATATACTTCAGTAGTTCAGTTAGGGTGTGTTGGTCAAACGTCAAAGATTCACAATATTGGGTTTAGAGAGGCAAATGACAGTTGTGTTTAAGTGGGAAAAAGTAAAAAAATCATTGGGATTTGAAAGTTTTTAATTAGTATAATAAAAACAAGTGCAATTAATTAACTCAGTGTCTTTTGATTAATGCAAATTTAATTTAATGACTATTTATAAATTAAATAAATTAAATATTCCTTAAACAATATAGAGTTTAACATAAAAAGAAAAGAAATGAAAAAAAGTGATAAGATGAGAATGATAAGAAGAGAGAGTGATAATTTAGTGTTTCTAAGTTAGAAAGAAATGAAGAGAAAGTAAAAATTTCGTAATCAACAATTTTACAAATCAACCCTTAAAAGAAAAAGTTATGTCATTTTATAAAATTGATATATTAGGTCAAAGATCTTTTGGTAGAAATAATAAAAATAATGTATGATTAATTGTTCTTTTTTCAAATCCGTCTTTGGAAAGAATGCTACGAAGGAAATATTGAAAGAATAATTCTTCCCCTTCATTCCCTTTCTCTTGATGAAAAATCCGGGAACACATTCTCCTCTTCCACTTTTTTCCGATTCATTCCCCTTCTCTCCGAAATAAAACTCTGGAACAAAGTCTTAATATATTTTTTTAGCAAAAGAATAATGATACTATAACCTTCAACTTTAATATTAGGCTATCATTATAAAATCTCATATCAAATAATAATGATAATATCTAAAGATCACAAAATAGATCTCCAAATATTGTGTTATAAATGTTTGCGTAGGTTGAGTCCTACTTTTAATAATTTAATTTGTTATATTTATTAATGCATGCTTCTTTGATTGTTGATTGTACTGTATATATATCAAATGAAATTGATGATGAACTTAAATTTCTTACATTGAATTAAGCTGTCAGTGAAATGAATTCATGAATACTTTGCTTTGAAACTTTGCTTTTGTGGTAGGTGCATTTACATTCTTATATAAGCATGTATTCTACTCCTTTAATTGATTAATCAATTAAGAGTTGAAATAATCAACCCAATATACATATAAATTATATAATGCACTATCTACGTATGTGACATGCGATCGAGTCTATGGGAGGTCTTGTAAGAAGTAATCTCTCTACTTTGGAGTAGAAGTATAACTGTTTATATCTTATCTCTTCATAGCTCGTCCGATGGAATTGAGTATTGTTGTATTTATGTATGTGACAATGTGTATCAATTAAAGAAAATTCACGCATTTTTGTTTTACACAAGATATTTTTGTTAGTATAGCACTCAGTTTATATTGATGATGATGAATTAGGTGATTAATCAATTAATGATGGGAAATGGTGTGGATGAGGACGACTAGGAGAGTAAATGCAATAGTGACTAATTAATTAAGCCTCGAAGGGAGGTGTGAAGTTTAGACATAATAATAATTAAAAATAGTCGTCAAATGTTTATTATATCTCTTCCTTCTTTTGTAATCATGAAGTTGCAGTATGCTGCCAATTTACTCCTTCAATTCCTATTTCCTCATGTGGTTCCAAGAGCTCACAATGAGTGTTTGTTTTTTGGTTTTTGCACAACTTGTCCTACCCTTTGATTCTTGCATAGATACTTGGGTTCTACCAGATTTGTTTATTATTATTATTTAATTACAACAGGGTATATGTATTATGGGTAATGGGTAACTTCAATTCATTCGGGAAAAGATATAAAGAGCCGGAAATGTGTGTTTATAAATTTGTTTTTATAAAAAAAACAAGTTACATTCCAAGGGGTAAAACAGTGAACAAAATATGAAGGTTTGAAATTGTGAATCATTCGCCCCCACAAAACACCTATTTGTTCGATATTATATCTGGAAAAATAGCGCAAGCGAAAGATCTTTAATGGAGTGTTTTGTTACAAAATGGTCAATATGGAATTGGAAAAACCGTATTAATTAATCTGTATGCATCATCAAGACATCTTCAACTCGGGTTGATATTCAACGGATTGCTCTTGTATAAATGAAATATATTAAGCAAGAAAGTTGTTACATTTGACCCGGGCTAGATAATATTGCTTGTTCTTTGCTTTATTGTATATACGGTGTATTTAGCTCCTTTTGTAGTCATTCTAGTACATATATATCGACTTCTTTAGTTCATAAACCTCTTTTGCCTCTTTAAAGCATATATCATATTAAGACCATTAATAAACTAGTAAATTCGTGCATACTGATTGATTGAGGGATCTAAAATTACAATTTTTAATAATTAAGAATAAAAAGGTTTGATATCTTTGGACCGAAGGTTTCTTGGTTTGTTCCTAATAATAATATCATAGCATGTGAAAATGAGCTTTTGCACGTGCCCCCAGTGTCTCAGTCATGTGTTTCCTAAAATGGTAATTATCATTCCTTTATTCATTGACTAAACAAAAGCGTAATCATGAGTTTGGTCAATGGATTCGAGTATTCGACTTAACCTCGTCCTATTTGAAATATTACATTTTTCTTTTTATATCTTTATAGTAACTAGCTTCATATACTTTATGTAATGTGTAATGATTTCAAGTAAAAAAATAAAAAAGACAAGGAAAAATAGGGAATAGATTTCTTGTTTCCTGAGTTCATATCTATATGATTGTTCAACTTCATATACTCTATTTAAACTGAATTGAAGTTTGTATAAAACCATACAAAGATTTAATAGTTACTAAAACCTTGGACCGTGTAAACATTTAAATATTATGCAAACTGCCCAAGATGTTTTGCATAATTAAGGTTCATATATGTTAACCGGGTGTTCAAATATTCCGAAACCGAGTTGAAAACTGGTTAAATCGAACTGAATTTGGGTTAACTAGACCAATTTTTATTCGTTTTTCGGTTCATGATTTTGGGAAAGAGATTAATTATAAATAGTTACCCGGAAAAAATGAAAATTTTATATATAATTTTACATATATGTATACTCCATATATATTTTGTATATTATATTTATTCTTGTATTTTGATAAAATCATTTATATTTCTTTTTCACTCATTTTAATGTAATCTACTAGTTTAATGTCTAACATGGTAACCATTACTACTTAGTTTTAATTATATATAGACGATTAACATACTTACAAGTTATAGCATAAATTCACAAGTATAAAGAGTCAAATGTTTATTATATTATAATTTTATTATCAAAATGTTTTAAATATAGCGAACACTTATTAATGAATGTGGATTTTTGTGTTACTAATTACTTTGTATATAAATATTAATAATACATAATACATAATTATAAAGTGTAAAATGCAAACCGTCCATGAACACCACTATATGTTACTGTTTATGCTCAAAGTCGTACGTGTAAACCTTTTCTTTTCTTTTTTAAGCAGCGTGCCGTACTTGTAAACTTAATGGGTAATACCGTAATACCATCGAATCATCGATTGGTAGATTTCATCTGGGCCATTTGATATCCGGGTACAAGTAGGGAGTATAAAAAATATAAAATATCATTGGTAGATAATGATTTTTCAAAAACAATATACATTTTGGAACAAGATATTTATTTTGAGACGGAGTATCAGTTATAAAAGGTTTATCATCTACTAATTCTGTCCCATTACAATTGTCAACTTTTTAACTTTGACTTCAAATATTATTGTTTGTATTATATAATACTTGATGAAAATTATATCAATCAAAATATATTTGAAACTCAATCCATTCATATATCTTGCATCAAGTATTACATAACACAAACAAATATATACAAGGTCCAAAATAAAAAAAAATACTTTCAAAAAAATCAAAACATGACACTTGTAATGAGACAGTTGGGTATTTACAATAATTTAATTTGAAGGGTACTCTGACCCATACCATATTTCAATAATACGCCTATGCCCCATCCGCAAAGAGCATTAACGTCGCGTAAATCACCTATTTACAAACCACCCATATATGCTAAGGCTTAGCATATATGGACTTGAACCCTTGACATAACATATATGATACTGGATCTTTGCGATACCACTTCTGCAATGATCAATTGGTGCAACCATATATTTACAAAAAACAAACAAAACTGAACGTTTTAGATTACAAAAATAATATAGAAAAAAACATTCTAAACATGAACACAAATAAGACAGATATATGCTATATGAAGTGAATCAAGCTAAGGCAATAGCAAGTTAGAGGTGTCAATTTCGTCAGCCAATTTACACATGAAACAGGTTAGACTGGTCAAAATTTGATCAATTTATCAATCATTAAGAAGTACACATTATTTACTATTTTTTTATTTTCTTAAAAAAAATCGACAACTATATTAGGCCAATCAGAGCTATTTCGACCCAGTATCAAAATGACTCACCGCTCAACCTACAACCTGACCCGTTTTGCCAACTCTAATTGTGGCCCATGAATAGCCGAACCATGCAGTCACGTCACACCGGTCACGGTCACAGGACATAACAAATTACTCAAAGCAAGATGAGATTTGCAAAAGGGTGTATATATATATATATATATATATATATATATATATATATATATATTAAACATTTGACACAAACAATAGTCCCTTAAATCAAACAGTGCCAAGCATTCACATTGTTGCCATGATATGGCTTTTTTAAGGGCACCCAAACCATTAAAATTTCATGGATTAAATTTCAACAATCACAACATTCTTACGATTAATTCATTCAACGCCTAGAAATAGGTGCCTTCTGGGGGTTGTACAAGTTTACGATTATGGGGAGTTGCCATTTCTTTCTTCAACCGAATCAATATATCTTCCATTGTGTACTCTCTTTGCCAGTTCCCCAGTATCCCAAACTTCCTTGGTTCCACCTATGAACGAAAAATCAAATCTTCTTCAGTATCAACCGTAATTGGATTCTTAAAAGTGTTTATGCAATAATAAGAATAATCAGATAATAAAACGAGTTGTAGGAGATAGTTTTCTCTGCAGTTTGAAGTGGTGATGAGTAGATGTTTGACAAACATTTGAAAATTTTATTGCAGAGACGTAAAAAAGTCTCTAAAGTTGCAATGATCAATTGATCATTTTAGCAAAAAACGATACGTAAAAGCCGCATTAGTAAAGAATATGATGCAAGTTGACAGTAGCAAATGGATATAGTTTTGTTACCACTCCAGTTTCATGGTTGACACAAGTCATGTTAATGCGGGAATGAAAACGAACGGTAGGAGCCTTCTCTGGATAATCTTTGTCACAAAATAGCTTCAATTGGTAAATGCGGCCTTCATGTACAGACTGAAAATAATAAAAATAAACATATAAGTTATCAGAATTTTCATTGTGCCTAACATTTTTACAAGTTAGCACAAAACTAAATTTTTTGACCAAACAGTCAAAACTGATTGTTACGACATCAAGTCACAACCATTAAATGATCAATTCCAAAAAGCCTACCGAAACATCAAGCAACAACAACAAAGTTTTGTAAAAAAAAAGGTACATTGTGAGGACCAATGATGGTGCCTGTCCACGACCGCATGTAGATGTCGTCACCATCATCCATCCCATAACTCACAGTCCCATCTCCAATACCCTTTTCTCCGCGCTCAAGTTCCTCCAACAATCTGAAATTTCTTGGCACTACAAAAAAAACTCCAAACGCTTAATAAAGCCAACATCTTTACATTTAACAATTAAAATTTTGATAGATACAGGTAATACAACCTATATATGTGTATATATAATAACGTAAACCAAATTAATAAATTTAACTAACTAATCTGGACAAACCATTTCAATTAAACAGTTAGAATTTGTATGCATATATGCACCTAATTTAGATTAACTGCATATAATTCCACATGTTCATGGTCCAAATTAGTTCTTATGGTTGTTACTTATATTTGAATTTCTTGATCCTAACTCCATATATTTATACTTTGATCCCTTGGATCAAGATCAACAATACATTCAAACAACCATTGATCACAATCATATAATTTACACAAATGTTTCTGACTATAATAAACCCTAAAAAATAACATATATAAAACAAATTAGGGTGATAGACTTAGGGTTTAAGGTCATACTTTAACATTCATAGTTACAGACCAAATTAATAAATCAAAACGGAAGCTTAATGGAACAATTTATAGATCTGGGTAACATACAAGATCGAAAATTTAAACATAATAAGCAAATTTGGGGGAAACCCAGAAGAAAGAAAGCGAGGTTAAAGTTATTATTATGTATATATAAAAAGAAGATTAAAAATAATAGAGATTATAAAACATACCCACGACACTCGATCCTGAGCCAAGCGTCATGAATTGATGGTACAGAAAAGTTGAATTTTGGGTTTGATTGGGAAATCAAAAGAAGAAGAAGAAGATATGATGATGGAGAAAAAAATTCGAATGAGAGAAAAAAAAGGGGAAGAAGAGGTGGGTGGGGAATAAAGATGAACACAAATTGCTCCATCGTCGGCCCAAAGAGATAAAATAAAGGGCTGTTTGGCAATTAAGTTTACAAACTTATCACGGTTTATTATTGGTTATGTATTATATTTTATAATTTACGTTTTTTACTATTATATGAATTGAACTTTAAAAATAACTATTGATGATCTCATTCATTACTTTTTGACATTTTTATTTGAACCACAAATTAAGGTTCAAATGAATACAAGATTCAAATGAATACAACAACTTATTGTGAGAATATGAGAACCAATAGAAATATGTTACATGTTATTAAACCCTTTTTCCCTTTTTGGTATTGACAAAAATGGAAATTTTTCAAGTTTAACCTTACCCAAAAATGATATTATACATACAATGAACGATATTTAAAAGTTCAATACATACAATAGAAATTTTTCAAAGTTCAAATCAGACAATAATAAAAGTGAAAACAAAAAGTTCGTCAAGGTATACCCTATCACATCTCTAATCGAAGAGAATAAAACACTGATTTTAATTGTGCAATTTTTGTGATTTTTCAACTTACCGTTTTGGAGATTAACATTTTTAAAATTGTGGGAAAAAGAGGGTTTAATGACACGTAACATATTTTTATTGGTTCCTTTATTCTCACAATAAGTTATTGTACTCATTTGAACCTTAATTTGTAGTTCAAAAATTAGTGAATGAGATAACCAATAGGATTAGTCTAATTTTCTACAAAATCAACTTCCATTTTTACCACCGAGTTTTAATATCTCACAAACAGTATGTCCACAAATTATAAAAATTACATATTCGAAATCGGCATCTTTTTCTCTTCGATTAAATACGTCACAAGCTATACTTTCGACGAATTTTTTTTACCGGGTTCTACGATATAATCACATGCGATTTATAATATAAATTAAAATTTGTTCACGATTATTTATTCATGCTATATATTAATTAACATGTGAATACACCTTAATATTCATCCTCATTAAATAGTTATAAATAGATTTTTAACATTGCACTACTAGCTGTACATTTAATAACATGTGATTTGTTATATAATCACATATGATTTCATTTAAAGTTGGATATTTGATGAGCAATTTACCGATATATGATAATTCATGCTTGATTTTAACTTAATTTTTATTTAATTGTATAATTATAGTCAATGATTTGAAAATCTGTATTTTATAACTCTTTAGTCACATGTGATTGATGCTTCATATGTGACGTATACAGGTGTTGAACATTTGTTGGCTAACAGGTTTTGGTGGATACAAGTCAAGCTCTCATATGTGATTTGTTATATAATCATAGCTGATTTGCATTTAAAATTTGATATTTGATGAGCAATTTACCGATACATGATAATTTATGCTTGATTTCAACTTAATTTTTACTAAATTGTATAATTATAGTCAATGATTTAAAAATCCGTATTTTATTACTTTTTAATCACATATGATTGATGCTTTATATATGACCTATACATACATGTGTTGAACATTTGTTGGCTAAAAGGTTTTGGTGGATACTAGTCAAGCTCTCATATTCTTTTACTTTTCTAAATAGTTTTTTTTTTTTCCTTTTATGCCCGTTAACTCTCCATCATTGCAAGAAAAAAGGATTATATTGGTAGAAAAGAAGTCAAATAATTACTTTGTTAAAACTCAGTGGTCAATTTCCCTTCATGTAATGTAACAATAGGTTTTATAAGTTACATATGTACTATGTATATACTTGATTAGTTTAATTACTTTTAAAATGAAATCATTTATTAATAAATGAAAATTCATTACTTGTTCAACAACAATTAAAGTTGTATAAAAGCATACAAAGATTTAATACTTCTCAGATGATCCTGTCACATGCAACAAAGATCTACTAAAGCTTGGGCTGTGTAAGCATTTAATTATAGGGTTAATTATGGTTTAATTCTCAAAGTTTTAACTTTTTTTCATTTTAACACTTCAACTTTTTTTTTAAACGTTTTAACACTCTAACTTATAGTTTGACCACAATTTAATCCCTTCAGTTTATTTGATCGTTTAAAATTACACTTCTGGAAACCGGTAACCTGCTCAATAGGTAACGTTGAAATAATTGATTTCAATTAACTAATGGTTTAATACTTAAACTTTCAACTTTTTTTCATTTTAACACTTAACTTTTTTTTTAACGTTTTAAAACTCCAACTTTTTATAACCCGCTAAAAAAAGCCATTTATCATTTTTTAGCAACATACATTCATTATAAATAGCTTTTCATATAACTAGAAATATTATATACAAAAACATTATAAAAATATACCGTTGTCAAAATAAAACATTATAAAATTAACTGTGATGACACGTTGCAATTAATTTACAAGCATTTAAATCATATATATGTACATATCTAAAATGATATATGATATAAAATTATATATACAATGTATTATGTTTATAATAAAATTTACATTTATCGTGTTGATTATAATGTACATACAATACAAATATTATGTAAAGAGTTAACAAAAAAATCTAGGAACAATCTAATTGCATTGTATGTACATTATAATCAAAACGAGAAATGTAAATTTCATTACAAGCATAATACGTTGTATATATAATTTTATATCATATATCATTTTAGATATGTACATATACACGATTTAAATGATTATAAATTAATTGCAACCTTTTATCACAATTAATTTTATAATGTTTTATTTTGACAACAATATACTTTTATAATGTTTTCGTGTATAGTATTTTTTAGTTATATGAAAAGCTATTTATAATAAATGTATGTTGCTATTTTATATAAAATGTCTAAATAATATTTATTAATATGTGAAAACATTATTATATATATATTAAATGTGGTTTGCAAAAATATTAAAAAGAATTTTAGTTTAAAAAATTATTTTTAAAATTTTAAAAGTTTTAACCTGTAATAACAGGTCGTAAAGGTTTTTTTAACAGGTTATATGAAGTTGGAGTGTTAAAACGTTAAAAGAAAGATGAAGTATTAAAACGAAAAAAAAGTTAAAAGTTTGAGTATTAAACCATTATTTACCCTTGATGCAAATGCAAACTACCCAAATTTTTTTGCACAATTAAGGTGCATATAAGTTAGTGCTTATGCTTTAAGTCGTACGTGTTAACTCAATATATTTAATTGATAGATTTGATGTGGATACGGTTGGGAACAGCCCAAGACTTATTTCATGTGGGCTTTTCGACAGGGAAGTATCAAAATGAATGGGTTGAGTTGGGATATGTCATGGGTTTAGTCGTTTAGATAGGTTTAAATCTAAACATGTTCGAGTCTAATTGAGTCATTTAGAATGTCATGTTTAAACAAGTTCGGATCAAACGAGTTTGAAGTCAGGTTAACCCATCAATTTTCCACTAAACCTTTTTCTATTTGAGTGAAAATTGAAATGAAGTGTTCAAATTTTTTATTTTACTCCTACACCAGTTAGTTAATTGTTATACAATTGAAAGTTATATTATATAACCATCTAGACCAATAAAAAAAATAAGGAGAAGCCCAACAAAACTATCACCTATTCACCTAGGCTTGAACAAAAAACACCGGGTTCTATACCCTACCCGGTTTTAAACCCGAATACCCAACCCGATCCTACCCGGTTTTACCCTACCCGGTTCGGATTTTCTTAGTACCCGGCGGGTACCAAACCGGGTACGATTTTTTGAATTCAAAATCGGGTTGAACCCGGGTTGAAATAGTAACCCGGTCAAAAACCCGAAAACCCGATTTGAACCCGGTTGAAACCCGGTTTGAACCCGGTTCGGGTTGGTCAAAACCCGATTTGACCGGGTTTTAACCAAAACCCGGTTCAGGTTTCAGGTCGGGTCGGGTTAGGTGAATACCCGGTTTTGTTCATGCCTATATTCACCTCTTAAATGCTATCCAACTTAACCTATAAATAATCAACGAGTTTAAAATTGTTACCACTAGATATTACCATGGGAGAGTTAATGAAGTAAACAAATGTATTTATATATTTAAAAAGGCATATCATCTTTCTTTTATTAATACACAAATCAACACCAAGGCAATAGCAAGGTAGAGGTGTCAAATTCAGTCAAATTACACATGAAACAGGTTAGACGGGTCAAAATTTGATAAATTTTTCAATCATTAAGTACACATCATTTACTACGAGTATTTTTTTAGAAAAAGACCGACAGCTATATTAGGCCAGTCAGAGCCATTTCGACCAGCATCAAAATGACTCACCTCCCAACCTGCAACCTAACCCACTTTGCCACCTCTAGCCGTGAGCCCGTGACCCATGAATAGCCGCGCCATGCAGTCACATCACAGGACATAACAAGTTACTCAAACAAAATGAGATTTGCAGAAGGGCACATATAAAATATGTATATTAAACATTTGACACAAACAATAGTCCCTTAAATCAAACAGTGCCAAGCATTCACATTTTTGCCATGATAATGGCTTCTTTTTTCAGGGCACCCAAACGATTAAAATTTCATGGATTAAATTTCAACATTCTTACGATTGATTCGTTCAACGCCTAGAAATAAGTGCCTTCTGGGGGTTGAACAAGTTTGCGATTATGGGGAGTTGCCATTTCTTTCTTCAACCGAACCAATATATCTTCCATTGTGTATTCCCTTTGCCAGTTCCCCAGTATCCCGAACTTCCTTGGTTCCACCTAGGATCGAAAAATCATATATTCATCAGTATCAACCGTTATTGGATTCTTAAAATTGTTTATGCTTTGATAAGAATAATCAGATAACAAAAGGAGTTGTAGGAGATGGTGTTTCTTTGCTGTTTAAAGTGGTAATAAATAGATGTTTGACAAACATTTGAAGAATGTGTCTAAAGTTGCAATGATCAATTGATCAGTTTTTAACACAATATTGCAAGTTAACAACATAGGTGCATAACAACATATCAGGATTTAAACATTCAAGCAAAAAACAATACGTAAAAACCGCATTAGTAAAGAATATGATGCAAGTTGACAGTAGAAAATGGATATAGTTTTGTTACCACTCCGGTTTCATGGTTGACACAAGTCATGTTAACGCGGGAATGAAAACGAACAGTAGGAGCCTTCTCTGGATAATCTTTGTCACAAAATAGCTTCAATTGATAAATGCGGCCCTCGTGAACAGACTGGAAATAATAAAAATAAACATATAAATTATCAGACTTTTCACTTGTGCTTAACATATTTACAAGTTAGCACAAAACTAATATTTTTTGACCAAACAGTCAAAACTGATTGTTACGACATCAAGTCGCAACAATTAGATGATCAATTCCAAAAAGCCTATCGAAACACCACCGAAATTCGCCTCAAAAAGTCATAAGAAGCTAAACATCAAGCAACAACAACAAAGTTTTTTTAAAAAAATAGGTACATTGTGAGGACCAATGATGGTACCGGTCCACGACCGCATGTAAATGTCGTCACCATCATCCATCCCATAACTCACAGTCCCATCTCCAATACCCTTTTCTCCGCGCTCAAGTTCCTCCAACAATCTGAAATTTCTTGGCACTACAAAAAAACTCCAAACGTTTAATAAAGCCAAATATTTTTACATTGAACAATTAAAATTTTAATGGATACAGTCATACAGGTAATACAACCTATATATATTATATATGAATATATAATAACGTAAACCAAATTAATAAATTAACTAACTAATCTGGACAAACCATTTCAATTAAACAGTTAGAATTTGTATGCATATGCACCTAATTTAGATGAACTGCATTTAAATCCACATGTTCATGGTCCTAATAAGTTCTTACTTATATTTGAATTTCTTGATCCTAACTCCATATATTTATACTTTGACCCCTTGGATCAAGATCAACAATACATTCAAACAACCATTGACCACAATCATATGATTTACAGACATGATTCTAACTATAATAAACCCTAAATATAACATATATAAAACCATTTGGGTAATTGACTTAGGGTTTAATATCATACTTTAACATTCATAGTTACAGACCAAATTAAAGAATCAAAATTGCAAGCTTAATGGAACAAATTATAGATCTGGGTAACATAAAAGATCAAAAATTTAAACATAATAAGCAAATTTGGGGGAAACCCAGAAAAAAGAAAACGAGGTTAAAGTCATTATTATGTATATACAAAAAAAGATTAAAAATAAGAGACATCATAAAACATACCCACGACACTCGATCCACCTGAGCCAAGCGTCATGAATTGATTGTACAAAAAAGTTGAATTTTGGGTTTGATTGGGAAATCAAAAGAAGAAGAAGATATGATGATGGAAAAAAATCGAATCGAATAAGATATAAAAAGGGGAAGAGGTGGGTGGGGAATAAAGATGAACACAATCTTCGGCCCAAAAAGATAAACTAAAGGGATGTTTGGCAATTAAGCTTACAATAGAGTTTTTACTATCGCATGAATTGAACATTAGAAAAACTTATATTGTATGTATTTAACTTATAAATATAGTTTTTTATATGTGTACTTTTCTTTTTCGGTATTGACAAAAACGGAATTATTCTAATTTTAGCCTTAACCAAAAATAAAAGTATACATACAAACGATATATACAAGTTCGATACATAAAATAAAAGTTTTTAAAGTTCAAATTTTACAATAGTAAAAAATGCAAAATTTAATACATTACGAAACTATTAACCCAATTTATTACTCCCTTCGTTCCCACTTTGACTCTGCACACATTACGAAAGTGCAAAGTTTAATACATTACGAAAGTATCCAATTTTACTTTGCACACATTTTTCGAATTCTACACTAATTACATTTTTCACCAATCAAGCCCAAACAAAGTTATGCAACTATGATATGATCACAATTTACAAAACTTCAATATATAGAATCACTAAATGAAATTAAAATCAATGTGTTGTGATGTCAACCGACACGAATGGCGGTTCATGCCAAGAACATACATATCAACAATGAAACATAGTCTCACAACCAATAGATGTACCCAAATACGGTCAAGGCAAAATACGCTTTTCCACAACCAACAAGTTGAAAACAAACAATATCTAATGAATGAAATATATGAAAAAATCAGTAAAAATAACAAAATGCAGTAGAAATAGATTATCTATAATATAAAATGTAGTAACAAGCGAACAATGTGTATTAAATTAAAAATATGCAAAATGCAGTAAAAATAATAATACGTATTATATTTTTATACAAAATGCAGGAAAAATTGATAATATGTATAATATAAAATGCACTAAAAAGACAAACAATATGTAATATATGAAATATATGCAAAATAGAATTAATATAAAATGCAATGTAGTTTTTAATAAAATGCAGTACAAATATATTAGGTATAACTTAAAATGAAGTAGAAAACAAGCAATATATATTTGATCGAGATGTATAAATAAAATGCAGTAAAAACTTAAAAAGAATAATGTGTAAATTACAAAAAAGTAGTAATAAACGAATAACATATACTAAACATATATATACAAAATGCAATAAAAATAATAAAATGCAGTGCAGTACATGTAATAATATGTAAAAAAATTGCAAACAAAAAGTTTATGAAAAAAAACTTCCGACGACCAGCGACGGTGGCAGCAGCTAGTTGTGGGTAGAGGTGGGTGGTGGAGGGTAGGGGTGTACATGGTTCAAGAACCGCACCGAACCGGACCAAAACTGAACCGAACCACGAACCAATTAATGTAAAATTAAGGACCACAAACCGAACCATGTAATTGCGGTTCTGGTCCGGTTCGATACCGGTTCGATTATGACGATTTTTGTTCAAAACCACGAACCAAATAAGTTAGGCGCATACGTTAACAAACTCCTAGAGTAATTCATTTGTGAATGAAATTTCTTTCAACAATAAGAAAATAATCACGTGTTATTGTTTGTCATGTATCTAAATGGCTTCTTAAAACTTAACTAATATAATCTCTAAGTTTTTACTGTTGATTTCTTACAAGGGCTTACAGAATTTTCACGTATGAATGCTAAATAATGACGTATACGTAGTTAAAACACACTTTATCCGCAATTCCAATATTAGATATACGTAATAAATTGAAGATAGAAGTTGTACATTAAAGTAAGCTGTTGAAACATGACTTTATATAAGAAAAATAATATTACTAAGTATATTTCGGTTCAGTTCTAGTTTTGTACGGTTTTGGAACAGAACCGAACCGCAAACCATTAACACTAAAATATTGGAACCAGGAACCGAACCATTATATCTCGGTTAGGTTCGGTTCTGGTTTGGTTACCGGTTTTGACGGTTCCAAACCATTTATGTACACCTCTAGTGGAGGGGAGGGGTGGGGAGGAAGAAAGTATGAGGAGGTAGTGTACAATATTAAAAATGTGGAGGGGTAAAAATGAAAATTTTGCATTTGACATGTTTGACACTTTTTTAGTTGTGATGATTATTCTCCTCATTTTCATCAAAAAGTATTTTCTCCTATCAAACTCGTCTTTCAGAATAATCGTCTAGTTTATACGTAATAAATATATCACATTGTATATCATTAAAAAATATTTGGGCCAGATCTCATTCCGGGCTTTTCAGGTTGTATTTTATCGGGCTTTAATTCGATGGGCCTAGGCTCAAATTTGTACTTAAGGACATTTGAGCCTTTAGTCATGGAGAAAATAAAAATAAAAAATCCATCTTCTTCATCATTATTTTATTATCAATCAACATCATCATCAGCTAAACAAGTCCACCAAGAATATGTAAGGCAAGTTAGATAATTTGAATCATTAATGACCTAAAGGCATAATTTTCATATACTCGGCATTAATCTTTAACTTTAGTTCATTCCAATCTCGTTTTGTGTAAATTCCAGATCGTTAGGGAGCGGCTCAATGATTTAGAAGGCCTAAAGTGAATATAAACTATGAGACCTTATCGATATGATATACTTACTCATTTTTCAATTTATCTTGATGCTAATTCGATAAATTCCAAATGATGTAGTATGAAAAATGTATTTTTTAAGCTAAAAAAGCGCAATTAATCCATTTCATTGTGATATGCTACATCGACTTTACTAATGTGTTACCGATTTAGTACAATTTGATATAAAAAATTCTATCAAATCAAGGATTTCTTTCAAAAGAAAACCATCTTCGATCTTTTTACTTACATAATACGGAGTATAATGTTTTGAAAACAGGTTCGAGTTATCGACTAATTATAGACTTCAGATCTATATTTTGCTCCTAAACATAACACTACTTTAACTATTTTATCCCATATCATCTATAAATATGCTACAAACTATTTATATCGATATCATATATCTTGTGTTTTTTTCTTCAATAATATGACATGATAATTAATGCTTAATTTTATGGGACATTTCACGATAATATATTAAACCAGTAGATTAAATTCATTCTACAATTCAAAATAACCTATTAACTTAACCACGAGTCATATGTGAAATTATTGAGCTGATTATTTGAACAATATAATGTTTGATAATTAGTAAAAGACTAATTGGGAATTCAATTATGAAAAAATATAACTTATAACACGGATCTTTATATCGAAATAGTTCATAGATAACCGATAAAAGATGAGCTTAGTAACTTTCTTCACATAAAATAGGCCTAATAGTTTACAACTTGATTTTTTTAAGGCTTTATATGCTATTTTTTCACATAAAGTGGGTATTATGTCTTTGAACGTATATATATTTTTGGGGTCTTAAAAAGCTATAAAATGTTGAAGATTCTAATCGTTTTCCTATAGATAATACATGACATCAGAATTTTGGGGCCTTACAAAATCGAGGGCCTAAAGCCCTAGCTTTAGTGGCCTTACGCTTAAGCCACCCTTGAGGATGCGATGATAAATTAGTATTGATGCATATAATTTAGTCAAACATCTAAAGACCTAAAAAGAAGTTACATATTTCCTTGAGTTTGTAGAATTTCAGTATAAACAGTCTTTCTAATTGGAAAGCTGATTAAAAAGAGTAACCGATCACAATAAGTTGTTTTTACATTGTGCTATTCATAAAAATTACATTGCAAATTCGTCGACAATCTTTTTTATCTCTCTCTGATCAGATTTTCATTTGTTTGTCACAGACCATTTCAAACGTTTGGACATTTTGAAATTCAACCAGAACAAGCTCTTTCGTTACGTTATTTATTGTTAATAGTTGAGTTTCTTATGTTGAAAAGAAAAGTAGTCCTCTTTGTACTTATGTTATGATATATAATTCTACCTACCTTGATCCAAATCTTATCTTTCGCTTAAAGTTTCTTCGTCTTTCCAATGTAATTTCAACTTTACAAATTTTAAGCATTTTAATTGGTTGTTTTTTGGTGGATAATTATTTTGATACATATCAAAATAGAAATATAGGTAAATAAATTGGGACGGGAGGGTAGGTAGTCTCTAAACCCGTATCATTCAAGATATAATTCCCATCTAATATTGTAGGGAATCATGACATCTCTCTTTCAATATGAGCACTTGGTATTATTACTATAGAAGAAGGCAAAACGGGTTCGGGCAAAACGAGTACGAATTCATAAGTATTTCATATAAGTAGTAGTTGTTATATCACTTGTTTTTAAATAAATGTACGTTGTTAAGTTTGTTTGGAGATGCATGAACTAGCATTTATACAAAATAATCTTCTTTAATTTAGTCAACAAACACAACTCTCGCCTCTCTTTCCGTTACATAATTATGATCATCTCACGTACGTACTACATGTATATTATTATATTTAATTTAGTTTCTATAAAAAAACACACGTATTTTCATGTGTATACGTTGACATTGAGATAAATACTACACATGTTGTGATGCAACTATGCAAGTGTATATATGGACGTAATTGATAATATTTTGTTATCTTTTTATTTCCTTTTTTGGGTTGGAAACTTGATGTTCAATTCGTAGCTAATTTTAAGCCAAATTTCACTACAATAAATATTACAATTACACGTGCTTTGTTTTACGCATTTTCTAAAAAGTGTGTCAAATCTACTCATTTGTACGCACCTAAAATCGTGTACGAGCTCTCTGCACTTACAAACGTGTAAAATGACAATAATTGTCGCACATAAAGTGTAAAGAAAATTGTCCACACTTATAAATGCGTACAAATTGTATTTTCTTCGCACTTATATTTGTGTAAATATTTTCTACACACGCAATTTTTTCGCACATGTGAATTTTTAGTGTTGCGAATAAATCGCGTGTGTAGAATTTATTTCTACATCTATAAGTGCGTAAAACATATAATTTGTAAGCACTTATAAACGTGAATATTTTTTTTTACACTTTTAAGTGTGATTATCGTTATCATTTTACACTTATAAGTGTAGAGAGTTTGTACACGAAAATTGGTGTGTAGAAATTCGTAAAATTTATACCCTTTTTAGAAAGTGTGTAGAACAAAGTGCGTGTAAATACATTATATGTTGTAATGTTTATTAATTAATATATACTAATAATAATAACTAAGCTCAATGTGTTATAACCGCAACCGAAATACCAAAACATATTAATTACATGCTTTCGAATCGAGTTATTGGAAAGTGGTCGGGTGAGTTAAGCTTGGATGTTGGCAAGAAAAAGAGAGAGAAATAACAAAATAATTAATTGGAGAACATGCAACAAAATTAGGGCGAAAAAATAAACTTGCATTAACCTCATCACCAAATTATTATTTCATTAATTAACGGAAAGTTTTACGTTATAGAAAAAATAGTTACTATACTCTTACATGTTACGAGTTGACTCTTACGATTCGAGCCGTAAATTCAAAAGAAGAAGCGATTCAGAATCAACTCTTAAATAATACGGAGTAACTTTTACTCTTCTGAGTGTAGTGTGACTCTTTCATGTCATAACTCAAACAAACTTTTATTGTAATGTAATACAAAAAATAAAAAGACAAAATCTTTTTTTTACTACAATCGATTCAAAATCAAGTCGTTGTATTTATTGCCGGTTAATAACTTAATTATCAACTCTAACCATGTTTTACCGTTTTAAGAATAAAAATCTTAAACAATGATATACATAATGCTATATATGTTTATTATAAAATAGTGACTCTTACGAATGAGTCACAATTTAAAATTTGAGATTTTGTATAGTGAGTCGAGTTACGAAGTAACAACTATGATAGAATAGGTATTGAAATGTTATTAAGAGTTAATTTTATATTAAATTCTTACCAAATGAGATATTTAAGATATGAAAAGGTCTAGTTTATTTAATGGAGTACATGGTAAATCCCAACTCACTATTTTTAAAATCTTTGATATCAAAATCAAAGGCAATATAATTCTCAACATTTATGAAGTTGGCGTAATGCTCCAGAGTGTTCTCTAACCGTCTCCATGACTCAATGCATTCATTATTTATTTTTAACTAAATAAAAATAGAAATACACAGCTCGATCGATCTACTCCTTTTTTCAATGCTCGAATTGAACCTCTCAATCTAATTCATCCTCAACTCCACATTTTCTTATTTCTTAAATTAAATACTTTTTTCAATTGCTGTTGTTTACCATTAATTAGTTACTTAAATGCAACAAGATCAAAGATGACGACCAACTTATAGGAGCCATTAATGAAGAATGCTTCTAGTCATATCATTTACGGTCAGTGGTGGATATAATTGAGACTTAGGGTATGGAGTTCATACCTTAAGACTCCAACATGTAGTGTAAAAAATATTTTTTTTAGTTGTTTATAATAAAGTCTTTAAAGAATGCATACACCCTATTAAAAAGTGGTGAACACCCTAAATATTATTTGGGTTTATTTTTTTGTTATGCGCTTAACTTTACACTAGTTATTATTGTATGCTCCTAACTTTCGTACTATATATTGTATGAGATGAACCTTCTAAAAATGGTGGTGATATTTGCACCATATTTTTTGATAAATCCACTATGATTATGCATTCAGAGGTTGTACTGTACAAATACATACTACACAGTTTTGGTGGATTTATCAAAAAGTGTGGTGGAAATATCACCGCCCTTCTAAAAACTATATTGTAGACTCCTAACTTCCATACTCTCTGTTTGTATGAGATGAACATTTCTAATAGAGTTTTTAGAATGTCTAGCTTACATCATATTACTTAGAGTGTTTAGGGGGTTTACCTCATAGAATAGGTATGAAAGTTGGAAGTATACAATGGAGTTTTTAGATGATTCACCTCATATAATAGAAGGTATGTAAGTTGAACGCATACAATTATATTATTATATAATAATAATTGTGAAATTGAGTGTATAACCACACAATAATCCCATGTTATCTTTGTTTCAAGGTTTTTCAAATTTCAATTGATGCAAATAAAATTAACCTAAAATGAAAAGGTAAACAAAGTATTAACAAACTATCACTTAAGAAGAACAATAGTTACAATTTATTAGTTAAAAAGTTAATGTTTAATACTTATGAAGGAAAGTGTAAAATGAAATGAGACTTGAGATCTTTCTCCATTTCTTCGAGAATAGATGGTGACTTACGTACCAAGTGATAAAGTAATACACTATACGACTCTATTGTAACGTATACAATGATATTTTGGGAATTATTTTTACAACCTTAGAAGAAGTTGTGTTGGTTTTTAGCTTCATTTGCGTTTCTATATTTTCATACTTTTATCCATTACAACTTTTATGGCTCATTCTTTGAATTTTCCATTCAACCGAACATGTATTCTCGCCAAGTTGTAACAAACTTTTTTATTCTTACTTTTCCCGTGAACTAAGTTTTAAAAGAACTCTAATAGTCTAAGGTATAGGTTTCAATGAGTTTTATATTAATTTATCATATAATATTTTCCAAAACTAAGACTGTGAATCAATTTAGAATTTTAATTAAGCTTGAAGTTGCAGCTAAATCAGATATGATATTAGGTTTGTTCGATCAGTTCAATTTAAAAGTGATTTAGTTTATTATTTTTTTACCTGGTTAATAAAAATGTTATTAGAAAGTCAAATTGAAACCCCAAAACCCGACCCAACAAACACCTTCACCTTTGACTCGTGTAAAAAATGTTTTTGTCCATACTATATAGTGCATACCTACTCTCATATTCCTAGATCCGCCACTGTTTACGGTGTGTTTGATTCACGAATATTGATGCAAGCGAAATTCATCAAAGGAAAAGAATTCGTAAGAATGTGAATTGATTTAAGTGTAAGAATTTGATAAGCTTAAAAATCAATTCATATTTATGAACCACATACCTTAGTTGAATGAATTGATCAAGATTCTGATTCTGTCGAATAATTGAATTTCATAAAACAAACGTAACACTAATCTCTCAAGAATTGACTTGTATCTCAAATTTGCTTCCTAATCCATGTGATTGACGTTTCAGCCTTTTCATTTTTCAAGTTCTGAAATTTATTACTATCCAAATACAAAATGTTTATCAAGTAATAACCCATAAATGAATCTGACTGAGCTAATTTAACTATTTAAGATTACTAATTAATTAATACATTATATAGCTTATTCCTTTACAATTTTTTTTAAGAATAATAATATTATAATTACTATAAATAGTAACAAAAGAGTTCAAACTACACTATCAAGATAATCATCATATTAGTAATTTAGAATAGAAAAAGATGTGATTAGATAACCAAGAGTCGTCGATGGGTATTTTTGTGGTATGAAAACAAATTTTTCAAAAGAAATTAAATTAAATGTTTTTGGAACTCAATTTTGTGAGTCATACGTACTTGAGCAGTATGAACCCAAATGAATTCCTACCTTTTGACTTCATTTATATTATTAGTAAGAAGCATTTAATTTGGTGTAATTTTCAAACTTAATAATCAAGGGGAAACTTAGATATTTTTATAGAAAATATGCAAACAATTTACATTTAGTTTTTCATTAATATTGCAAACATACAATAAGGTATTAAAATTTGTATGGCCTATTGTTTCGTTGTGTATTAACTTTACCCCTTTTACTATTGTATGCAACGTATTTTATGTAGTGAATTTGTAAATATGATCTATTATATGTATTATTTCTTTTTGAGGAAGACCCATAAAGGAAACTTTCCTATTTGGGTCTTACCCAAAAAGAAATTTTTATATACATTTTTATATAAAACTTTACCCTTTTTACTATTGTATCCGACGTATTTTCATTTAGCCTATTGTATGCGGTAAATTTGTAAATATGGTACTCCCTCCGTCTCAAAATTATAGTCCACCTTTCCTTTTTGGGACGTCCCAAAATAATTGTCCACTTCTCATTTCAACCAATAGGAAGAGACTATAGTGGATGCAGATTTCATTTGAGTGGTTGAAAACTGTTGTGGTCTCACTTTTATTAAACTGTGTTTTTTTTATTGGTGGACAATAATTTTGGGACGGAGGGAGTATATTATATTGGGACACTTATCTTTACCCACTAAAGTCTTTTCTGATTGGCTGAAAGGGAATCTGGACACTTATTTTGGGATGTCCCAAAATAGTAAGTGAGACACTTATTATGGGACGAAGGGAGTATGTATTATTTCCTTTTTGGGTAATACAAAAAAGGAAACTTTCTTCTTTGGGCCTTATCCAGAAAGAAAATTTTACATACAATAAACCATATTTACAAATTCAATACATACAATAGAAGTTTTGAAAGTTCGACTCATAGAATTGTAAAAAGTGTAAAGTTTAATACATAACGAAACAATAAACCCAATTTATAATACTTTTTCAGAAAATATATATTTTGAACATTTTTACTTTTTATTGGTCAAACACTTGATTGATTGTACCAATGACTAAATAGTATAGCGTAAGGGCAATCCATGACTTCTTTTAGGTCAGGGGTTTGAAACCTTTCATTGGTATTAATTATTATAAAAATACCAACCACCAATGAAGCGCATGACCCACAACGTTGTAGCTTAATTCGTGCGAGTTCCCACTCAGACGGTGTTGTATATGTGATATGATAGAGGTGATTTACCCAGCGATGTTGGACCTTGTAGGGGGTTCGGCCGTGTTCTATTGAAATGTGAAACGGCTCCGGTGAGTGTCCCGAATACTCAATTTTTTCCGGTTGATTGATTTGTCTAAAATATTAGGATCAACTGAAGTGGTATCTTTCCAAAGGAAGTGAACATCATAGTACGTGTAGAATTGTAGTACTATTAAATTGGAAATAACTAACTATTAACAACAAAATAAAGTTAGTAGAAATCTTTATAACGTTTGATAGGATGGTACGGTGCAACTAGTTGCATTTAAGATGAAAAGGCTTTTGGGAAGAAGTGGTGAGTGTTCCGGTTGTGTTCAATGAGATACAGGTGCGAAGCTATGAATGAGTGTCTAAGAGGATGATTTTGGGGAAGTGTCAAATGGCTCCAATGGCTCCAGGATCCCGGTTCTTGCAGTATAAAGTTAACTGAAAGAAATGGAGTGGGCTGAGCAATGGATTGGATCAGAAGCGAAGCAATTCAATGGAAACATTTGTCGAGTTACCCTGGTCCTTGTTGTATATAGCTTGCTTGTAATATAGTTTCGGTTATAGAGTGTGGTGGTGAGCAGATTGCTCCATTTGGATCTGCTGCAAGTTGTATACTTGTATGTATATAATCGAGTTATTATTATATATTATTTACTCCCTATTATTTACTTTCTACGTATAATTTAATTTTCAGAAGTGATAATTTAACTTAAAATTGGCCTGTAAATAAACACATATCGATCAACCACCTATATTGAAACTCTGTAACTTGCAATTAAAAGGGTTTGTGATTGCTTATTTGTAGATACTTTTTGTCTCAAAAAATAAGTAAGTGCCTCGGAATTTATTTTGAAGCATTTATTCCTTACAAAAAGCAATAAGTAAATAAGTAGGTAAAATAAACAATCTCAAACACACCGAATGTATCCAAGTAAAAAACGAAATTGGAATTTAAAGATAAATATAGAATTGTCATTCAAACACAATCTTTCATCACAACAAAAATTACATAAGAGTGTAAGTAAACATCATGACCCGTCAAAATAAAGATAAAATAAAAATAAAAACATAAATCCTCACTAATTCTAGAATCTTAAACCACCCCATTTTTAATTAACTAAACTAATTATTAATTTCTCATTTTCTTCATGGGTTTGTCGAGCACAACATCAAGCAAAACAGTGCTCTTACATTTAGGACACTTTGGGTACTCTTCAGCAAGCATAACATACATCAAACACCTCGGACATCCGGCTAGCATCATCGATGTTGTCTCTGGGCTACTCGAGTACCTAAGCTCCACTGTTTCATCTTGAACAAGCTCTAATGACACACATGAGTTTGTTGGTGATATAGTAACCGGTGATGACCGGTTTGGTGATTCAGTTGTCACCGGCCAATGAGTTCTTGGTGGTGACAAGTTAAGTTTCAAGTCAAGCTTTAGTCCATCATTAACAACATCAGTTCTTGTGCTCATCTTGAAGAATTCTTGGTATATAAAACACTAATTAATTAATTAACTTCTTGAGAGTCTTTACAAGATTTTAACAAAGTCAACTCCCTGAAAATTAAAACATGAAAGTAACATATATTAGTAAAAAAGGTCAAAACTTTAATCAAGAAACAACATGATCATGAAAACCCATGATCATATAACAAGTGTTTACCTTAAAAATGATAGCTTTTTTTTTTGTTAAGAACAAGCTAGAGAGAGGGAAGTTATGGAGTTGTGATCAAGAAAAGTAGGAAGCAACAGAGAAGTGAGTTGGGTTAGTTGGTTTGAAGATGTAAGGCAATTTATAAGAACTCCATGAAAAGTAGAGGGGCAGAAAAGTAATAAATGAAGGAAATTAAAAGATCCCAAGAAGGGTATAGAAAAGGGAAATAAGAAGTAAATATAGTAATTACAACAAATTGAAGGCCAACTCCTTCCCCATCATTCATTGTTTAGGCATTTGTCATTCATTTAATCAATATATTGGTGTGTAATTATAACTTTCATGTGTCAAATTTCTTGTTTGTTTAACTTTTTATGTGACTAGACATTATGTTTTCTCTTTTTCATTTCGCGCATTAAGTTCGTGTTATTATTTTGCCTTTTTAATCTTCAACCATCTTTAAATCTGTCTATTATCGATTCAATTGTTTTATCTAACATTAGACACTCGGGTTCATCTTACGATTCTTTTTTAAAATTCATCAATTTCTTTTATGTATTCATAATAATCTTCGTATCTTCTCCGAATCCTATACGTACTACATCAAACACAAAGCGCAAAATAAAAGGTTTTAATTAACCTTTTGGTTTTGTCTTCAAAATGACATGAGGAGTAACAAACAACAATAACAACCTCAAAAAGACTCATTGTTGCAAATAGTAATAATCCTTTATGCCTGTAATCTAAGTTGTACAAAAACTGTATATACAGGAAACTAAGATACACCAGACTTAAGTAATTTATTTCCAAGTACAACTTGTACACCTAATATTGCAAATTAATTTTATTTTTTTAATTGAAGGATTAAATTTCTACAAAATCTTGATAAACACCAGAAAGTATTAATAACAACGGTCGGATAATATGACGGAAAATATTAAACCTAACTTTTTGTGATCATGAATCTCATAGCATTAAGCTTTATCTACCAATAAACATGGATGTAAGTACAATGTACATATATTAATACTAAATGTACAAGCTCCATCAAGCATGCATTAAGTTGTAGCTACCAATATACATGCACATATATTAACACCAATTGTACAACCTAATAATAAAGCTGTAGGTAAATGCTTTAAATTGTAAACTAAATTTCTAACGATTCCACCCACACCCTTTTTGAATTCTTTATGAACCACATTCAATCTTCATCTTCATTTATATATGATCGGCATAGAGTTATTAAATTTAATTCACTTCTTTAATTTTCAAACTATATCTCCATTTAATGCTACTACTACCATTTGTTATTTTTCTTTAGTGTTCTTTGATTTAGTTAAGGGGAGTATGAAGTTTCGTAAGGAATCTATGATAAGAGTAGCGTTAGGTTCAAATAAGAACTACAAAAAGGTATATAACTGCAAAAACTTTTGAATTAAATAGTTTCTATACATATAAACGTAACAAATCACATATAAATGTTATTTGATGTTCATATTATTAAAAAGATTTTATTAACTGCATGTTAAATTATACATTATATATGAAATGTTTACATACCGAATGTGCACATGTGACAAAAATGTATAAATTTAATTTTAAAGGTAACCTTGATGAATGTCAAATACTAAATTTTTAACCTTTAATCTACTTCAAGATTCCTATAGGCTATATCATTGAATCAACTCACACGTGAAAATCTCTATAATTTATAAGTTTTTATACGTTTTTGTATTTCTCGTTTGAACTCTATAAATAACTTTTTTTGTCAATCTATCTAAAATAATGCTATATTTTTGTTAATTTGTCCTTTTAGGTTGTCATTGACTTTTTTTGTGTACTACACCAGAGTTAATTACAAAATGTCAACTTTATAGGTTATGATATTGCATTTTTCAAAACAGATTATGCAGTTATGAAATGGCATTTTGGAAAAATCATGTCCCAGTCTTATGTTTCAAAATTCCATTTTCTCTATAGCAAAATGCAAATAATCGTTATTTTGCTAAACAATTTTTTTTTTAATTATTTACGTTTTGGGAACGCAATAATTAGACAGTCTCTTTAAAACCAGTCCCAAAGCCTCCTGAGATATCTGGAAATAAAATTATATACATCCCAAGCTACTAATAAATTAGTTTTTCCAGATAAATTGGATATAAAATTAGTTTGTTATTTTCTAAAAAATGAATTAACAATTTAATTTTCAGTTTTAACCAAAAATTGGAGTAAAACTCCTCATACACTCCTAATATAAATAGATAATAAATAATCACCAAGTTAGGTCAAAATGTATCATCAATATACTTTAATTACATCAACTAAGTAGATGAAAATATTAATTATGTTTACTTAATGATATTAGATATTTAGGTCTGAACTATATATATCCATTATAATACAATTTTAATAATCATTTAACTAATTTATGGAATGAGTTAATCACAATACGCTTTTATATTATGATATCTATCATAATAAAACAACCACTACTATAATTTTCATCAATTTGACAACCAATTTCATCAATTCATCTTTATCGCCAACATTAGTTGATCACCATGACAATATATAAAGAAAATTAACACGATAACATAATGATAGTACGTTAAAAGGTGACGATTAATTAAATTAAATGTATATATGTAGACTTAATTTCTCAACTAAAATCTGCCAGAATATCAAAACATAATTAAGGATGCATTATTGTTTATTACACATAATGAAATGCATGTTTTGTCTTTAATACTTATTCCATACGCTCTTTCTTTTACTTCATATATTTTATGTGTAACAATTTGAGGAGACAAAAAACTTCATCTACATAACTATGAAATATGAATTAAATACATATGGTTATGTATGTGTCATAATCTTGACGTACATTTACTTTTAAATATATAAATGTAACTTTTATCCATACTACATTGCGTACGTATATCCTCGAAATTTGTATCTATACCTATCTAATTTTCAATCGCGTATGAGTCATCCGTATCTTAATATGTAAGATGAAACTTAAATACGAGCTATGTGGGGGTTGGAAAGATGATGGTTGAAGTTGAATGTTTTGAAAATTTTAATGTCCTCGTTCATATCCTTTAATTTGGTTATATGATAGTTTAAGAAAGAATATGAAAATAATTGGTAGAAGATGAAATCAACACAAAAATTCTTTACGCTACATACAAGTTTGTATACATAGCTACATGTCATAAAATAAGTTACTGAATATCAATTGAAGTGTGAACCTTAAAGGATGTAATTAACAATACTCTAGAAATAATAGTAAGTTTTTATTTTATAATTAAATCAAAAACATTATTGTAAAAGGAGAAATTTTGTGTGCATCTTCTTTTTTGTCATAGGTCAAAACCCCAACGTATGGCTTACATGTTATTTTTGGTTCCGGGGGACACAAAATGATTAATCTACAATCATTAAATTGACAATTAGTATTGAGAATTCAAAGCCGTTTTAAACTTTTGTATTGAATTTTCAACAATTAGATTCAAAATTGAATTAACACCTGATTCATCATTCATCATATTTCTATAAGAACTCTTGCTCATTATGCATGACTACCATCCACATCATGCATCAAACTTATTAATCTTAACTATCAAGTACGTTCAAACAAGCCAAAAGAGATCTGAGTATGCCATCGCAATATATTTTAACGGATTCACAACGATTGTCCCATTTCAGGGCGCTTGCATCGTTGTCAATAGAATATCATGTTCAATTGATAGCTCCGCGCTCATACAACTTCGATGTTAACATCAAATACACTTTTTTAACAGCAGAATGATTTTATAAAAACATCAAATACACTTTTAACTAACCTAATATAAGAAGTCATAGAAACCTCTTCAATGCATATTCGAGAACACTACACTACTACAGTGCAAAATTAATGGCAAATTACATCAACTTTTAGTGTAATATCTTACACTAAATCTTATCAACAATTATATAATTGAAATGTAAATGTATGATTGTAATCTTTTACGGAGTATAAATCTGCCATTAACCGAATATATTTGCCATTATATATATCAAATGGGGTATATAGTAGGTAAAATATAGACAGATATATAACCCTACCTGATAGCTCAACGATTTTCTCACCAAAATAAATCCCTTTACCTAGTCTGAGTCTCTGCTCGATTGGCTCAAATCCCATGATTAGTCACCAAAAGGTCAGAACTATGGTTTTAACAAAAAAGTCACTTTTACTCAAGAGATCCAAATTTCAAATGATGTAAGGCCATTCCCAACTCTAAAACAAACTGACTGAAACTGAAAGAGCCATCTTAGCGCCACGTCAGTTTTTTCAAAAACTGACTGAAACTGACTGACCACTCCAATCCCTGTTCCGTCACTTTAATTTTTGGGTCTCGCATTTACCAATTTACCTTTTATTTTATACATACAAAAGAAAAAGGAAAAAAACCAAACCAAACCGACAAACATCGGAAATCCGACGAGGATCAAACCGATGGCCAAGTGACAAAGGTGGTGTCATCCCCATCACTTTGTCACTTGCCAACCGACGGAGTGGGTTGGGAGTACCCTAATATGCAAAATTATATATATATATATATATATATATATATATATATAGAGAGAGAGAGAGAGAGAGAGAGTAAGGTTCAAATGAGTCCATAATTTTTTAGTGAGACTAAGAGAACCAATGATATCATGACACATGTACAAAGAGAATGTTCCATACTACAAAACTCATTTAACCCAAACATCAATTATCTCACAAACGACAAATAGAAAAATCATGAAACTTGCACCATATTTTTCAGCAGTTTATCCTCTTCGATTTGCCATCCCTCAAGGCATACTTTCGATAATAAAAATACGGTTTTTTGATGGGTTTTATAAATTAGTAACACATGTGTTAGTGATTGATTGTATATTTTATTTACGGTTATGATTAGGGTTTAGGGTTAGAGTTAGGATTTAGCAGGGTTCATGGTTTAGGGATTAGATTTTATGTTTTAGTAGGGTTTAGGGTTTATTAGGGTTTAGTATGATTTCGGGTTTAGAGTTTTATAAAGCGTTTAGGGTTTAGGGTTTGGGTTTCGGGGAGAAACCCCAAAACACAAACCCTAACCCCTAAACGCAACACTCTAACACATGTGTTAGTAACATATGAAACCCACCAAAAAAATGAAGAAAAAAAAAATTCATCGAAAGTATGCCTTAAGGGACGGCAAATCGAAGTAAGATAAAACGTTGAGAATTATGGTGCAAGTTTCATGATTTTTTGATTTGTCGTTTGTGAGATAATTGATGTTTTGGGTAAATAAGTTTTGTAGTATGGAACATTCTCTTTGTATATATGACATGATATCATTGGTTCCCTTAGTCTCACACAAATTTTTAATCTCATTTGAACCTCACGCCATATATATACATAAACTTCATTCACCATCATTCGTGCTTTAGTGACATCGCACATGTAATTTATGTGTATTGTAGATTGTAGATATGCAAAGTTAAAGGTGTACGCAAAATTTTAATCGTGTACAACCCACTTGCTATTTGTGAATCAATCAAAAATTATTCAAAAGAGTTCTCAATTAAAATTGCATTACCAATGATTAATTTACTAGCCACTATATATTTTCAAGACGTTTGACTGTTTGTACTTGGTACGTGATGGTACTAAGATTAGACTTGTGCAACACACATACAGTAAACATTTGAACCAGGTATAATTGTTGCATACAGTGAAACATCTCATCTTATATATCCAGGTATAACTGAGTCAGACTCACTCCGGACTATTCAATTCAAACCAGTTTTCGCATGTGGTTACAATTCTAGAAGCGCTCTATATCGGTTTGGTTTTAAGTTTTATTTCTTTTGTGTTCCGGTGTCTCTCCTGACTCAAGATCAATATAACACAAAGATGCATACATTACAACCGCATTAACTACATGATGAATGAAGTGTATTTATTAATGAATGCTAACGGATAACGTTTGAGACCTGGATCAGTTAGTTATACAGTTAGCAAAAGTAACCATTTTAACCTACTTCACCTAATTTGGAATCAAGATTCAATTCAAATACTTAAAGTTTGAGAAATAAGTTGAACTAGAGTTTGGAATGACATGAATTAATGAAACTTGTCAAACCAACCACTAAGGAATCCGATTTTAAGTCCTAACCAAACTCCAATTTCAGCAATTCAATTCATGTGTATATATATAATATATACATACAGTATATAATACGGTTACGGACTTACAGAACTTAAATTACAATGGTGTTTCATAGCAACCCAATCTATGTCTGAATAAATATGGTTTCATTTTCCCATGACCTTAATTTATTGTTTCATCTACAATCCTTATTTAATAATCCCACCAATAACATTGACCTCAAACAGATTTTCGAAATTGCTTATTTCTCATCACGTGACTCTTAATTCTGTCACGTGCATGCACCTCAATTGCCAGATCAGATTTTAATCTGGGTATACACTATACAAGTTCATTATAAACATTTTTATCTTCAGAATCAGAGTTTCAATTTACTTGGTAATAATAAAATTGCGATGGATGAAAGGTGACAACCAATAGTAAATGGTCAAGTTATTTACTTATTAATGGTTATTGAATATTGATTCAAGTTATGTTTCATTTCTAACGGGCAAACTTAAAACAGTTAGCTAAAATAGGGAACACATCAATAATATATACTTAGAGCATCTCCAATGTTTACACCATTTTAGTGTAGCAAATTGCACTATTTTTGAGCAAAAAGATAATCTTTTGAGAATATGCTTACACTAAAAAAAGTTACCTCATTATGTTGCACTAAATCTTATTTAATTAATTTAAAATATATAGTTCAACAATATAATACTATACTTTTAATTTTTAACTATTGAATTATCATAAAAGATATAATAACAATCATTATAGTTAAAACTTTCAAACAAAAAAACATGTAAATTATAAAAAAATAGAAAGTTTCTTTAATAAATATAATAGCAAAAATTATATTTAGTATTTTTTAAAAACTCATCGCAAACTTATAATTTATACGTCACATTAATATATTTAAAGTGTTAAATATATTTATATTAGGGGTGAGCATAGAAACCGATTAACCGACTCACAACCGAATTAACCGACCCAATTTAACCGACCCAAAGCTTAACCGATGGTTCGGTTATTATAATTCCATTAACCGATTAGATCGGTTATGGTTACGGTTAAGACCCATTAACCGACCCTATTTAACCGAACCGACCCACCCTTAATTTTTTTACTTATATTTTCATTATACAAATAAATATGTAATGTAAATAGGTAATATATGTTGAGCTAATTTTTTTTAGAAAGGGCAAAAATTTATTGAATACCAACCAAAATATACAAAGATTCAAGCAGAGATATCTATCTAAATAAATCTATCTATACAAACATAAAAACCACCCTGCATGACAACACAATACTATTTACATTTCTACTAAGGCACCAAACTATCAGATTGTGACAGAGCCGAATATAGCTTTCCAACCAAAACTAACTCCGTGATTTTTCTGGCCTTCAGAAATTAAACAAGCATATAGATTCATCCGAAAAACCTTTACCCGCATCAATACATCCCACGCCCACAGTAGCAAAAACTACCCATTTAACACCAATCTACTGCTACTTACAGTCATTGGATTAAATTGATAGATGCATACAATTTAATACTAAGTAGCATAATGACCCGTTAGGAAACTCTTAAACTTTAAGCCCACTAGTTAATTATGTAGTCCATTCCATTTTTAGGTTACATTTAAAGTCACTTTCTCTTCTACCCGTAAATACAACCTTTAGAAATAGTGATGTTCTTCGCAAGATATCGACAACACCACCACAACTAGGAGCTCGATGATTCCATTACTTCATCATTTTTCTTTTTCAAGCGGTTAACCAATGGTTAACGGTTAACCGACCCAAGATCTACCCAAAAACCGATTAACCATAACCGATTTAACCGAAACCGAACGGTTAAGAAATTTCCATAACCGAAATTTTGGTTTTGGGTTCGGTTAAGGGTCATAACCGACCCAAACCGACCCATGCTCACCCCTGATTTATATCAATGTGAATAGTGTTTAGTGTAGTATTTAGTATAACATTAAACTTAGTGTTGCACTAAAAACTATTGGTAACTGCACTAAAATAGTGCAGTGTTTATTGCTAACACTGGAGTCACATTTTTACACTTTTGCACTAACTTAGTGCAAAAAAGTACATATAGTGCACACACTAGAGATGCTCTGATATACGATAAAGGAAAAAAGGCCAAACTAACTATTGAATAAAAGGAAATGCAGACAAGAAGTTTTCGGCCAACGCAACTCATTTAACTTGTATGAATAATTACCCGTTTTTGATCCACTATCCCACCAATCTGACCCACCCATTTTACCACATCTAGTATATAAAATAACATTATTAGCTAAATTATTTGTTTTCTAGAAACAAAAGAAAGAACAAGAATAGAGTTTATCTACTTGAGCAGAAAGTACCAAATGCATTCAATGTTCAGAACCTCAATTCCTGTTGGTACCGTTACTCTTTCCATAATAACCTAGTGATCTTAATGGTCACTTATGTTTCCCTACCGTGACAATTTTTTTAAAAAAAATCCACAAGTTAGGTGTGCATCTGATTTTGACCCACCAAAGTACCAATCTTTAAACTTCGAATTAATATGGTCGTTTTATTGTGATGAAAAACCAAGTCTTGAACTTGCAAACTTCAGATGATTAAGATCTGAGTAGCTGGTCAGATATTTGCTATTGTTGATAGCACAGAATACTGAAATGTCTTGAGAGTAGACATGACATTTCACTTTTTTCTAAAAAATTTTAGTACACTACATAGAAGAGTTAGAGGTACCCAATAAATAAATAATATCCAATTGATGCAAGAACTATATCAATGGCAGTGCGTTTTTAGTCACTAAAAATTAATAATGATGGCTTTGATTAAATACCCTAGGATAACATCTCAAAACACATTGTTAACTTGCAAAAACTATAGTTTTTTCTGGGTTTGTTTCAATCTGATAAGATGGATGGTAGCTTAGTGTATTGAATGTGCACATGTTCTAATACTCGATACACAGACTACCAACTACTTACATAAATGCAAACATTAAGAATACAATTTACTAGCCAACCCTAAGGGTTGATGTAATTAAGGTTATGGTGACTAACCTGCTTTAGAGGTAAATTGAAAGACAGAATGCACCCTAATGCGTTTATCCCCCATGCATAAGTTAATCTACAAAAGGCACAAAGTTGTATTATGCTTTAAAATAATCAAAGAAAATAGTATAATGATTTGATCGTGAGGGCATTATAGTAGTCTATGAATCTATAAACCATATTAAAGCAGAGCATCATAGCCAAGAAATTTGTTTACGAAGTTTATCTACTAATCTACATAATAAAATTCACCTTGTAACAGTGGAATGCAGATAATTTGTTTTCAAGGTTTAATTTAATAAGCCTCTGTCTGAAACAATAACAGCCAACCTCACTGACATATAAGTTTAGAGGCAGTTGTTTCTTGATTGCTCTTAATAACTGAAGAACTAAGGTTGTTCGCCCACATTAAATTGTAGTTTTTTTTAGATTCACAACAATAGTATCATGTACACAGACTCCGTTCAAATTTTCCATCACAAATAGTGGAGTACACCTGAACAAAAAACTATATATTAAAAAAAAGGCTAAAACCTATAAATTAAAAGTGGTGACTCACCACTCCACTAATAAAAGATTCTATCATGACTACAGAGTTCTTCAAGGCACTCTGTTTCTGCTCTAGATTCAAACGTTTCTGCTATGTGAAAAGAGTTAACTAAATGGTGGGAATAATCATATAACATTTTGCTCAGCAGTTGTATTGTATCAATAGAAATTATTGTACATGACGTTTATGTCTAAATAAATCATTCACAATAAATAAAGTTTATGAGTGGCAAATTGGATGTATCTTTCGAGTAAAGACGTAAGCCAACAATTTAATGAAAAATATTACTTACAGAAAGAAGCAATCTTGACTACTCCATAATTTGCTGCCGTTTCAGTCTATTTAATTGTTCAGTCATAGAGCCTGTAGTATCATTTACAAATTCATCCGTGCTCTTGCACAGCAGCAACTGTTCTTGAAGAGACTGCACAAGTGTTTTAAGTTTCTGGATATGCTTTTCCTGAGATAGGATTATCTGTAATGACAAGATGATTTACAAAATTATGAGAAGTACTCATATAAAGTGACATTTATAATTTGAGTTTCAGATTTTGCAGATGATAAAATAGGACCTAGATTAAACACAACTTGCAGATATACAAGTACTATTCTAGGCATAGTTAATTAAATGTTAAGTTCCTAAAAATGTATGAAACTTTACGCAAATTATGTTGTATGTATTCAACTTTAGAAGTTTCTATTATAGGTATCAAACTTCCAATTGTTGCTATCGTGCGTAGCTGACGAGTGACGACTACTGGTATTAATGCTGATGAGGCAGCAATTTAAGTTGCCACATCATCACAACCGGCGCCACGTCACCCTTTTACAAGTTATAGGAGGTTGGATACATAGAATACCAATAATTGAAAGTTTGATACATAGCAGAGAAGCTTTAAAGTTAATTCATAGAAAGGAATTTTAGGTAAAGTTTGATATGGAGTACATTTTTAGACTTTTAACTCTAACGAAAATGACTAATCTTAAGCTGAGAATGGTATAATAAGCATGCATCACAGACTAATGCGACTGACTCTATAGAGGTGAGCCCAACCTATGACTATAGAAACCAGAGATTCACAAACAATGCCCACAACCGGTCCCAAAAGGCCCAATCAAGATCGGGCAAATCATATTACCAGTTAGGCTCACCCGTCCACTTACAGTCCACATCTTTCAATCAGTTATCATTTTAGGGTCTGGTCACACTCAATACCTAGTAAGTAGTAACCACTTAAAAAGTATGACTCCCAGATTTTAAAGCGTAAACAAAAGTGATATTATACAAGAACCTATTATACGATAAACTACATTATATTCAATTTTATCTTTGTGTATGATATGTTCTGAATTTCGATCCGAACACCATCGTATCATACATTAAAGTTACTTATTTAATTTACCATTTTGTTAAAAGATGATATTGATATGTGCTTATAGTCACATTCATGTTGAACTTATGAATACAAATGTCTCAAAAAACTGTAAACGGGCTCTAAAGAACATATACCAATATTGCCCTACATCACTTAGCATGCCGGTCTTGATTTAACTTTCCTCTTCTAACAGGTGCATCTAAGGTGTACACTGTAAATGATTGTACCATCTCACAGCAATGTTGCTTCGTGAAATACTCTAATCCTCAAGTGGTGCCACCTCACATTTCCCTCTAAATGCCATCATTTCTGTAACCATTGTAACCTTAAAGACTCGTCAAGAACAGAACATCCATATGTGCTTTTTTTGTATGAGCTTGTACCTGTACTATATAAATATGCAGAGAAATTAACATCATCGATTCGGAAAATGAAGATTTTGGGCTAGAAGAAACAAGTCATTGGACTCGAGAATGAGTACCATTAGCTCAAACTCCAAATAAGCACTTAATCTATTCTTTGCCTTTTCAATCTGTAGAACTCGGTCCATCAGTCTTAGATGCTTGATCCCCAAATGTGACAAAAATGCTCTAAAAATACAACACTAAAGGGACTTTAAGATATAACTCAAAATCCAAGAGGGTGCAGCTGAGCTAGTAAATTTGGTAATGATGAACACTGATGTTTCCATATTTCCTCCTAATTTGATTCTACCCCAACTATCTCCATGCATCCTCGGTTGTGGCCACTGGCCAGGTGTCCACCTCATTATGCACATATCCACTATTCGTTTCATAAAACTTACCCTTCCGTTTACTGGGATTGAAGATACACACACATCTCTTAATACATATGTGCTCAATCTCATCCTTCCACCACCTCCCAGAGCTAAAGAAGTCACAGTAGTTCACAACTTCACATACTTTAGTCTGATCAAGACCCAACATTCCGGTTCTACGTAAAGCCTTTAACGGAACTAAGTGATCAATGGACCATCTAGTTCTTATAAGTGTGGTGGTGTGAAAATTTAATCTACAAACTTTATTTGAAATATCATACTTTTTTATGTTCATATGTGCTTTCTTTCAAAACTTAGTTAGAAGAGACAAAGAGAGTACACTAGCTAGTCTCATACTTTCCGTATTAAAAAGAAGAAATCACACTGGCTAAAACTACATTAAATTAAACCTCTTAGCATTCTATAGCAGTATAGCACTCCTATAATTCGATGCACATCAAGTGTCAATCATTTCCAACATTATAATGTCCTTACTATACTCCATCATAATGTGAATGCCTAGCATGTTCTATTTCTTTGTAATAAGGTTTCCCAAAAGAATGTGTCTATGCACAATAACTTAGCTGCAGACGAACAAAGGGATAGCGGTATAGAAGATTAGGAATATAATATTATAAGATGAAAGCAGGCAGCTGAGAGTAGAGTTGTCAATCCTAGCTTGAACCGACTCTGGCTATAAGGAGAATTAGTTCACAGTGGCCCTTTCATTGGGTGTTGGTGTAGCAATACCTCTTGATAATCCCTGACCTTAAGTACTTTAAAAACTTAGCATATAAGAGATTAGGAGGTATGACAATAATTCACTCGTCATATTAACTACTTGTTATCTCTATATCTGTTTACAAAGAAAATAGAAAATAAAAAATATACAAATAAAAAAAATTATGGTGGTATACTGGAGCAATTGAATCATGGAATATGATATGACAAAAAACCTATCCCTTTGTTAATGTGGTATTCATGGAAGAAATCACATTTTCAGGTTACAACTACTAAAGTACTAATTAACGGGGTCTATTTTTTACATGTTTTGAGTTATCATATTGACCCTAAGCATATCCGGCTTATCCGCAAGTGTTTGAGGACTTAAAATGAACACAGCCATTTACCGAGTATGGACTTCGAAATATAAGACGAAATGACATGAAGTACTTGCCTTCTCTTTAACAGATTCTTCCCTGTCTAGAACATAGTGTTGCTTTCTCGATAAAGCCGATGATCTTGCTTCTACCTCGTCTACGATTTTTGGGTTCCAGTCTAACTGGGAAGTCAACACCATCAATAAAAGCAACGTAACTAACAGAAGGGGCCTAGACATGGCTAAACAACCCCAAATCGTTGTAGATTCCCTGGTTAAAAGCAAATTTTCATATCAGCTAGATTACAGAAGCATCAAAAACATCAAAAGTATCAATTCATCGTCAGCCTATTGATTTCCAGTTTAAAATCCCTCATAAAACCAAATGAAAAATTTAAGGAACCATAACCTCTCATGTAAACCCTTAGGAAACGCATAATATCATATTCATAGCATCCTGTTAATTTCGTCTAAATAATCTAAGTAAGAGAGAAAAGAACATATAGTATAAAGAAGTATCACTATTGGATTGTGCATACACGTTTTACACACGTAATTGGGTAACTATATACAACTCTTTGTCAGTCATCTATCAACTTCCAGTTCTAGAATACAATTGAAACCTAGTCTACCCTAGGAAACACATAAAACATTCAACTCATAGCATCCGATTTATCAAGCAAAACAAAGACGGTCATGTATAAGTAGTGAACGAAACGTATAAAGGTTTATCATCCGTGGCTTGTGCATATATGTTATACGTACGTGTAATTACATACCGACGATGAAATGCACACAGATGTATCATACAATTATTGGTCAGACCTATCAATTTCCAGTTGCAGAACACAACTAAAATCAAAAGCAAACCCTAGGAAACACACAACATCAAACTAATACCATTCTATTAGTTCTTCTAAATAATGAAGCAAAACGAAGTAAATTATCAACCATCAACGGATTATTTGTGCTTAATTATTATATACAATTCATGAATAGATATCATTTTATCAATTTCCAATTATAGAGTACAATTAAGCCCAGATGTAAACCCTAGAAAACGCATAGCATCAAGTTCATAGCATTCTAATAATTTCTTCAACATATGAAGCAAAACGGAGACAATGCAAGTGTAAATAGTGAACCAAAAGTATACAAATGAAGCATCGGAGTGTATGTATATCTCTGTATGTCCATAATTACGGAGTGTATAACCATAACTATATACGGAGTATCATATACGAATATTATTATACAGTAATAAAAGTTAAAAACAAAACGGAGCACCTAAAAAGACTGCAGACAGGATCGCCGGAGGGAATCGTGTGGGGCACCGACGATAACAGCCGGAAAAATTATGTCGTTATTTGCGCTTTTCAAAGTAAAATATTTCTATTTTGGAATGTTTCAAACAAAGGGGGGAGTCTTATTATTTTATTTTTACCTGATTATAATTTTTATTTTTGCCGGTAACGAACACTCTTCGAAAAAAAGAGAGCTCTACTTATCTCCTTAATTGAATAATCACTTAAAAATATATATTAAATTACATAATTATTTTTTAAATAGAAAAATACTTACAAATAAACAATTTCAAACACTCAAAATTAAGAAAAGACAAATAAAAGAAATTTTTTCTTTTTTTTCTTTAATAAACTCTTTTTTAAGGATATAACTGGCTAACTATGCAAAACAATATTATATTTTCCTCTCTATTTTCATTACGGGTGTTTTTGTCACCTCCATTTTTGGAGCTTCCACTTGAGTTTCTAAAATATGAAAACTCAAGCTCTTACACTAATTAATTCTCACCTAACAACACGTATTAAATGGGCTTTTTGAAAAAATAAACTTTTGATACATAAATTATTTCAAGTAGCTTATAATCATTAAGGTCATCTCCAGCTTCAGTCACAAACCTCAATCAAATAGCTACCAGCTTTAACTTTAATTACACAGATTATCCTTACTTTTTAAACTTGTAACGCCGATAGTCATTTACACTAACGACCGTTAACACTCCGTATAACACCCTTCTTTCAATACATGAATATTATATTATTTAACTCGGAAGCGTAGATTATAAAACATATTTCATTAGTGTACATTCAAGATAATGCACATGAACTTTTTACATAATTAATACATCACAGTTTAAAAGTTAATAAAACCCATAACACATATATTACATAACCGAGGTGTTATATAATTCTAAACAGAGTTTATCAAAATTATATCAGAGTTACATGACGTCAAACATTCCCTGCTAACAGTATCATCATCCTGCAACCCACATCCCCAAAATAGAACCTGCAGGATGTAAATATGAGGGATTAGCACAAAGCTAAGTGAATGAATTCGTCACCCACAATTCAACTTAGCTTAACCACCTGTTTACATCAAATAATCGTAAACACGTATTACACAGTACAACAATTCAACAATGAGGATCGGTGGCTCTTGAGAAACCCTACTGCCGCGGTGGCTCTCAAGAACACTTGTCCAACAATCTGTAAGGCCAATACAGAATAGACCAATAGCTAACAGTTATTATACTCAAACATAAGTTCTACACAACGAATAAATCAAGACCCTGTGTAATTCACACAATAACCAAATAGCCCAACTACCTAGTTGACCTCAATAACAACTGATGCCCGAAGGCCACATAGCACGTAGATTTATAATCAATAACTCAGATTAATTAATTCAACAAATACATCTATGTTCACTTGTTGTAACCAAACAGTTACAACTAAATCAAAAGGTAAGTTTCAAATCCACTCACCGAACCTCTGCAGAATCCCTATTTCAAAAATCTTATATTACTGAGTCTTCGGAGTATCTGAAACACCACATAATACACAAGTTAGTAACTTGTTCCACAATCATCATTCTAAGTTTATTTAATCAAGGAATCCCTGAAGTCTAAGCAAACAACAGTTCAATCAGAAATAATATTAGAAAATCCCGAAATGACGTTTAAAAACTGAAAATGCCATTTTCGGCCCCTAGATGACCCCGAATGGACAAAAACTGCCAAGATTCTTAGAATAGAGCCGGGATCATTAGGTCGTTTTCGAGTGACTATGCGAATTTCAACCCAATCCGAGTTAATGAAATTGTCACTTATCCGGGACCCCGAAAAGACTTAATGAAAATTTCAAAATTTACAAAACAAAAAAAGTTAAAAATCTCAATTCGCAGAGCTAACTCGGTTCGCAGTAACTCAATTCGCAACGGAATAACTCAGTTCGCACAGCCATCTCGACTCGCAAAACTCGGTTCGCAATGCGAAACTACTTAGTTCGCAACGCGATTTCAACTCGTGTCGCACCCGCAAATTTGGGTTGCGGAAGCGAATCGGGTTGGGGCACGACTAATCAATAATCACAACACAAAGATATAATGAACGACTCTATATGCGTCGTTTTACAATTTGTATTGATAAAACCAAAGTTTACATCAAAATATAGTTTACACTAGCTCAGTTTGAAATCGAGAGATTTACATACATATTTAATTTATACAAAATATAATAATGCAGCTAAATCTCTGAATGTTTGCATGCTGACTCGAGATAATGATTCCTGAATTGGGCAATCCAATCTACTTCTGGGTACCTGTGATACATGCTAAAATGGGTCAGCGAAACGCTGGTGAGCTCACAGGTTTGTATGTCAACACATATTGTATGAACCGCAAGATTTAATTGAATTTAAATTGCAATTAAGCAAAATAAAAGTTTTACAGCCATGAACACATAGTCTGAGCTTAACTCGAGGTGCCTCCCACGAGTGCCTAATCTACACTCGTCTGAACAAATATTAGTACATCCGTTTACCCAGTTAGTGCATGCTAACCCGGACGAGGAGAGTCAATCCTATATGGTACCATATACTAATATTCACGCTACAACGTATTACCAAACTATACTGAGGAGGGCTTTAAAAGATTAGTGAGATAACTCATGTAGTAATTATTTGTTTTCGTACTTGCATTCATATAGTTAAAATAAAATGAGCAATGATATCACACCCATGAGTAAAACAGTAAAATAGGGGCTATGAGACTCACCTGAGTCTTTAGAGTTTAAATTTATAAACGTTAGTTGATTAGCCGAAATGTGTTGTCCAAAGACTGGTAACCTGAGGGTGTCCACGACACGCGATAGTTATAAACGTGAGTAGGTATCTATAAAGACTACCTTGGTAGTTGTACATCCAACTAGAATGTCCAAATTTCTACGATTTGGTTGATTTGATTATATTTTGAAAAAGTGTACGGCCCTTGGTGATGGTTTGTGATGTTAATAATAATCTCTAAACTCATTTTGTTATACTTAGTAAGGTAGGAAATCGGGTACGGGGGTTCGGGGGCAGCGCCCCTGGTAGCGGGGTCCAAGGGGTGGCAACCCCTGGCGGGGTCCAAGGGGCAGAGCCCCTGGCTGGGGTCGAGCTGATAAAATTTGAATTTGGGTGAAAAACGTATCTAAAACGTATCTAGCGGGGTCCAAGGGGAAATTTTTTATTTTTACTATATTGCTTTAGTGAAAAACGTATCTAAAATTTGAATTTGGGTGAAATCAAGTGATAAAATTTTAGGTCTTGACACTTAGTAAAATCTATGTTTTCTAAATTCTGTTTCATGCGACACTTATAGCGACACTTAGGGTTTATGCGTCACTCAGGAAGTGTCGCATAAAATTGTGATTTTAATACCAGTAGCGTCACTTGAAGAAGTGACGCATCAAGGGCGACACTTAAGCGAGTGTCGGTCGCAAGTGTCAGATAAAGGTGTTAGGCATCACTAGACAAGTGACGGATCAAATCAGAATTTGGTTATAGGCGTCACTTAGGCAAGTGACGTTAGAAGTGTCGGATGGGAGTGCCGGGTATTGAATTTGCGACACTTAGAAAAGTTTCGGGAAAAAAAGGTTTTATGCGGCACTTAAGCAAGTGACGCAAAATTAGGGTTTTTAGCGACACTCAGTGCGTCACTTAAGTGACGCTACACTGCACCGGTTTATGCGACACTTACATCTGTTGGCTGGATTTTGAGCCGAAAATGTGTTTTCCGATTTCCGTTTGGTCTGAAACTTTTACCCAACCCATATTTGGACATTTCAAACTTAAATAAACAACAACATGTTAAAAACACTTTTCGAGGAGTTTCGAGATTTTGTCGGAAACTTACAAGTTAACGCGTGAAGATTTCAAAAAGATGGGAAGGTAGATCGTGACTCCGTGATTCTTTTTCTTCAAACGGGCTAGGTGATTCAAGGTCGTTTAGTGGTAGTTTTTGTGAATTTAAGATTGTGGTGATGGTGTGTGGTTGAGAGAAGAAAGAGAGAAGAAAGATGATGGAGATGATGAAAATGAGAGAAAAGGGTGGGTTTCCCCCCTTTTCTTGGCTGATTTCGGTGGGGGCCCACCGAGGCGTGGGTCTCCATTTTTAATCCCTTGTATTCGCGCTTCGTGCGGTGTTCGTTTTCTCGGTCATTTAAACGTTAAATAATTATTTTATATGTTTAATTATAAGTTTAAAATGAAAATATTTATTCGATATTTTTGTTAAAGTATTTTATTAAACACTTTATAATCGAGTTAAAAATACAACTTAGGTGTGTTTCGATTATTTTGCGCGTTTAGTATTTAATCACGTAGACATTGTTTGTACGTTACGAATTGTGTACGAAATGTTATCAAAATAATATTTTGGATATAATAGCGTTATTAAATAATGTTATATTATTTAATAAAATTGTTCACCAACGTCCGTATTAATTGAATCGAATTACATTCGATTTGAAGTGCGTACGATTTAATCAAATCGCATAGTATATATATACATCAATATATATTTTGATACATTAATTAGCCTAACACAGAACTAATTACATGTATTAACAGTTGATTAGGCACTACTTACTAGTCCTAATTTGGCGGATGTCACAACTCGCATCGCAGCAACTCATTTCGCAAGATCTCAGTTCGCTTCGCAATATCTCATCTCGCTTCGCAACATAAACTCAGTTCGCAGGACGAACTGAGAACTGCGAATTTCGCTGCTGTTACGAGTTTTTCGAATTAAAACTCACCAAAACTTCAAAAAAACACAATTCTAAGGTTTCTAACACTTTACTAACTTCAAATAACACCTAATAACAACATATCAAGCCTCAATTTCATGTAAATCAATCAACTTTTCTCAAAACCCATTTTATTAAAACTCAAAATCAAACTTATTTGATGAAGAAGAAAATCATAAGATGGATATGATGATGTTGTTGATGTTTTAAAATCGAAATCACAGAAACTAGTTTGATTCTAATTAGGTGATGGTAATCTTGAGTTTGAAAGTTTTCCATATGGAACTTGAAGAAATTTTGAGAACATATGAGTTTAAAAGTCGGTTCACAAACCGACTACACATATTAAGTGGTATAATTTTATATCCGTCCTAAATCTATTGTTTGGAACCAAAAATCATTTGCGAGAACTATTACTTTATTTTACCGTCAACTATATCAATTTAAAACAAATAATAGTTTACTATTCACAATAAGTCCTAAGACTTATTTACTTAAGTTTCACAATAAAATAATTAATATCAAGTCATTCCTAAAAACAATTAAATAACTAATTTAAATAAAGGAATTACCAGACCAGTGAAGAGGGTGTTGCACTCCGTTAAAAAGGATCATGTGTGTAAATGTTTTTATTCTTATAAAAATTTTGAGTTAAATATAAAATATTTAATCTAACATATGTATAATATATTATTAGCTGCACATAACAATATTTTTATTTACCACATTTTATTCATCATCAAATTTGGTCATACCCTCCTCTAAAATATCACATTTTATGTTCATCACCATCTTTCTCCATCTAAATGTATATTTGTGGCTTAATTATTTTTCACTCTTCAACGTCATTTTACTTTGAAGGTAGGGTTATCGGAATGAACGCAAAATAGAAGAGATAGTGGCCATCAAAGTCATGAAGAGATAAGATAAATGGGTGTAACATCCTCAAATTTCAAGTTGCGAAAGCGGTCGGGTCGGGTGTTACCAAATCAAATATCACAAGCACAAAGGTAAATAATGAACGACTCTAAATGAGACGTTTGAAAATAGTTATAAATTTCCAAAATAAAAGTGTGTACAATTTGTGAGTTCGCAAAATAATTTCAATACATAATTTGTATTACAAAAGTTATGCAGAGAAATCCAGTTGTTTGAAAACATGCGACTCGAGCTAGCATATCTTGTAGCAATCCTAATCCTGATGGGCACCTGAGAACACATGCTAAAACGAGTCAGCTATAAAGCTGGTGAGTTCATAGAGTTGTTAGTTGAAAATATAAAGTATAAATCTTGTATGTTTTGAAAAGTAATTCAAAATCCACGATTTTGATATGTATTGTATTGAAGTTGTAACACCAATGTGTATACATCCTACAAGGTATCTCATACCTAAATGACCGTGATGTGTACCTAAGTACATAAACATTGAGGCACTCTATGCCTGGATACCTATCAGGTATTAAGTAATCTATCAATGTGAGGCAAAACATGCCTAAGAACTATCAAGTAATTGTATGACTACGTCATATGATATTGTGTAATAACTGGTGTGCCACTTGGCATAGTGTGTTGCATCCAGCAACATAATTGTAGTCCCACAGACTATGATTGAGTATTTAGTCAAATACTGAGTTGACGGCCTCGCGCGAAATTTTGCCGATCCATTAGTTGTACGGATCACGAGCATAAGCTCGCCCATCCGTATATGTGTGTGGATCACGAACATAAGCTCGCCCATCCATCGATTGTATCGCTTTACCGCGATATCGTACTTGTGCCCACTGTAATATCGTAGCATCGTTTTGTGCTCACTTTACCGTGGCATCGTTTTGTGCCTATCTGGCATCGATCGAATTGCTCGCAAGCAAAGTATGTAATTAAGCCGACAGTACTACGACGTGCCCGAATTGAGTAATTGAGCGGACAGTACAACGACATGTCCGACTTGAGTAATTGAGCCGACAGTACTACGACATGTCCGACTAATGTAAATGAGAGCCGGCAGTACTACGACATGCCCGACTAATTTGATTGTGTTTGTTTGAGTGTATGTATACCTATATACATAACTAAATTGTAGGTGGCACCAAGTACTCGAGATGAAGTACAAGCATGTATATATATATATATATATATATATATATATAAGTCGAACTAACAAACACCTCAAATAGGGTATCATGTAGCACACGAAATTTATTTATTGTAGCTAAGTATGTATATACAGTACTTAACTATCTGTTGTGTCGCAATAAGCCTAGGTATGACTAATCATCACCTAGTTGTTTTGGTATTAGTATAAGAAATCCATACTAACACATATTTCCAATGTATACTCCTAGCCTTATCCTAGCAAGTATATTGAGGTCCTTGGTTGTTGTTTACTTGAGTTCAATTCCAATTTAAAAGTCCTGGAATGTATATGGGTAGTTTTAGTTCCTAAGAGGAAAACTAATCCTGTAAAAGTCTAGTTGTTGTCTTGAGTAGGTAGAACTAGTGTGTTTGGTAGCATTGTCCCATGACAGTATGGTCCGGGTATAATTGATAACTTAGTCAAGTTATGTAGTGGTAATTGTTTGCCAATAATCTAACAGTGTACGGTTATAACCTATCTAGGTTAAGTATTGATATTGTTTCAAGTCAATATGATGGGTGTAATTCCTAAGTATTACACATTTCGTATTACATGGCAGTAATATAGATAAGTGTGAATTATAAAAAGTTATTATTATAATTCGAAAACAGTAGTTGAGCATGCGTCTCACCCCGAAAACAGTAAAACAGTTGAAATAGTGGGGCTATGAAACTCACCCGAGAAGTTAGCGATCATACGATACGCGCGTCGTCCGATGGGTAACCACCTAGTGTCCTAAACATGTAAGGTTATATGAGTACGAGACAAATCAGTTTGTCTAAGCGAGTTGTGTAAGTATTCATTTGTCATTCAGGTTTGGAAACCGTGTACGGGGGTCCGGGGGCAACGCCCCTGGTAGCGGGGTCCAAGGGGTGGCAACCCCTGACGGGGTCCAAGGGGCAGAGCCCCTGGCTAGGGTGAAAAACGCTCCGAAATTCCATTTTGGAGTAAACTTAGCTGGTAAAATTCGAGTCTCGACACTTAGTGAAAATCATGTGTTTTCAAGGTTCTGTGTTTTGCGACATAAGGACTGTGTCACTAAAAGATTCTGCGACACAAGGGTTTGTGTCGCCAAGTGCGACATCCGCAATTTAATGTGACACAAGGCTTTGTGTCGCAGTATGTGACAATGGTGTGGTGTGCGACACAAGGATTTGTGTCGCAGTAATGCGACATAAGCAGCGACATCAATCCTGCGACACAGGCTATGTCGCAGCACTGTTTTTGGTCCCCTGCGACACAACAGTCTGTTCAACGATTTTTCCCCCAAAACCAAGATCTAGCCTGTTTTCGGGCTAAATCCGCTTGTACAAAGCTAGTATATGATAATATGGATGTTATTAGCACGAAATACAAAGAAAAGGAGAGTAATTTCTTACGATATGAGAGATCGAGTGAGGATGATGATGATGAACTTGTTGAAGAAGATGAAGATGAAAATGATGATGTTGATGATGATCTGTTGTTGCTGGTGCCGATTTGTTGTTTTTGTTGATGTTTTTTGTTGTTTATTGTTGTTGTTGTTTGTTATTGTTGATTTGTTGTTGTTGTTAGTTGTTGGTGGTGGTGGATTTGGGAGAAAATATGTGTGAAGAAGAAGAAGAAAATGATGAAATGAGGAGGGGATTTGGGTTTTGTCAAAACTCAGATCCCCAAATTTGAGGACTGTGATCTCCAACCACAATACAAAATACCCGTGTTTTTATACCCGATCGTAATATAAATTTGATATTTTAAATTTATAATTTTGTCTATATAATTTAGTAAATATTTTAAATAAAAATATTTTACTTGAACTACAAAAATGTAACGCGTTATTCCGCGTTCTTTCAGATTATTTCAATTGTGATTATTAGATAATCGTTGTGTATATATATGTATATAATTATATATATATATAAAGTTTTCGAATACTTTGCTATAATCGCGTACTAAATACGATTATTTGAAGTTTAAATTTGACGCAAAAATTGACCTTTTGGACCAGGTGTTACAATGGGTAACGGATAATCCCTGAGTGGTGAAAGACGTTTGTAGACTATAAAATTTAATGTTTTAATGCATAAGAGGAATAATTTGATAATGAATTTTCTAAGTGAAATGTTAAAGATGAAAATGATGTTTGTGCATATAATACTGTATTTATATATATTTTAGATTTTATATTTACTCAAAAACTACAAGCACAATCTTTTTTAACGGAGAGATAACGACCGTTAGTTTAAAGGACTGTTAACGTTACAAGTTTTAAAATAAATGATGATCTATGTAATTAAATTATTAAAGGACTGCGAGTAGGCCTGTAAAGGAACCGGATGAACACGAACGAAGTTTGTTCATGTTCGTTCATTAAGGTTTTAACGCGAACAGATAAGCGAAGGGATTTTGTTGTTCATGTTCGTGTGAGTCCCTAATCACTATTATGTTAGTGATTATGAATCGTTAACAGTGAGTTAATTGTAGAAGGGGGGGTTAAATACAATTAAAAACTTTTCTGTTTTAATGTGTTAACTTATTTATCAAGTTTTTAACCGTATTAAAGTGACAGCAATATGAACACAAATATATATAAGTAAGATAAGCAGTTCAGTTGCTGATGCAATTCTAGCTGAAAGATAAATTCTTTTATTGGTAAAATTTATCTATTGTTGATTGCGGAATAGATTAGCCAAAGCTAATCTAAATCAAACAATACAGCTCTTACAAAAGGAGATGAGCAGTAGTGGACAAACACGCTAACTTGCTCACTCGCTGAGGTAAACTAATAGTGGACAAACACGCTACTAGTTCACTCGCTGGTGTTGTTTGTATTTTAGACAAACTAGTTACTGACAAACAAGTAACAATACAAACAATCGACACAAATGGAGTACAACATTCTACGCTATTTATAGACGCTGAAATCCTTAATTTCCGGATCTGAAGGGACACGTGTAGCTGCTTGATTAGTGAGGTAGTTGAGATGTGATACATCATGGTTCGACATTCTGTCTTGGGAAATATCACCTTGTACTATAAACCAATCAGATGCTTCCACGTTACTCTTTTTAAGTTACGAGGAACACGTGCTGCGCCGTAATAACGCCGAATGTCAACTCCTTATTTAATGCGGCATTTAATGCTGCAGTCACTGATAGATATATCAATTCTCCTCATTCTCGATGCGAGCTAACATGCTCTAAAGAATGACTTGAACAGCTAATCTTCAGTGACTTCTTTTATTCAGCAGAAGAGAGAACTCAAGAAGACTTGGAGACTCTCGCTGATAGATGAGTATCAGCGACACACATAGTTGAGTCTTTTATCTTGATAAGATCTTCATCTACTGGTTCAAGATATGAATAGCGACCATAAACTTCAGCAACATGAGCTTGACTTGAATCATTTCCTTCATGGAGAGTTCTTCATAGGGTAGATCAGAGACTGTAAGTAAGTGGCATGATCAGTGACTTCGTTTGTCAGCGACTAATGACTTCAACGATTTTCTATATAATCTCCCCCTTAATCCTTGTGATCAGTGACCACTTGAGTTCAGCGATCAGTGACTCAACAGTTCGTTTATTAAGAAAATTTATTTGTTCGTGAACACAAACGAACGTAACGAACAAACATATATTTGAATGCATTTCTTCATTAATATCTTAAACGAACTTCAACAAACATAAACGAACATATATACTATATAATTGGAAACTTTGTGATGCCTATTTAACATTATAAAACGATTACAATATGAGAATAAACTTCTTTGTTTGGTCTGATCGTTTGAAAGAAAAGTACATTTGGATAGAGTGTAGGTGTGTTTGGAGAGAAGGAAAATATAAGGTACAAGTATCTAGATGTTTAATATTATTAGATGAAAACATCAAACTATTAATAATATTCTATTTGATATTTAGCTTAATCAAATAAAAAGAAGATATACAAATATATATTAATTTGATTAAACTATTAGTTAATAAACGAACATTCAACCGAAGGTTCACGAAAATGCTATTGAATGTTCATGAACGTAAATGAACGAACGAGGCATGTGTTCATGTTCGTTTGTATAATCAAACGAACGTAAAAATGTATTCATGTTCGTTCATATAACAAAACTAACGAACATAAATGAACTTCCCGTCGAACGGTTCGTGAATAGTGCACCGAACGTTCAGTTCGCTTACAAGCCTAATTGCAAGTGAAATTTGAGGCAAACCATAAGGATAATTTATGTAATTTTCTCTATATTAAATAACAACTCGTACAATTTACAAGTATAAACGTATAATCATTCAATAATAATTTAACTATATATTTGTAGACTAAGACTCACGAGTCCACGACCATTTAAAAGTTTTTTTCCCTTCTCTTTTAAAAACAACGAAAATTCAATTGGAACTTGAAGATTTAAACGTGCTCAACGATGGTTACATTGGATAAATAAATTTATATAGTTTAACATGTGTTTATCAAAATTATATACATACATTATAAGCGATTATGTATGTTGCACATAATAAGAATACAACTTTTATAGCTTACATTATTATATTGTTCATAATAACATGATTAACTTCTCTAAAACATCTATATACGGAGTATCATATCATGTTTTAGTGGAAAAAGTACACGTGTTCTTTTTTTTTTCTTTTTCTTTTTTGTTTTGTTTATGCATTTTAATAGAAATACAAATTATTAATCAACCCACAATGCTCTATCAGCATCTGATTTCTCTTTTAGCAACATTTTCCTTTCTTGTTCCTCTCTTAACAAAGCCTGAAAGGTTATTTTCATTATCATCTCCTGCTCCCTGTCCTGTCTTGCCTTTACTTTTCTGGCAACTCGCTGTTCTTTTGTCTCATCAGGACAGAGGCTTTCTGAGGCTGAGTCAGAGGAAAGGCATGTTGTAGGGGAAGTGTCTGAAGTGGTAGTGTTGGAGGGAGTTGCTGTGGAGATTGGTATTATTGTTGCTGGGGTAGGTGTGGTAATTTGGGTGAGTGTAGTTGTAGTTGCTGTGGGTGAGGGTAGGTTTTGGGTTGCTGGTGTAGATGAAGGTACAGTTACCTCAGATATGACAATATGTGATTGAGGGTCACTGACCTGTTGTTTCTTTGATGGAGGAGTAGATGCAGGAGAGGTGTCACTGGTCCTTTTTCTTTTAATGACAGATGATATGGGTTGCTGATCCTCCATATTTACATCATCTTCATCTTCACTTTCTGAACCCTGACCATTTCCATGACCACCTCCCTGACCATCATCATTGTCATCATCATCATTATCAGCATCATGCATGATGGTATCATCTTCCTCATCATCAGATACATCATCTACCACCTCCCTGTTCATCCACTCCCAGCGAGCCAATTCATGACTCACTGAGGTACCCTCTAACCTAGCAGCCTCATCCACTGCCCACTGCTGTACCAGCCTATTATAATTCCTGAGCTCTTCAGCACTGAACTCAGGAAAGCGTTCAGCGACATCCACCATATCAGTAGCTATCTCCATATCAACCCAGTGCAGTTCAGCAACTGCAAGGGCTTCCAACTCCGGTTGCTCAGCGATTGGACGTAGTGCATAAGTGTTGAGCACAATGTCCCTGTGAGCTTTGTTTGACAGCGAATCAGTCATTTGAAGGGGCATCTCAGGATCAGAGACTGAGACAGAAATGTCATCTTCTTCTTCACTCTCCCCCTGACTGGTTCGCTCAAACTGATCTACTGCCCTAAGAATCTGTTCAGTGAAGTTAGCATTTTCCTCTCGCAGGGCAGCGACCTCAGCTCTAGTCTGTGTAAGCTGTGAAACAACCTGTGGAAGCACCTTGATAACTTTGTCAGTGTTGAAAAGATAGTTGGATACAGAGATAGCCAAGTCATTTTGGTTGGTGGTGATCTGGGCAATGGCAGTGGCATGAGTGGTAAAGTTTGTGGTGGAGGTAGAGGCTAGCTCAGTGACTGCATGGTTTATTGCAGCACTAGCATCAGCTACAGTTTATACCCTCTCACTGATAGATGTGCTCCATGGTTCAATGGAGTTGTATACATCAGTGAGAGCAGTAACGGCTTTCTGTAAGACAGAGACATTGCCAATAAGTGCCTCACGGTCTTCAGCGAGCATCTTGATCTGGGTTTGGGATTGGGCAATGTACTCCATCAGTAGCTGATCTGATGTGGAGTGGGTGGAGGTGTTTGTGGGAGTAGTTTGGGTAATAATAATGGGGGTAGGTGTAGACTGGGCTACATGATCAGGGGGTGTGTTCTGACCAGCAGCAGTGACTTGGATGTTGTCACTGGAGAAGGAGGTGGGGGTAAGCTCTCTGATAGGAGAGTTAGATGTGGGTAGAGGAATGGGTTGGGTGTCCTCTGAGGTGTCCATGGGCATGATTTCCTCATCATCAGCTTATGATTTAGCTGGTGGTTCATTGGAAATAGAGGTAGCGACCTGTATCTCACCATGGGTCAGTGGTGAGACATTGACAGCCGGTGCAGTGATAGATGAGAGATGGCCCAGGTCTGTAGCCAGTGGTGTGACATCAGCAATGAGTGTGTTATCACCCACTGATGTCACTAGCCCTTTGAGTGAAATGTCACCCTTTTGTGAGGATGACAAGTGGCTGTGTTGACTCAATCTGAGGGTGTGGGATGCACCCGAATCACTGCTAACAGTGGTTTGAGCCACTGCAGTTGTCTGTAATTTTCCCTTTTTAGAGTCACTGGACTTTCGGGAGTCCAGTGAAGCAGGTAGAGTTGAGGGTTTAGCAGTGGTGCCCTCAGTAACTGAACGTACAACCACTGATTCACCACTGGCATCCGTAGATGTCTTCTTTGAGCTATGTCCCTGAACCTTTAATGTTAGGGACCCTAATTTGGATTTTTTCTTGGGAGCACTTGGTGGTTTCTTGATTGGTGGTTGACCAACAGTAGTCACTAGGGGTGTGATCAGTGACGTGGTCGATGGGGGGCAGCAACTGACATATGTACAGAAGTTACAGGCTGGGGTGCAAGGATCCCCGGGTGTTTCATGATAGCAGGTAACACCGCAGTCGCTGGTTTGGCAAAGATTTGAGATCCTACCAGGGTCGGCTCAAAACCTTGAAAAGATACCCTATCATAGGCAGCAAACTGATCCCTGAAGATCAGTGAGAGAAACCTAGGGTAGGGTACATATTTGGCCCTGGCAGGCTCAGCGACTTTGGTGATCAGTTCATTGAAGATCACACTTGCATAGTCAACTCGTAGAGAGTTGACCAGTGACCAACTGATCTGGGCCTCCAGGGAGTTGAATTGATCATAGCTCCCTGATTTTGTACCCAAAGATTGAATGAAATTGGTGAAAATGGCATTCCAAACACCATCCATTTTAGTTTTGTGGACCGTAGAGTACTTACGGTTGCCACTGCCATCGACTGAGTATTTACACTCAATCTCAGTAAGATCGACGAGGCCTTGTTTGGCTACATCGCTCTCTGGCAGCGACTCGTACGACTCATAGGTCGGGAGATGTAAAATGGACCGGATGGTGTTGGCAGTTATGGTGATGGGATGGGTACCATTGTCTATAAAACCCTGGAGTTGTGAAACACCAGAGACGACAGAGTGAGTGCAGGTATACCAGAACTCACTGAGCCATTCTGGGTTCATTTCCCCGGGAGACAAGGTAAGAGTAGGGAGGATAAAGTGATTTTTGAGAAAGTTTATCACCTCCGCATACTCAGGTTTTGGGCAGGTTACATTTCCCAAATAGTTAGATTTGGGAATTGTAACAACAAGCGTCTCACTGACCGCAGAGGCTCGAAGAGCTTTAATCTCTGGGGTCGGTGTGTAAGCATTGTTGAAAAACTTAGTTCTAGCCATTTTTAAGAAAATTAGGTTTTGTTTTTGCTTTTGCAGAGAAAGTGAAGAAGATGAAGTTTTGAAAATAAGAAAGCATAAAGAATGAAAAGGAAGATGAGTCTCTGCTTTTATAGGGTTACGGATGTACAGATTATGTGGTCAAAACGAGTATGTACGTGGTCAAAAAGTGGTGGTTGATGGTAGGGGAGTAGGGTGATGATGGTGGTGAGTGGTAACATTAAATGGTGATGGGAGTGGTACGCCGGAAAGGTATACGAGGTATCAGAAAAAGTGTACCTTTTCGAAGTCCCATGAGATATTTAATAAAGCATTTATTAGGAATATAAATCGTTAAAAATTAAATACAAAATGTATTAAATGTAAAGGAATATATGTCGAAATAAATGCCATATTAAATAAGAAGAACCTTCGCTGATACATTACGTCTCAGCGAGATGAAAAAGGTTATATCTTAAAATAAAATAAATATTATGTCTCATATTTGATTTCGCTGATCAGATTACAACTTAGAATACTAATCTAATCAGCTAGCCAAATTGTGAAGCATAAAACATATTTTGTTTATGTGATATAAAGAGTTTTCATGTGTAGTTACAAAGTATATAATTTATTGATCATAACTATGCTAACTTATTGTTCTTGCTGATTATATCAGTGAGAATAATAGGCCAGCGAGTTAGAATTATAAACCATATATTCTGTAATTACCTTTTTATTAAACAATCAGGTGTTAATTATTTAAGTTTAACATTCCCAACTCGCTGATGAGAAAGGTGAATCTTTTCTCATCTAAAGGTTTTGTAAATATGTCAGCGAGTTGGTAATCAGTTGGAATGAAATGCAATTCAATGTCACCTTTCATGACGTGGTCCCTGATGAAATGATATCTGACATCAATGTGCTTTGTCCTTGAGTGCATCACATGATTATTTGCTATGGCAATAGCACTTTGACTGTCACAGTAAATTGGAACATTGCCAAAGTCAAAACCATAGTCAGCGAGTTGATTCCTAATCCACAGAATTTGAGCAGTGCAAGCTCCAACAGGGACATATTCAGCCTCAGCAGTAGAAGTTGAGACAGAATTTTGTTTCTTGCTTGACCAGCTTACAAGCTTTTCTCCAAGAAACTGACAGCTACCAGAGGTACTCTTTCTGTCCATTTTGCATCCAGCATGATCAGAATCTGAATATCCTTTCAGTGAGAAATCTGAACCAGATAGGTACCAGAGACCAAGATTTGGGGTTCCCTTTCAGATATCTGAATATTCTTTTGACAGCGAGTAAATGAGATTCCTTTGGATCAGCTTGATACCTAGCACATAGAAAAGTAGCAAACATAATGTCTGGTCTACTAGCAGTTAAATACAGCAGTGACCCGATCATTCCTCTGTAAGCAGTGATGTTTACAGATTTACCATCAGGGTCAGCATGTAATTTTACTGCAGATGACATTGGTGTAGCAAGGGATGAGCAGTTAGTGAATTCAAATTTCTTTAATAGATCTTTAACATATTTTCCTTGATTTATAAAAATACCAGTCTTGGTTTGCTTTATCAGCAGACCAAGGAAAAATGTTAGTTCACCCATCATGCTCATTTCATAACTTTTAGTCATGAGGTCACTGAATTCCTTGCACAAGTCATTGTTAGTAGACCCAAATATGATATCATCAACATAAATTTGGACCAATATGACATCTCTCTTATCCTTTTTGATAAATAGGGTGCTGTCAATTTTACCTCTGACATACCCACATTTAGTTAAGAAAGTAGAGAGAGTGTCATACCAAGCTCTAGGAGCTTGTTTTAGTCCATATAAAGCTTTTTCCAGCTTATAGACATAACCTGGATGCGTGGGATCAGTGAATCCAGGTGGTTGCTTCACATACACTTCTTCCTGCAGCTTTCCATTCAAGAAGGCACTTTTCACATCAATTTGGTATACCTTGAACTTCTTGTGAGCTGCATATGCTAAGAACAACCTGATTGCTTCAAGCCTAGCAACTGGTGCAAAGGTTTCATCGTAGTCAATTCCTTCTTGCTGACAGTAACCTTGTGCAACCAGTCTGGCCTTATTTCTTATCACAACACCATCAGCATCCATCTTGTTTCTGAATACCCATCTTGTTCCAATCACAGATTTCCCAGATACTTGAGGTACTAACTTCCACACTTTATTTCTTTCAAACTGAGATAGCTCATCTTGCATGGCAGCTATCCAGTGATGATCAGTGAGTGCCTCATCAATCTTTTTGGGTTCCATTAGTGACACAAAGCTTACAAATAAACAGAATTTAGCAGTTGCTGATCTAGTCTGGACTTTGGATTTTGGATCACCAATAATCAATTGATTATCAATATGTCTAGTCCATTTAGTCACTCGCTGAGGTTCAGCAGTGACTTGATTATCCAGAGATGATCCACCAGACACATCAGCATTAGAAGCATGATTAATGTTTAAGCTTTGATTTTGACAGTGAGTGTTATCATTTTGATGTAGATGATGAGATGATGATGATGATGGGATGTCAATAGGCAAAGATGAAGTTCCTGAATCATGCTTAGCTAAAGTAGAGCCAGAAGTGCCTTCAGGGACATCATCTTCCCTTTCAGAATCTGATATATGAATCTCATGCTTGTCATCACTGATTGTATTAAAAATAAGATTTTCATAGTCTTTTGGATCAGTGAGTGATTTATCATAAGATTCATCAAAGGTAACATCCATTGATTCTTCAATACATTCCCTTCTTTTATTATAAACCCTGAAAGCTTTTGAAATGATTGAATAACCAACAAATATACCTTCATCAGCTTTGGGATCAAACTTTCCTAAGTGATCTCTTTTGTTTAAGACATAACAAGTACTGTCAAAAACATGAAGAAAATTTATGTCAGGTTTTCTCCCCCTTAACACCTCATAGGCTGTCTTACAATGTCTTTTGACAATCAGAGACCTATTCTGAGTATAGCAGGCAGTATTGACTGCTTCAGCCCAGAAATAGGTCTTAAGACCAGCATCTATGAGCATTGACCTTGCTGATTCAATCAAGGTTCTATTTCTCCTCTCTGCAACACCATTTTGTTGAGGTGTTCTTGGAGCAGAGAAGTTTTGAGAAATACCTTTTGAATCACAAAAACTTTCAAGGTCAATATTTCTAAATTCAGTGCCGTTATCACTTCTTAAATGTTTAACTGAACAATCATTTAAGTTTTCCATCTTTTTGATAAAGGATATGATTTCCTGTGTTGCATCACTTTTGGCTTTGAGAAAGAATACCCAAGTATATCTGGAATATTCATCCACAATTACCAAGCAATACCTTTTACCACCAAGACTGGGAGAACTAACTGGACCAAACAGATCCATATGCATCAGTTGAAAACATTCTGTCACTGAAGATGTTTGTTTGCTTTTGAATGAAGAGTTGTGATGCTTTCCCTTATCACATGCTGAACATAGCTTGTCTTTGTCATAAGCTAGCTTTGGAAGACCATTTACCAATTCATTCTTGCTGAGCTTGCTGATAGCCTTGAAGTTCAGGTGAGAAAGACGCTTATGCCATAACCATTTTTCTTTTGAAACGGTTCTGGAATAAAAGCATGTTCCTGATTGTGCTGAGTCCATATTGACTACATATGTATTACCTTTTCTTTGAGCAGCCAGGACAGCGCTTCCATTCTTGTTGTAAACAACTCCAGCTTCATGATCAAACAACACTTTATTTTTGGCATCACATAACTGACTAATGCTTAATAAATTATGCTTCAGTCCTTCAACATATGTCACCTTCTTAAACATAACATTACCATTGGTCAAGACCCCATACCCTCTGGTCTTACCAATGTTGTTATCACCAAACACTACATCAGGACCTCTTTCATCCTGGTAGTCACTGAGCAAGGACTTACATCCGGTCATATGTCTGGAACAACCACTATCCAGATACCAAATTGTCTCTCTGAGAATGCCCTGCATCACACACAAATAATTAGTTCAATTGATGAACCCATCCTGAGATGGGTTCATGGTGGTCAGCCTTTGGTTCAGGCTTCCACAGGCTTGCATCAATAGTATCTGAATGCTCACTGATTAATTTTGATTTTGAAGATGATGTAGCTGAACATTCAGATACCACATGCTGACATACTAATGATGGTTGACTGAGTGTAACTTGTGATGATGAACAATCTAATGACACATGTTGTCTACTTTCACATTTGTAACATTTTTTATTTGTGGACTTAGATTTCTTTGACTTATTGTTCACACTGGATGAAGATTTAGAAGTTCTCAGATTTACTACCTCATTTTGCTTCTTTGACTTCAAGTCACTGATAATGAGGTCATCAGTGACTGGAGTGTCAGAACTGAGGTCGCTGATAGATTCTTGATCATCAGTGATAGTTTTGACAAGAGCAGTGCAAGTAGTTGATTCATAAATTTCTAGTTTCTTTAGTTCATCAATACTTGCAGCAATATCATAACTATTAGTAACTTGTGAACTTCTCACAAAGTAATTTGGTTTAGGCTCACTGAAAATTGACATTGGTTCAAAGACAAACTCTGAGAATGTTTCATCAGGATTGAATATTTGATCAACTTTAGTTGCATCAGCGAGAGCAGCAGCAGTTTCATAATCTCCTCCCAAAATAGCCTTAACTTGTTTTGGGATTTGATTACTTATGTACTGATTCACTTTTAATGCAGATCTACACCATGACTTCATCACTTCATTGAGTTGTGAAAATTTAGTTTCAAATTATACTTTTTTTTGAATGCATTTTTGATTTGCAAGTATTTGTGCATCAAGATCAAGTGTAAGATTCTTTATTTTTAACAAATTTTCTTTTTGAAGTTGAAGTTTAGATGTTAAGTCACTGATCATACATTCTTGTCTTTTCTGAATGTCATGAGCATTTGATAAGTCAACTATCAAAGTTTTAAAGATTAATTCTTTTTCATTAGCTGATGCTGACTTAAAATAATGTACCTTGTAGAGAGTCTCTGGATCCCAGCCAGATGCTGAACATTTCTGTGCTACTTTTTTGATGTCTTCATGAAAAGCAGCATCGTCAGCCATCAGGCAGTAATCCCTGTCCATACAGATCATAGCTTCTTCTTCATCAGATGATGAAGTTGAGTCAGAGTCGCTAATGGATCCTTCTTCAGCAATAAATCCTTTATTCTTTTTCTTTGACTTGGACAATTCCTTCAGCTTCTTGTACTTTGCTTTGTACTTGTTGTACTTGTTATTTCTGAAGCTGGGTTTTTGATCAGCGAAAGAGTTAACAGCTTTGGACCTGCATTCAGCTGCAAAATGGCCAGGTTTGCCACATTTGTAGCATTCACCTTTTGGTTTGAAGTCATCATTTGATGATGCACCAGCAGATCTGTTGAATCTGCTGTTCTTTCTGAAATTAGCAACCATCATGGCCATGTCTCTTTCCAACTTCTCTAGTCCTTCATCATAGCTTGCTTCTGACTGGTCTTCAGCGACACTGCCTTCTTCTTCTGCGATCAGCGACTTTGAGTTCATCTTGGTGAGCTTTGCTTTCTGCTTTTGGTCAACTTCATCAAGCTCAGCTACAAGGGCATTAGAAATCTTTTGTCCTCCTAGTGCAGCACGAATGTGCTCACTTTAATCAGCTAGCTTCTTAGATTGTTCCCAATTAAGTAAAATTCCATAAACTTGAGTTAGATTGAGAAAGTTATAATCATTTCTTTGTCTTATGCATGTTGTAATGGTTCCCTAGATTTTCCTAGGTAGTAATTCTAGAAACTTCTTGACAACAAATCTCTGGTCCTTTCCTATATTTGATTTTTCCATTTTATTAATTAAAGCTTGATATCTAGTATAGGTAGATGCCAGTGATTCATTAGGTTCCATAGCAAACAATTCATATTGACGAGTTAGATTAACTTCTCTACAGCGTATTATATCAAGAGTTCCAATATATATGTTTCTAAGAGTATCCCATATATGTTTTGCTGTAGTGCACAATCTAATGGACTCAAACACTTCATCAGGAAGTGCCATGCTTATGTAAATTTTTGCTTGTTTGTCTAGCCTTACCATACGTTTATCCTCATCTGACCACTGTTCCTCCCTTTTGGGCATAACCATTTCAGGTATAGCAGGAGTAGTTGCAGTAGCTGCAACTGCAGGGACAATAGTAGTTGGGGTGTATGGACCATCAGTAATTATTGCACAAAGACGATCATCAGCAAGATATAAGAACATCATCATCCTGGACATCCAGGTTTCAATTCTAGATGGATCAAAAGCTGGTGGTTTGGTAGTGGAGCCATTTCCCTTCTGGTACTCAGAATCAACACAGCTGTATTTAACCGATTCCATTGCAGATCTGATTTAATTATATTTAAACCAACTCTGCTCTGATACCAATTATGATTCCCTAATCACTATTATGTTAGTGATTATGAATCGTTAACAGTGAGTTAATTGTAGAAGGGGGGGGGGGGTTGAATACAATTAAAAACTTTTCTGTTTTAATGTGTTAACTTATTTATCAAGTTTTTAACCGTATTAAAATGACAGCAATATGAACACAAATATATATAAGTAAGATAAGCAGTTCAGTTGCTGATGCAATTCTAGCTGAAAGATAAATTCTTTTATTGGTAAAATTTATCTATTGTTGATTGCGGAATAGATTAGCCAAAGCTAATCTAAATCAAACAATACAGCTCTTACAAAAGGAGATGAGCAGTAGTGGACAAACACGCTAACTTGCTCACTCGCTGAGGTAAACTAATAGTGGACAAACACGCTACTAGTTCACTCGCTGGTGTTGTTTGTATTTTAGACAAACTAGTTACTGACAAACAAGTAACAATACAAACAATCGACACAAATGGAGTACAACATTCTACGCTATTTATAGACGCTGAAATCCTTAATTTCCGGATCTGGAGGGACACGTGTCGCTGCTTGATTAGTGAGGTAGTTGAGATGTGATACATCATGGTTCGACATTCTGTCTTGGGAAATATCACCTTGTACTATAAACCAATCAGATGCTTCCACGTTACTCCTTTTAAGTTACGAGGAACACGTGCTGCGCCGTAATAACGCCGAATGTCAACTCCTTATTTAATGCGGCATTTAATGCTGCAGTCACTGATAGATATATCAATTCTCCTCATTCTCGATGCGAGCTAACATGCTCTAAAGAATGACTTGAACAGCTAATCTTCAGTGACTTCTTTTATTCAGCAGAAGAGAGAACTCAAGAAGACTTGGAGACTCTCGCTGATAGATGAGTATCAGCGACACACATAGTTGAGTCTTTTATCTTGATAAGATCTTCATCTACTGGTTCAAGATATGAACAGCGACCATAAACTTCAGCAACATGAGCTTGACTTGAATCATTTCCTTCATGGAGAGTTCTTCATAGGGTAGATCAGAGACTGTAAGTAAGTGGCATGATCAGTGACTTCGTTTGTCAGCGACTAATGACTTTAACGATTTCCTATATAATCTCCCCCTTAATCCTTGTGATCAGTGACCACTTGAGTTCAGCGATCAGTGACTCAACAGTTCGTTTATTAAGAAAATTTATTTGTTCGTGAACACAAACGAACGTAACGAACAAACATATATTTGAATGCATTTCTTCATTAATATCTTAAACGAACTTCAACAAACATAAACGAACATATATACTATATAATTGGAAACTTTGTGATGCCTATTTAACATTATAAAACGATTACAATATGAGAATAAACTTCTTTGTTTGGTCTGATCGTTTGAAAGAAAAGTACATTTGGATAGAGTGTAGGTGTGTTTGGAGAGAAGGAAAATATAAGGTACAAGTATCTAGATGTTTAATATTATTAGATGAAAACATCAAACTATTAATAATATTCTATTTGATATTTAGCTTAATCAAATAAAAAGAAGATATACAAATATATATTAATTTGATTAAACTATTAGTTAATAAACGAACATTCAACCGAAGGTTCACGAAAATGCTATCGAATGTTCATGAACGTAAATGAACGAACGAGGCATGTGTTCATGTTCGTTTGTATAATCAAACGAACGTAAAAATGTATTCATGTTCGTTCATATAACGAAACTAACGAACATAAATGAACTTCCCGTCGAACGGTTCGTGAATAGTGCACCGAACGTTCAGTTCGCTTACAAGCCTAATTGCAAGTGAAATTTGAGGCAAACCATAAGGATAATTTATGTAATTTTCTCTATATTAAATAACAACTCGTACAATTTACAAGTATAAACGTATAATCATTCAATAATAATTTAACTATATATTTGTAGACTAAGGCTCACGAGTCCACGACCATTTAAAAGTTTTTTTCCCTTCTCTTTTAAAAACAACGAAAATTCAATTGGAACTTGAAGATTTAAACGTGCTCAACGATGGTTACATTGGATAAATAAATTTATATAGTTTAACATGTGTTTATCAAAATTATATACATACATTATAAGCGATTATGTATGTTGCACATAATAAGAATACAACTTTTATAGCTTACATTATTATATTGTTCATAATAACATGATTAACTTCTCTAAAACATCTATATACGGAGTATCATATCATGTTTTAGTGGAAAAAGTACACGTGTTCTTTTTTTTTCTTTTTCTTTTTTGTGTTGTTTATGCATTTTAATATAAATACAAATTATTAATCAACCCACAATGTTCTAACTTAACAAAAGACAATTTATAAGTAACGAAAAATTATTTCATCATCATCATCATCATCATCATCATCATCATCATATTCATATATTCATTTGTTTTTGTTAATCACGACTAAGTCACAAACAAAGTAAAGTATTATTTAAAGTAGTCTGAATCTATATCTTTATATATATATAAGAGTAAGTTCTATAGATGGTCCCTGTGATTTACACCGATTTACGAAAACGATCCCTAAACACTTTTTTTCACTTTTTCAGTCCAGTAAGTTTACGTTTTGCTCGAAAATGGTCCCTCCTCACCTAATTGACTAAAGTACCCTTCCTTTCGTCATTTTTGGATACTCATTATTTAAACGGTCAAAGGGTGATTTAGTTATTTTAGGTGGGTAAGGGACCATTTTCGAGCAAAATGTAAATTTATTGGACTGAAAAAGTGAAAAAAGAAGTTTAGGGACTATTTTCGTAAATTAGTGTAAACCACAAGGACCATCTATAGAATTTACTCTATATATAAAACAGAATATAATGAAGCAATCTAAACCTTAGATTGGTTTCATCCCTCAAGATCCTACGGTTAAAATTATTTCCTTCATTTTTTTTCAATTTTTATAATATGTACCTACAACTATTGTAATTGACACTTCCGATACTTCCCTATTTTTTTAGTCCTTATAATTTAAATATCATGACATTTCAAGTGGTAATTTATAAATAAACCAATCGTATTTGAAATATTTATCTATATTGATTAATTACATGATTTTTTATTAACATTATGAAATTAAAAATTGGTCATCCGTTTAGCCAAACAACCATAATATCATGAATACAATAGACAAACATATGTTATATTCAACCATAATAATATTGTTATATTTTCTTTTTGTGATTCATGAATTTTATGTTTTTACAAGTTATGTTTAAAGCATTGCCTAAAACAAATTCGGTTTTACTATAAAACTGTTAAATGATAAAAATCATCTTAAAGATCATGAAACTTTAATAAATTTTGAAGGTATTAAATTAAATATAGATTTTTATATTAAAATATTATTTTTTCCATTTCATACACACATCTTTTAATTTATAATAACAAGTTTAAATTTACTTGATAATAAATATGTTATTGAGCATTTTATTGATTTGCTAAAAATTAACGTCTACAAAGATCAAGTTGACGAATATGGATTATTATTATGGCTATTCAAAATCTATTGTTATTGCTTATATATATATATATATATGTGTGTGTGTGTGTGTGTATGATCACAACAATGTATGATTGGATAGAAATTTAGGTTTGAATTACAAAATACGGTTATTTGAGTTACACTGAATTTATAGTTAATTTAAGTTTTAAAAATATGTTTTATGGGTTACAATAATTCTATACTACATTCTTATTATATGCATATATTATATTAATAAATGTTTGACTATCTGCCCCTTCATAAAATGGGTAAATGTTATAATTAAAATGTTTACAAATTAGATAATATATAATTTACAACTGACATGTATTTTTAATAACTTAACCAAAAAAAAATTATAAAACCTGAACTGTACCAAACTGATAAAGTATATGCTTGATGTTATTGGTTGTCGATTATATTATATAAAAATCCGATTGATACAATTTCATTTGACTTAACTTTTTAGTTACACAATTTATAAAATCAAATGTCGAAACCCAACGTTGTCTCGGGACCCCACCTAGTTCTATCTATAAATAAATCAATAAACAAAACAAGAACCCCATTACTTAAATTGAATATTTTGAATGACGAAATAACATCCAAAAATAGTCCATTGCAACCGACGAGCTGCATTCATTTCATGAAGTCATGATGATGTGCCAAATTTGCAAAGAGTCTTGGTTGCTTTTCTTATGGTTATTCAATTCCAACAATATATATACTTTACCTATACTTGTATATATGCGCATTATTAAATTCTCATACTATTCAAATGAAATTATGTACGATGCTTTGTTTTCGCCATCTAATTTTAGCACTGAAAATAACACACTATAATTTATATACTCAATCTTGTTACTAGATATTTCATTTACACTTTTATATTTATTGATAAAATGGATAATATATTAAACACTACTTGTAAGTTGTAAATAATGTAAATGATTAGACAAATTAAATCGAGTCATATACTTATATAGTGATAGGCTGATAGTGATGAAAAAAGTGGGTTATGCAATCATGCGTACAATAACTTATGGAAGAAATCAAAATCATATCTAGTCAAAAGTGGTCAAGGAAGACGACTCAAGATTATCATCAAAATTTCACGAGATATTGGAGGACTCACAGTTGCTGATCGTAACTTCATAAGTTCATAACACTAAGCTACGGGTTTAATTAAAGCGACTGTTGACAAATTATAACACATAATATGTACATCAACATTCAATATTATAATTTACCAGATGAAAGTGAAAAATCAAAAATTAAAAAGAGTTATGCACAGTTGTTAGGTATTTAACATGTATATTACGTAAGTATACTACAAGTAAACTTCACTTGATCAATTAAAAAAATCACATAACTTATATTAATAACTTTTACAGGGACAATGAATATTAAAAATAACAATAATTAAAAATTTAGATTATATATAAATTTTGTAGAGAGAGCGGGTGATTACATTGTCCCACTATATATCCGACTCTATTGATAACCACACACGATGAAAAAATAATGGAAAATGATAGATATGTTTAATTGGGTAGGCTTAAACTAAGCAAAAAAGTGTAAGATCAATATGTGCCTGGATCAACTAATAAGATTAAGAAAAAGATAAACGGTATCAACCAATCAATGCTTTAAGCATATTTTTGGATCCATCTAGGTAGATCCAATGTAGCATTACTCAAAAATAATACTCTAACAAAACGTATGATAACGATTTCACCATTTTGCAATAAATCAATATGGACCCGTTCTTCATGCTCTATCACAATCTTTGAATAACTATATTTATTTCTATATATTTCTCCCGTATATATGACTTTAAATCCGTATATATATATATATATATATATATTTATATTTATATTAAGCATTTAGTTGAATTTATGATAATATTACTTTATATAAATGAATTTATATAAGTCATGATTCAAAAATCAAAAGTTTTTTAAACAAAGTTACTTAGAAAAATTCATTAACCTTTTTAAGTAATTTTATTCAAACGAAGAATTGAATACTGAAGAAAAATTACAGATCGATCTGGATAATATTTTAAATAAAGAATTAACTTTATTATTATATGTAAGTGAGTAGTTAATTGATTTTTTTAATAAATTATGAATCTTATTTTATAATTTACTAAAACTGACTTAATTGACAATTGAAACTTAATTAGAATGAAGATATCATAAAGTTGTTTCTTACATATAATTTATTTAAGATAAAAATAAGATATCTTTGTTCGAACTCGTTTATGTTTTGCTTGTGAAATTTAGTTATCCTTCCTTATTTTGAAATATATATTTGTATCATTATTGCTATTATAGGTATTATATAATATAGGGGAAAGTTTAAGTGTGAACACTTGTTATGGTGGGAACGGTAGGAACGAACATTTTTACTTTTTAACAAAAATTATGTTTTTAATAAAAAAAATTATATCAAAATTCTTAGAATTGTGTGCTCTTTAATATGAGAATTTTTTTTGAAAAAAGATATGTGATACACATCATTAAAAATTTAGTGTATAACATAATCACACATAAAAGGTTGTGATAGACAACTTTAATTTGTGTATCATATTTTTTTTTAATTTTTTTAATCGATCTAATATTTAAAGATGATAAAATTTCAATACTTTTGCCATATTTTTTTTGTGCAAAAACTGTACATATGTTAAATTTTGTAGTGAAAAAAGCTGACCTTACGATTTGTACCATAAGAAATTATTCTACAATAAGTGCAACTAAATAAATATATTACTATACACTTTAGCATACCAACATTAATTACACGTAATTAGTACAATAATTGGTAAATTACGTACGTGTCGTATTCCAAACTTAGTTTGTACATCTTGAATTGTGTTGGAATAAATTAGTCCCCATTGAAAGAAAAAAATGTTCTTTGTGTCTCTCCAAAACATCTCAAATTTTACATTTTTTATTGAACATTGAAGTTTTCTTGACGACACGTTGCCTATTTAATGCAAAAATTAAAAGAATGATGATCACGTACAACTCACAAGTGAGGTTGGTCTTATATATGACCATCTACATGGTTAATTGATTTTGTCGAATCACAGCTGTATAATATATATATAATGATATATATTAATATCCGTAAATTATTTTTACTCCCTTTGTCCCAAATCTAAAAAACCAAAATGCATTTTAAAAACCATGATTATTATTGTATACATTTCAATATAATGAAAATTTTATCCTGAGCTTTTTTCACACATTTGTTATGTTATATGCATGTGCATACACTAATAATAATAAAGTAACTTTAGCTAAATACTCATATATATATATATATAAATCGAAAGATGTACAACTACCTCCGTCATTGACTTTTTGAACTATTTATATTTCAACTTTGATCTTAAATACTTTTGTTTTTGTTATATAATATTTGATGAAAATTATATCAATAAAAATACATTTAAAATCAAATTCATTTATATATTTTGCATAAAAATTGAGATAAATGAAATATATTTATTATTTATGTGATGTGATATAAAGAATCTTTCTCTAATTCGTCATTTGAACAAAAATTGGAAAATTTTAAAAACATGTGCAAAAAATAGCGATCTTAATATAATTAACCCACAATTAATTTTGACTTGTTACTACACAGTAATTGATATAGCTAGTTAAGCATAATTATTCACATTCCTAATCTTACAAACCTCAAACAACACGAATAATGTGAAAAGGATGGATGTACTAAATAAATCAAACAAACAACAACTGTTTCTCACTTATATCAAGAAGTACAAGCTTATTCTATTTTGTAGAAAAAGATAGCAAGCTATGGCAATGCATTTCCAATCTCCTAAACATAAGTATGAATTACTTATAACCGATCGATTTAATATACTTCATAAGTCCAGTTATAAAATTAAAAAATGCATGATCTCCTAGATCTGTTATTTAGCAATCATTTCTTTTCACTAATATCCTTTTTTGATTGGTCAAAATAAGAAGTAGACGGGCAATTTTTAGAACCCTAAACCCTAAACGCTTTACAAAACCTAAACCCTAAATCTTACTGAACCCTAAACCCTACTAAACCATAAACGCAATTAAATCCTAAACCCTACTAAACCCTAAACCCTAAACCTTATATATAAATTTAATGTTCAACCAAATATTAACACATGTGTTATTAAAATGTGAAACCCACCAAAAAATGAAAAAAAAAACTCGTTGAAAGTATGCCTTGAGGAACGGCAAATCGAAGAGGATAAAACGCTGAATCTAATAGTGTAATTTTCATAATTTTTCGATTTGTCGTTTGTGAGATATTTAAGTTTGGGGATAAATGAGTTTTCTACATGTGGAACATTCTTTTTGTACACGTGAACTTTCATTATTTCAATAATTCTTGTGTACTAATAAACTTTTCTCAATCGATATTGCTAAAATGGTAAGTTTAATCATTATTATTAAGTACGGAGTAATAGTTATGTTTAACGTCGTTAACGTACCTTATATGACAAAAAATAGTGATATTGATGATAAAATTCAGACGAATAGTGCCATGTTATTTTATGACAACTCACACTTTATATGTTGATATGCATATGATAAACTGGATTGATTAACCCTTTAAAGGCCATTTCACATACGTATCGTACAGCCAAAACTACTTATTTAGGGAAACTCTTTGTAATGATCTCGAATTATTACTACATCCGTCTCGTTTTTATCATCCCCTAACAAATTATATTGAATTTAAAATATGTTAAAATAAAGGGGTTAGTACCTGGAAATGCAAATAACTTGTACTCAATATCTATTGTGTTTACCTAACTTACATATGCTATTGTTAATGCATCAAAATTTTAAAAATAGTGTTTTAATGTAATTTGGTGACGTGTCACTCATTGAAGGTGCCATGAGGCATCTGGATAGTTTGACTAATCATCGACACGTCACTAAATTACATTAAAAATCTGTTTTGAAAGTTCGATGCATTAAAAATAACATACGTAAGTTGGGTACACACAATAGATAACAGGTACAAGTTACTTGCATTTTCACGTACTAAACTGTAAGATAAATATCAGTTTTGTTCATATATAATGTCAAGTTTAAGTGAAAATTGTTATAAAGTTAAATGGTAATGTGGAAAAAAAAAAATAGTAATATGAAAAATACAAATGGAAGGAACATACCGCTATCCCACAATAATTGTCATTTTTTGATATTTTAAAGTTTTTTATTTTCAATTTTAAACTTAAATATTTGTTTTTGTTATATAATTTTAAATGAAAATTATCAATGAAAATACATTTAAAATATAATTCATTCATATGTTTTGCATCAAATATTAATATAACACAAAATTATTTATCGTTAAAGTTAAAAAGGTAAAACTTTAAAAGGTAAAAAAAATGACAACTATTTTGAAACAAATGGATACATTTTACAAACAATACACTTGAAGATCAAACATTAAACATAATCAAATAAGGCATGGCACACTCTTACTTACCTTATGCATAGTTATATACTTTTTGCCAACTCTTCAAATGTTTGTTTAATAACCCTAGAAAAAGTAGGATTAGTAGTATTATAACCACCATCAACGACCAAATTAACTCCGCTAACATACTTAGAAGCGTCACTTCCCAAAAACAATGCCGCTTCTGCCACGTCATCCGCCGTCGGAACCACCTCTTTCAACACCGCCGAGGCACACAAGATACCGTCCACAGCTGCCTTATCCAACCCCATTGCCGCCGTTAACAACGGCGTTGAAACCGACCCCGGTGAAATACTGTTGACCCTAATCCCATATTGCCCTAATTCAACACATAAATTCTTCATTAACCCTACAACCGCATGTTTCGACATTGTGTAAGCATGCGGTGATTCGCCGGATAAAACCGATGATACACTTGATGTGAACAATATTACCCCTTGTTTTGCGGGGATCATAACTCTAGCAGCATGTTTAGCTCCTAAAAATGCTCCAAATACATTGACATCGAAAACTCGCCTAAAATTTTCGTTATCCGAGTTTAGGATTGTGAAATCAAGGTTTCCGGTGATCCCGGCGTTATTGAACATAATGTCGAGTTTTCCAAACGTTGAAATGGCGGTGTCAACGGCGTTTTTAACATCGGAATCTTGTGTGACATCGCAATGTACGTAAATAATGTTGTTGCAGCCGAATTTCGTCGCTAATTCGTTGCAAATAGAAAGACCTAGATCATCTTGCACGTCGGCGATCACGACTTTGGCACCGTGTTTGGCGAAGAGTCTCACCGTGCTTTCACCGAAACCACTTGCACCACCCGTGATTATGGCGACTTTGCCTTCCAACCTGTACATATCAAATCAGTTAAGATAGCAGGTTAAAATGTGAATGAATAATGTTTACCTATAATTTGATGACAAACATAAAAAATATGACAGGACGACGTCGTTTAAATTAGTGATGAGATTGTTGTTGTGATTAATTACCTGTTGCATATAAAACCATTCATCGTGTGTCTGCGATTTGTGTGATATGAATGAATGGTAGATGGGTATTTATAGGCCACGTGAAAGATATTCATAATGCACCCAAAATAAATTCATGCATGAATACATTCTTTAATTATCTCTTTGTATATTTAAGTAGTGTAGAAATAAGTTTTGAAGGTATAAGATTATCATATTTCTTATTTTTAACATATCTTAAAATGTTTATGATTAACATTGTGAAATTTATACAATGTGTTTGTGATTAAAGGAATAATTTTATATGTTTTTGTTATACTATACGCTTTTAAAATCACCTAGCTTATATTATATGTGTCATTACTTTATCGGATTTGTAAGTCTAAAAAATTCTCGTTATGTCTATCTTTATCCATTTTACTCAACTCGCACAAAGCCCATTATAAAACCACGATGAGATATTGAGATTGATTGAACATTTTAAAATTAATTGACGATAAAGATTGATTATAAACTCAGAGTGCATCTATTTAACTTGGCACTTGATCAGGGTTACACCCAACACTATTTTATAAGCATTTTGATTTTTCAAGTTGTTATTGTCATAGTATTACATTAAAATATGATCGAGTCGTGATTTGAAGTGAATTTAAGCATATGAAAACAAGTGAAAACAAAATCTTAGACAACATTTGTAGCAAATGAATCTATTTTTTGTTATTACAATGAATTTAACCTTTTTAATATTGTGTTTTACCATATTTTGAAGTTTGTAATATATTTAAAGTTTTTAGTTATTCAATCACCCAACTCCTATAATATACGGATTATTGGATTTTATTTATTGGTAATACATGACACAAATCATAATGACATTCAAATATTCTAACCTTTTTTTGTCCAATTATTCTCATTCGTGTTCCTTTCTTCCTAGTTAGCTAAAGCCTAAACACATTTTATAGTGTTTTAAGACTTCCTTTAATTATGATACATATATAATATATAAACAATTGAATCATGAAAAAAATTTCTAAAACTACACAACATTTTGATCTGTTTTGCAATTTGGTTATAGTGTTACACAAATAAAATAATTGGGAAGTAAATGCGTTGAAGCCCACCAAAATGGTCCAATGGGGAAGATTTAAATGCCCACCATTCCGGTCCTAAAAAGGGTTGCCATCCCATGTTAGCATTCCCACATGTAAAACAAATAGATAGGGTAACATATATTATCCGATTAATGGTAGAGCGACCTAATAATATTATATATATTTAAAATTTAAAATATATCTAAACTATGAATTATTTGACATATTATTATACTTTCATTGTCTCAAAATTGTCGCTAGAAAAATTACATAGTTTTAAAAGGGGCATTTATTATTACGGACTATCAATAGAATTTTATCAATAGCAATTTCAAACATTTTGATTGGTTGATTGTTGAATGTGACAAATATTTGGTACATATCAAAATGAAAAAGTTGAACAAATTAATTATATTATACGGAGTACATCTTTTGATTTCCACGGTTCCACCCATTAATTAGTCACGTTTTTCTTCACGTCGATTTAGGCTTATCAGTTTTAGTCGATTTTTATTACCAAATATGACATTTAGAGCACACGCTCGTTGTATGATGTTAAATTAAAATAAGTGGTTTTAATAAAAGAGGGTTTGAAGCTACACAATAAAAGTATCAAACCTCGTTTTTTTCCATGGAGAATGCTAGTTAGTTAAGATTTTTATATTTGCTATTTTAAAATTAGTTAAATTAAGGGAAAATTATAAATATTTATTTTTAACACTAACTTTCTTTATTTAAATTTATGTAATGGTGTTTATTCATTAGTTACTAGTATTAGTTATGAACAAGGAATTACACCAAGTATACCTTTAGGGCTATAAATTTTTTTAATTAACAATATCACTAAACAATTTAAATATGCAGTCAACAAAATAGATTATAACCCCATATTCTTACAAATTACAAAATTTTAACGAACACAAAAATGTTTAAGAAGATAGTGATTATTTCTATACATAGAAACACAACATCAATAATCAACTACATACTTAATGATTAATTACCACTTACCTTGATAACTATTAATGTTAGTTTCATTCATACTAAATGTTTTTCCTATTTACATACATCTTTACTACTAATTGTTAAACATTTATACAACAATTAACTAGACTTTCAGTGTATCATTACTTACCTTTATTTCTCACAAAGGTATATAAATACCTTATCTACCAAACGCTTACTTATTTATGAAGAACATAATATGCTACGAGTTCCTACTAACTTCTCGGGCTACTCAAAGCAATATGTTTATCTTTCTTACTCTTGCAACAAAATTTTCTACAAGATTCACATCATCTTACATAATCAATTAATTTGTGGCATATTTCATATAACACTCATTTATTTACACTCTTATTATTTTCATACATATTTGATGATTCTAACATTTTATCAGTCTAATCAGCTGTTACACATTATAGCTCTGCATACTACGTTATCATTTCATGCACATAGAATATGCACACTACTTTATCAACTCATACAATTAAAATTTATTTGTATCTCTTTACAATTTTACACACAAAATTATATATATATATATAACCTGCTAATGTACACACATAGAATGTGCAATCAACTCTGTCTACTGACTACTGTACACTAACATATAGTGTAATATCAGACACAATGTACTACCTCAACAACTGCTCAATTGCAACCGAATTCAATTTTTAGTTTAACAACTAATACACGTAAACTATTTAGACAACTAAAACAGATTATGCATGATATAATGCATATAAACACTTATACTCAATTCTTTTCACATGTGCATCTAAGAACGTGCATTTCAATTGTTTTTACCTTCATACACACACCATACATATACCTTATACCCTTGGGTCAAATGACCACTTACATGGGTCATTTATAGATACTCATTTAAACTCTTTAAAATATACGATCGCAGGTTTTATGTGAAGCAATTAACTGCTAGTAATATCTCTTACAATTTGAACTAGCAACACGAGAGAATCTTTACACTATAACTACTTTTTATCTTTACAACAACTGAATTGCTACTACTGATTATATTTTATATTGCTCAAGTAGTCGTTTATATTATTTTTAAGTATTCCTCAGTCACTACTGGTAATACAAAAGTTATTACTACTCTTGGAGTTTCTTCTGCTTTCCACATTAACGTTGTACTAACAAAATTAGATGACAGCTACAATTGTTCATTTCACAATTTAATCTTCACTAGTTACAATTTAACTGTTCCATTTCGCTCTGGATTCTACTATCAAATAGATATTTATACATACTTCTTCTTCTAATGACGACATCATTGTCGTTTTTATATTCTCTATTGTAGTCATTCATAACAATTTTACTACTTTATTAACACTAGTTTTAATTATTTCTCTACAAATTTCCTTCTCTGATTAAAATAACATTATTGCTATTCAAAACTAAACTACTCAAACCATTTACAGTCTGTAATTATCTATTACTACCATTACAACTTCCTCCCCCACTTAAATCCGTGTTATTACTCTTTTACTACATAAACCACATAAGAACAATAATTAAGTAGGTTATAACTATTTTACCTCAACCAACATCTACCTCTTCAAAAATTAAACCCTTTTAATCGTTTGTTGTTTAACTACTTGTCTGTACCGGTAACTCTGTTCTACCGGTAATTGTTCCTGGCATAATTAACCATATGCTTCCTACTACAGTGAAATACAGACAATTACAGGGTTAGTGTAGTTCAAAATCTCAACTACATATTTACAATCATAGCTACTCACAATTCAGGTTCGTCGTAACTTAATCATCTCAACGTTATGCGATTTCCATAACTCTAAACAATATCATATGATAATCATTACATTGGTCATGCGCAATAATTATCTCATCACATTGCACTTTGTTATAGTCATCACATTATGTCTTGATAAGTATTTGACGATTTAATAACTCTTTTACACATACAAAATGCAATGAACTACTTTATATCAAACTCTACTAACCGACGACTACAATTAATTAATTTAAATCATACTCTACTAACAATCTACTAGGTTTAAGTTCAAGTACCCATTAATGGTGGATACTCGAATTCCGTAAACTATAGCTACTTGAAACGCCCCGATTTTTTTTATGTCCCACTGCTAATAATGTTCAACGTTGAATCAAAATGTGTCTCGAAATATTTATCTACACATAATGAAAATAAAAGCCTATAAAATTTGTGTGTACCCGCCGGGTATGTTGGGCACCCGTCGGGTAAAAACTCCCATACGCGATCCCAACTTTGTACTCGGATCGCGTACTTGCATATAAAAATAGTTTGTAACCATTTTAGCCTATAGTACGCGATCCCACCTGGCACCTTGGATCGCGTAATCATGAACTTCCCGCCGGGTACAGGGGTTACCTGCTAGGTACATCTCGTGTACAGCTGCACACTCAATTATTGAAATGAATTTCTAACATGCATAACTATTGACTCGTTAATTATTAGAATCTAAAATTTTACCTGCACCTCCACTATGTCAAAATGAAACTTTTCCTTTTTATACTTTTTCAAAATACGCATTAACGAAGAAAATGGACGTACGAATAATCTATGGTCATTCTTGACCACTTTTTTTGAACCTAATCATTTTTCCAGCGACATGGTTTCTGACTCGGATTTTTTTTCCAACATACACTATTATATATATTGAGTCGTAAACCAATAACAAAGGTACCATACTCCAATTAATGAGTTAACTTAACACATTGACCCGTGAATGCCCATTTGGACACTTTGTGACCCATTAGCCGATTCTAACAACAATAACTATACAGTTTACTTTCAAACTACTACTTTAAAAACTTTGACATACTTCACAAATTTCTACTATTTATATTTGATCTGATTCACAACTATACCATTTTTACATCAATAATCTACAAAACGGGTCAAATCATACAAAACTACTAATTTCTTCCCAAACCATTTTCTTTAAACTCACGGGGCTTTCATAATACTATCAAGAGCATGATTTCTCTACGCTTTAAGAGATTCACTTACTAACTCGTTAGTAAGTCCACTGCTAGTCGATCCTTGCCTTCTCACCCATTTAGACCCTTAGCTTGCTTTTACATACACAAAACATTTTCGTATGTTCTATCTACCATGCTACTAGGTGATCATACTGGTATGATCAACCTACTACATAGATCATTCTCGAATGATCTATCTACTTGCATACAAGGATCCTCTACTACATTGTTTCTACTCAAAGAAACAATCTCTACTACTACTTTGTTCCTATTCAAAGGAACACTAGAGGGAGCCAAGTCATATGCAACGCCATACTTGAACCCTCAATTTCTGACATGCACAAACAATATACACTGTGCTATATCTACAACAAACTACACATTTGGCATTCAAGTTGCTACGTTTACAATAAACTACACAATTAGTATACAATTTACTACATCTACAATAAACTACACAATTAACATACAATATGCTACATCTACAACAAATTACACAATTAACTTCCAAAATACTACATCTATAATAAACTACACAATTACCATACTTGTATGTCTAGCTCACAACATGCTACTTATCACTACTAACACTTAATTGGTCTTCCATAAAGATTTACAATTAAGTTCAATTAATTGACTACCATCCCTATTACTTACCTTAGCAAATGTGAAAATGATCAAGCTAGATGATTTGCTCAACATCTTCTCTTGTCACCTAATCACATAATCATACAAACAAGGTTATTCACTTCTCAAAGTAACAACCTTCTACATAACAATCCCTCACTTCTACTAACTAACCAATTTCTTTTCTTTAATTCATAGAAACTAATACTTATGTTCATTCAAGAACATAATCTCAATATCAAACTCAACTCATTCAAACTACATAATTTTATCAATAATTGTTGCTACATAATCAAACTAACAATGAACTACTATTCATCATCATCTACGTCATCATACATACAAATTCTTTAATTTAGCTAATTCATTAAAACTCAAGATTTTTTACTAAAACTCATCAAAACTCAACAATTTATACTTACACAAGCTCCTTTACATACAATAATCATCATCTAACATTTATATTTTCAAAACTTACACAATTCTTCAAAACTCCTTTTGGGGTTTATGTAAAATTCAACAAAACTACGAATTGAAGGTATTAGAGGATAGTACTTACTTCAAGGATGATGATTATGTGTTTATTTGACTCAAAATCACAAGATTAGGGCATCGATTTGAAGAAATTGAGTTTGGTTCTTTCTCCCTTCATTCTTCCTGCGTCGAATACACACAAACACAACCTTCTATTTTTGGTTCCGGATTTTTCTAGAAGAAGGAAGTGTTTATTTAGTATATTTTCACTTCACACCCCTCTACTTTCCTATTTGTTATATTTAGTCCCTCAAGTTCTTAAACATAACTTAACTAATCAACTAACTAACTAACCAACCAACATTTCACAAATAAATTTTCCAACTTACAAGATATAAAGTTTACTACACAAAATATACATACTAGGTAAAATTACTCTTTAACTTTAAAATATATTTTTACGAAAATTGAGGTATTACATATTCTTCCATCTAATACACATCCCTAGGTTCAATGTGATGAATTGATTACGACATTGATAAAAACATGAAAATTAAACTTCCTTAAAATTGCAAATATATATTATACATATATATCATGACAAATCTAGCGTTGCATTATGTTAGCGAAATATTTTCATTATAATTGAAATGCATTAAAGGTATTTGATTACTTTCAAATCAAATTTCGTGAAACAAACACCTTTTTTTTTCCAATATTAAATTTTGTAATGTACGTGACAAAAAGAAAAACGAAATATAGGTTCCAGCGAGGCCAATTTAATTGTGTCGTCATCTTGCACTGCGTGTGGGTACAACTCATGCACTTGTGGCCTGCAAAATCTGTTCTTCACATTTTCATTCTGCTTTTAAAACTTGACATGATTTACCAGAAGATGAAAAAACATGTTATTTATTTATTATTAATTTGTTCATAAATAAAAAATAAATTACATATAAAATAAATTTCACAAATTGAAGGAATGAAGGTTTACAATTTTTGGTAGACCCGTTGTGTAACTTTGATCAAGTGTATATTATTAAGTACACTACTATCGAAGAATATAGCTACACTATTTGATCAAGTCAAGACAAATAAATAATACGATAATCAAATGTACAACATCATTTTAAGAAATTAATTAATCTCTATTATTAACTTACATCCACCCACAATGTCACTGGATTATTGTTTGTTTCCATAAATTCTTCCTATGACGTTGATTTTTTGTATTTTCACCGAACTTTTCTAAGAATTATTATCACTATTATACCTTCAATTAACTATTCCATGTACTACCCTTTTATTTTATATATATTTTTATTTATTTCTCTGTAACAACTATAATTCATTTTACTCGGTTTATATTTGGTTAAACTACGCATCGGTAACTTACAATGTTGTCGTGTTATGGCAATTTCACCATATATTGACGGTACAATGGTCATTTCAGTGATTAAATTTAAAATTTGTTAAATTTAAATGAATAAAAAAAATAACCAAAGTGGAAGTCTCATCCATTATTTTTTTTCATTCAAATAACCAATAAATAGAAATCACTAATGCCACATAATATATATCATATATCTTAAAACACAAAAATATACGTTAGTAACAAAATGAGTTTACTACCTAATTCGGTATAAAAGTCCAACTTCATTATCAATTCATACGTTTAACCATTTATATTGTGATAGAGTTTGAGCGGACGTTTCTTTAGTATTAGAATTTAAGCATTAATCTCGAATATTCTAAGTCGTAGCTATAGAATATATAAATATTTCAAATATTCAAAGTTTGTTGGTATATTTGCTATATTTAAAAAATGATATTGGTTCACGGACGAAAGTGAGATTTTAAATGCAAGTGGGGGAAGCAAATAGAAGATTGACATATGTCCTTTATTTCTCCACCTCTTTCATTCCTTCACATTTTTCATTTCTCTAACCTTATCATTTCTTCTCCACTTTTTTCCTTAAACTTTTTTAGTGTTTTATTTTTTTACATTAATTTTGTTTCTTATTATTATTTTTTTTTTTTGCATTTTTAAAAGTTCTCGTTATCAGTTTTTTTTAACCTTTTCATTTAACCCTTTTCGTAACTTGTTTATCATTGTTTTTATTTTATTTTCGTGTTTTCAACATTTTTTCTAGTTGTTGTTTTACCTCACATTATTATAAGTAAATACAATTTTATATATATTGTACTCTAAAAAAAATATTTATGTGATACACCATATTTATACCTTGAATAAAATAAATTATGATGTAACAAAATTATAACTTCAATGCATCGTAAAATAAAATTATGATGCACCATATTTTATAACTATGATGCACCAAGATTTATACATTAATAATGTTTATCATATATCCAAAAGTCGGAACGTCATATTTTATGACTATGATGCACCATATTTTATAATTATGATGCACCCTGTTTTATAACTATGATGCACCACCTTTTAATTTAATAACGATGTTTTATTGTATATTATGAAAGTCAATACATGATATTTTAAACACTCGATGCACCATGTTATATAACTATGATGAACCATGTTTTATAACTATGATGCACCACTTTCTATAATTATGATGTACCATATTCTATAACTATCATGCACCAAAATTTATACACTAATTATGTTTATCTTATATCTAAAATTCGGAACGTCATATTTATAACTATGATGCATCATAGTTTATAATTATGATTCACCATGTTTTATAACTATGATGGACCAACATTTAATTCAATAACGATGTTTTATAGTATATTTTGAAAGTCAATACATGATATTTTAAAACAATCGATGCACCATGTTTTATTACTATGATGAACCATATTTTATAACTATGATTCACCACTTTTTAATTCAATAACGATGTTTTATAGTATATTTTGAAGGTTGATGCATGATATTTAGATACGCGATGCATCATATTCAAAAAAAATTAGTGTATTATAGTTATAATGTTGGTGAACACAATAATAATTTAGTTTTATTGCATTTTATTTTTGATATTCATGTGCATCGCTATATATAATATCTGTTGTGAGAAAAGTTCATGAGAGTACAATAATTATTGAAAGAATGGTAGTACCAATTATATTATGTCATGTGTACAAAGAGAATGTTTCACATGTAAAAAACTCATTTACCCCCAAACTTAAATATCTCACAAACGACAAATCGTAAAATTATGAAAATTGCACCATTAGATTAAGCGTTTTATCCTCTTCGATTTTCCGTCCCTCAAGGCATACTTTCGACGAGTTTTTTCTTCTTCCATTTTTTGGTAGGTTTCACATTTTTGGTAGGGTTTGGGGTTTAGGGGTTTCGGGGAGAAACCCCAAACCTCAAACCCTAAACCCTAACCCCTAAACCCCAAACCCTAAATGCAACACTTTAACACATGTGTTAGTAAAATGTGAAACCCACCAAAAAATGAAGAAAAAAACTCGTCGAAAGTATGCCTTGAGGGATGACAAACCGAAGAGGATAAAACGCTGAATCTAATGGTACAATTTTCATAATTTTTTGATTTATCATTTGTGAGATATTTAAGTTTGGGGGTAAATGAATTTTGTACATGTGGAACATTCTATTTGTACACATGACACAATATCATTGGTACTTCCATTCTTTCAATAATTCTTGTACTATAATGATCTCATCTCTATCTGTTGTTGTATCACAAATTTGAAAATGATATAAGAAAAAGAAAAACTAAACAGGAAAAAATGTTAAAAACTAATTTTTATATATTTAAAGTGATAATTTTTTTCTAAGAAAATGTTAACAAATTTTATTTAATTATTATTTTTTTTAACAAAAGTGTTATAGAAGTTTTTAATGTTTAAAACTTTTTAGTTTTTTTAAGTTAAAATTTTTCTTTTGTAATAAAATTTTTAATAAAAAAATAAATTAAAAAAGGGAATTAGGAAAAAAAGTGAAGAAATTAAGAAAGGTAGAGAATTGGATAAAAATGGTGGAGAAATGAAAAGGAGAATGGAAAATGAATAAAAAATGTAGAGAATTGAGGAGACACTTGTCACCTTCTTATTGGCTTCTCTCCCTTACCTCTCATTTACCCCTTCTTCCAGTAACTTCACCCATAAAAAATAAGGAAAATGTTATACGTAGCCCTAAGGGCTAGGAATAAGAAATTCAGACATGCAATCAATGTTTCCTTAATAATAACCACTTACCCTTACATATAATTTCTCAAACCAACCTAATATACAATATTTTTATGCACGAATTTAACCCTTAAAAATAGCCCTGAGGGCTACAAATAGCAAAATCCAAAAAATAAAGTAACATGTTTGTATATCCAATGAAATTATGTAATGCCCACGGACCTACGAAATTCGGTGTGATTAAAATCCGGCTGTCATGGTTCAAATTTCACATGCCCATATACTGATATACATTTTCCATTCTATTCCCATAATGAACAAGCTGGAAAAATATTATTACTCTATTTTTAGAATTCACACAACTTTATAATAGGAAATATATATATATAATATATACTCATGTCGTCCCTGTTCAATTTTCCATTTCACCGTGTTCTTAGATAAATGTCCATTTTCAAAAATAGCATACTAACTTTAGTTAACTCTCAATAAACTTTTTCTTAAATTAGATATTTGAGAATCCGTGCAAAAAGTAAAGGTAAAAACGTCAAATTCACTACAAGACAATATAATACTTGAACTCAGTGAAAAATGAAAGTGGATACCTATTTTAGGACGGAGGGAGTAGACAGGTTAATATCATCTTTACCTTTTGTAAATCCTTTTATTAAGCGCCGTGATTCGTGCACCACCTTTCTTTAGTCGTATACCACTAACGTAATTTACAGTTTTGTACAATACAATATTATGAAATATATTTGGTAATGTACGACTAAAAAAAAGGTGATGTACAAATTATCACACTTTAATTAATTGTTACTACGTATATGAAAGAGGACAAAATGAAATAGATAAAAAAGAATCTTATAGAGACACAAGAGGAAATACTTATATATGTTACACCCTGGGAAAAAAAGACAGATAACATGCAGGCACACAAAACCAATTTTATTAAGGGATTTTATAAAGGAAGTTCTTAAGGCTTAGCTTTCATTAACACCTTCAAACATACATTAAATATTGTATTATAATCATAACTAATTTTTTGTCTCCCCTTATAATTATTTTGACCCCATGAATTTTAAAATATGTACAAAATTTTTATGAATATCCGAAAACTTCAACAAAGCCGAGCATCCGCTAACAAAACTTTTTTTACATATATAAAAAAATAATTAAAAGATGAAATTAAATAATTGCAATAATTTGGACGACAATAACATAGTTGTGTTTAAATCATTTAAAATAACGGCTAGGGACTTTGTACATTGGTGCTTTTATTTATTAATTATTAAAGATTATAATTGATCGTCAATTCTTGCTCTTAATGTAATGCCAATTTTCTTAATAAAACTGTGGCCCTAAAAGTTGAATTCCTTAAATTATACTCTTATAGATATGTAACCACGAAGTGTTCTTACATGAATTGGTATAAACTAACTGTTAGTGTACTACTATAAATTTTGAGGTTACACAATAGCCATTATACAAAAAATTAAAGTGTCGCCCTAAAATCATAATACTAGATTTGTTAATGTGATCCATTGATCCAATATTTCAACGTTGATCCATTGATCGATCCGTTTACATAGATCAATACCCGCATACACCTATCCATCTTATAGTTTTTCTTTTTCAAAGGGAAAAATCTTTCGCATCCTATGCGTATGATGCTTTGAAATATATGTATAGTTGCATAATCGATCTCTTCGCAAGCGTAAGTTTATGTCTATAAGCTAATTTCTTTTGTATTTGGGTGCATTTAATATGAAGAATTGTTGAGGATTTTCTCGAAGCTTATAGGGGTTGTGATCTTTTAATGATCTTCGGCTCCTGAAGTTCAAGTATTCACGATTGTCAAAAATAAAAATAAAAAATCAACCCCTATAGTTGAACTTCTTATTAGAGAAATATTTTCGTAGAAAATTTTTGGAAAAAAAAAGTAAATTCACAAATCATAATCTACTGTCACCTAGTCTAGCTAGTTTGTTGCCAAACGTATACCTAAACCGCAAGCAATCATGTTTGAAAATCTAAGATTGATTTATGGTATCAGTGTTAAAACCAGTGGAACTGAAGGCATTTGAGATCTGTAAGTAGAATTGATGGAAAAACTCAGTTAAATTACAATGGGTGTCTTGTAACCCTTTTCACAAATAGCTTGATAGTTTGTTTGGTTTGGAGAGTTAATAATGAAGAATTAGAATGATGGTAGTAAGTGATGTGAGGATATGTATCAAACTCACAATAATAAGAATTACTTAAACCGATCAAATGAGATGATTTGGGATTTTGGGTTTCATTCCCGTTTCTATTCTCTACTTAAAAAATACGTATTCATGTCATCACGACATCACGTGGTCTCAACATGGGCCATATCTTCAGAAACAACACGATAGGCCAGGCCCAATAAGCTTTCCGATCCAACTTACTGAAACATTCGTGTATTTCTAATAGTAATTTGGTACACATGTTACATGTAGTTGTTTTTATTAGTGGTGAACAAAACCGGGTTTTCGGCCTACCCGACCCGACCTAAAACCCTACGCGGTTTTTAGTCAAAGTAGTTAAAAATCGGGTTGGGCCCAACTCGATTCGGGTTTTTTCAGGTTTTTGACTGGGTTTCCAACCCGATCCGATTTCAACCCGATTTCAAATTCTAATCATCCTACCCGGGTACGTACCCGCCGGGTATCCCCCAAAACCCGAACCGGGTAGGTCATACCCGGATACAACCGGGTAGAGTTTTCGGGTTTTTTCCAGGTAGGGTATAAAACCCGATTTTTTTTGTTCACCTCTAGTTTTTATCAAGGTTTTGGTAAAGTGTGCTCCGTGACACATATTAGCGTGTATTTAATTATGTTGAAATTTCATTTGATATTAACCTTTACATTTAATATACTTTAATTCAATTTAATTATTATTTTTATGCATATATTAATTATAAATTTTAACATTTAAAAAAGTTCGTTAAAAGCAATTTAGCGTGTACTACGAGCCACACATTAGTAAAACCCTTATTATTATGATTATGATACTTAAATTAAAGGGCAAAACAGTTAGAATATTTATTACACACATATTTCATTTACTTATGTTACGTTTTCTTCACTCTTTCGGCATAACTTTTATACTCTTTTGAGTTTTAACTCATAATATCTCATAAAGTCACAAAAGAACTTAACACGTCCTTTCAAATTAACCGCTACGCTAATATGAAAGATCAAAGAAGCTATTTGCCGGGTTAATCCACTTTACCCGTAAAAAACTCAAAGAAGCTTTGACATGTGTAAAACTAATAATGCAAAACTGAATACATAGCATATAATATCTCTTAATCCACAATTCAATTTCCTTAAAATTAATAATATAATTATTGTTTTTGGATGATATTCTCAAGAAAATAATACTGTCCATATAAATAGATTCTTTGTAGCTTGATCCATGAGAATCGACCAATCAAAAGCTCACTTTCGACTCTCTTTTGTTTTCTTTCCACAACGGTCACCAAATTACCTAATCAAAGTCCAAACGTTACTTTCAATGTAATGATTCCAAATATGCATATAATTATTAATAAAACTAGAACTTATACATCATGCATCAAGATTTGTACATTTTTAGGGAATTGTCCTAATCAAAACTTCTAAAATATACTCTAATAAAGGTACAAGTTTCTCATTTCTTCTCTTACAAACTTTAGAAACAAAAATGGTGCCATGGATGCTACCATTGTTCTATTCTCTACTATTTTTGCAATCTAGTCCTTCATCCTTTGCAAAGTTTCCACCTAGATACTTCCCTTCTTCGATAGTTCGGCCCGAAATACAATCTTTATCAAGTGATAACGAGCTTTACAAAACAAAATTCTACACACAAATTCTTGATCACTTCAATTACGATCCTCAAAGTTACCTAACATTCCAACAACGGTATTTGATCAATGACACGTTCTGGGGTGGTCCTAAAACCAACGCTCCAATCTTCGTATACACAGGTAATGAAGGCAATATTGAATGGTTTGCTCAAAACACCGGCTTCATGTATGACATCGCCCCAGAATTCAAAGCCCTTATCATCTTTCTAGAGGTAAACCATTGGCTTTCGCGACGTTTTTATAAATGTAGATAGCTAGATTTCTAAATTCGGAAAGTACAAATGATTATAGCATAGGTACTATGGAAAATCAATACCATATGGAGGTGATAAAAAGAAAGCATACAAGAATTCAAAGAATCTTGGATACTTGAGTTCAACACAAGCATTAGCTGATTATGCTACACTCATTATTGATCTCAAGAAGAATTTATCAGCCATTGATTCCCCTGTTATTGTTTTTGGAGGTTCCTATGGTGGAAGTATGATTTCTTTAACCTTTTAAATTAATTTAATTATATTTTTTTTCTCGTGTGTATAATTTATGAATTTGAAATTGCATTAAAAAGGTATAAAAATGGGACATTTTTGTTATGTAGTGTTGGCAGCATGGTTTAGGTTAAAGTATCCACATGTAGCTATTGGAGCGTTGGCATCTTCTTCACCAATTCTTCAATTTGAAAATATCACATCTCAATACAGCTTCAACAATATAATTACCCAAGATTTTAGGGTATTCACCTTTTACCTTATCAATTATTTACTAATATAGTATCATTTATCTTATCTTACGTAATTCTATGCATTATTCACTTATAATATGTACAACGGTTACAAGAATTTCACAACTTTTTTAATTTGTACTTATAAAAGCTTAAGATAATCTTAATTTTCTAATTTGTTGAGCCTAAATGTCATTTTAATTAACTCTTTATAAGACATGCATAAATAGCTGTGGTAAGACCATAACAAACTTAGTGAACCCTTAAATATTGATTAAGATACAACAATTTACGCATTTCTAAATACGTTAATGTCGCTAACAAAAATCATCTTCCTTTTATCCATGTTGGATGATTTGTTGTAGTATATGACATCAGAAAGATGTCACATACCCAATTTGTAAAGAAACTTTCTGATACTATAGATGATCAAGTGTCATTAAGAGTTAAGATCACCATATAATTTAAGAAAAATAATAAATAAAATGATGAAATATTGATTTTTAAATGTCAGAGTGAGAGTGAAAACTGCTACAAAGTAATAAAAGGGTCATGGAAACTAATCGAGGACACGGCTAAGGCAAAAGGTGGACTTGACTTACTTCGAAAATCATTTCACATATGCAAGTAAGAACATATTTACTTGGTTTAATTTAAATGGTTTAATTGTATTTCGTAGCTTATTAATATTAGTATATAATTATTTTAATAAATATATGTGTCGTTGTAGAAATTATATTAGCGGAGGTTACATTGAAGGTTGGCTTTCAACGGCATTTGTCTATACGGCAATGACGGATTATCCAACACCTTCGAATTTTCTTTCTCCGATGCCGGCTTATCCTAGCAAACAGGTATCTATAATCCATCGTCGTATGTATATGTTCGTTGTTCGATATATAAAATATAAGGGATCGTATAATTAAGTGTAGACCACCCTGCAAGTATTCAAATAATTCTAATTAGAATCATCCATAGGTAAATACAAATTTATAGGTCACTTAGTTAGGTATTTTATTTGATGTCATTAAGGAGTACTTATTTAGTCACTTATACCAATTCCAACAAGAAAAACGTTCCTCTTCCCATAATTGGAGTGATGCAAACTGTGAAATATTAAACTGAAATTGAAATATTTATATATAATATCCTTAAAAAAGTGTCGTTTTTTCATGTTACAAATTTAAATATGAACCCGTGCAAATATTTATCTATACATGGAAAAGACAATATTGCACCTAACTTATTTATAATATTTTCATCAATATTGATATCCCATTATCTATTATCATTACTACTTATTTTCTACTAAGTACACTTTCATTAATACACATATCCAATTATCTTTTATATTTAATTATTATTTATTCTCTATAAATTACACTTTTCATCCAGCAAATATTAAATCTACCTACTAAAGTCTTTTTAATTGGTTAAATATCATAGTGGACACTTATAATGGGACGGACGGAGTATAATATGTTTTCATTTTAAAACATTCACCCGCACTTCCATCTACCATCACTACTTTCACCGCTGTATTGCACGAGTATTGTGCTATATTATATAATCATAATACTTGTTGTTAGGAAATCAACACGGGGCATTTTTGTCATTTACACATTTTGGATCGTTCACTAGAACTCATAGAAATGACTCAAATATAGCTTAGAAAAGTGATAATGATAGCCTCAAGAGTTGTCAATAACAATATATTGACATTTCACAGATTGTAATTTGCATTAATTATTCATATTTTGAAGAGAAAACAAAAACTACATTATGTGGCAATTATGTGAGATGAACTAAATTATTGTTGTAATTCATTACACTAAAAGTTTATACTTAGATTATTCAACTCTACTTTTGTACATAGATGTGCAAAGCTATTGACAACCCTAGCCTTGGGAATGACACATTTGCGAAATTGTATCATGCGGCCAACGTCTACTACAACTATACCGGGGATGTCTCATGTTTCAATCTTATTGATAACTCCGATCCACATGATCTTGGCGGATGGCAATGGCAGGTAACGTTGATATTCTCTTTAACAAAAAATTTTTGCTACAGAATAAGCAATATTTATGTTATTTGAGAAGGAAATAATGTCATGATTGATTAATGTTGTAAAAATAGTATAACACAAAAAATTGATGTGTAGACCGCGATTAACCATACATACATGGTGTTTGTACTAGGTGTAGTATTTAAGTGATATTGTGTTGTGCTTATCAATAATTTTGGTGACAAACCAACACCAAACAAAAATAGCCAACTTTTTTTTTATGTGTTCATATCATTTTAAAAATCAGGAAGAATATATTTTTTTAGACCAATGAAAGAAATACTTAATTTGATTTGGGCCAGGCCTGTACAGAAATGATAATGCAAACAGGAGGAAACAATAAAGAAAGTATATTTCCGGCCTCAACAGAAAGCTACACAGAGCGAGCCCAATACTGCGAAGAATATTATAAGGTCCAGCCCAGACCCACTTGGATTACTACAGAATTTGGTGGCCATGTATGTATACATAACTTATTTATTTTTCTACAGCTAAATTTCCTTTTCTATTTTAATTTTTATTTATTAATAAGAAATCAAATTTATGTTCATGTTTTTAATCATCTTTGAAACGCAAATTTTGTATTATGAGACAGGACATTACAAGGGTGTTAAAGCGTTTCGGTAGTAACATTATCTTCTTCAATGGCTTACGAGATCCATGGAGTGGTGGCGGGTATTTCTCGTTCCTTCATTACACCCAATCATGTATGTGTTTACTACAGAACTAAATCTTTTGTTTGTAAACAGAGTGTTGAAGAGTATATCAAAAAGCATTATTGCCATAGTTGAGAAAGAAGGTATGTAAGAAGATACATGGTCCCAATAACAACTTTCACATTTTAAAAACTTATCACAATTCTATTCTTCTTAACTTATACATCCATTTTGGCAGGTGCACATCATGTTGACCTCAGATTTAAAACCGATGAAGATCCCGAATGGCTCCAAAATGTAAGAAAGAAAGAAATAGGTATCATGAAAGGTTGGATTTCCGAATACTATCAAAACCTAGCCGATTCTAACTTCGACTAGTATCATACACACAATCGACAACATGTATGCAATTACTTTGCTTCTTTTTGTCAAAATGAGATATTTTATGATCATGTTATGAACATTATTTTTTATCTCAAATACAAACTATTGACCCTACATGATATCTTTACTTCATACATGTAGTATCCCCAAAAGTAGCATACATGTACGTACCTTTTGATTTAATTTGTCGTATAATATCATGAATGATATATTATATATTTCCTAGATCTAATACAATGTTTCGAGTCCAAATAACATGCATTGATTCTAACATAATTAAAATATTATATCCACATGCTATTTTAGTAGTATTGGAAATACTTGGTCACCTAAGTTTCACGTGTACACCATATATATTTTAATTTAAGTTGATTCATTATTTTTTATTTATATAACTTTTACTCGTAAGGAAAAACAACGAGGATGAGCTAGGGCTGCTGTTCAAGTTGATGTCGGAAAGTTGTGTACGTGTTTGGTGGTTAATAAGTACTCGTATACCTATACTAACAAATACTACATCCGTCCCATAATAAGTGTCCACTTTTAACTTTTTGAAGTCTTTCATTTCTAACTTTGATCTTAAATATTTTTGTTTGTGTTATATACTCCCTCCGTCTCATAATAAGTGTCTCACTTACTATTTTGGGATGTCCCAAAATAAGTATCCAGATTCCCTTTCAGCCAATCAGAAAAGACTTTAGTGGGTAAAGATAAAATGTTATTGGTAGATAGTGACTTTCCTTAAACTGTGTGCATTTTTACATGAGACACTTATTTTGGGACGGAGGGAGTAATAATTGATGCAAAATATATGAATCGATTGAGTTTTAAATGTATTTCCATCGATAAAATTTCCATCAATTATTATATATCACAAACATAAATATTTAAAGTCAAAATTAAAAAACAAAAACTTTAAAAAAGTCAAAAATGAAGAATTATGAGACAATTATTATAAGTTAATAAGTACATATCAAACAGATGTAAACATAACCGAAAAATTGAGATTTTCTCATTCAATTAGAGTCTTATATTGTTGCATCTTTGCTACTATTAACAATACGTATTATAAATGAGAAAATTACTGTAGTGAACCAGTTAAACCTTCTTTTTCACTAAATGAACCATGTCAGAAATTTTTTTCATTTCTAGACCTGAAAATCGCCGAATGCAAAAAACCCTTCGGCGATTCGACGATTTTTAGTGGTACCCAAACATCTCGCGACATATGGTAATAACTTATGTCAAAAAATCGTCGAATTGCCAAAAAATTGCCGATCACCAACCCGCACCTAGATGTAAAAAATCGCCGAATCGCCAACCCGCCACGTGTTGTGAGATGATTGTGTAATGCTAAAAATCGTCGAATCGCCGGAATCTTTTTGGCATTCGGCGATTTGTTGGTCTAGAAACGAAAAAAAATGTCTGACAAAGTTTATTTAATAAGAAGGGTGCGTTGAATGGTCTTATAGAGTAATTTTCTCATTATAAATTGTTATATATTTTTTTTTATAAAAAATAAAATAAAAATATATACATGATATTAAAAAAGAATTCTCTATGAGAAAAGCACGTACGTAGTGGGTAAATACTTGGCCACACACCTAAGGCGGTGGTTCCAAATGCAGTTGAAGTGATTGGTCTTTAATTAGAAGCCAGGTTGTTTCTCTTGGAACTTGTTGACTTCTAAATATGGAAATATCTTGTGACCAATTCCATCTAATCTAACAAATACAGTAATTCAAACATAAAAATACCTTTTCTTTCTTTATTTATTTATCATTTTTCTGAAAATATCTACAACTCCCAAGTTGCCATCTTGTTCCAACATTTTTCTAACAAAAAGTTGTATAAAACCTTTTCTATATATTCCTGAATTAGTATTTGAATCTGAATCTATATCTATATATAGTATCTGTTTTTACATACGGTATATCTTTATTAATTGGGGATGTCTATAGTACTTTTTTTATTTACGGTTCAGTGATTTATAGTCCTTTAGATCATAACGAAAACTATCAAAATATACCAAATTCCAGTTTAACATTTATTGTTGACATGGTGAGTTTTAATGACATGAATGTGAATCCTCAAATTTCTTAAACCTGTGCCTATGGCACTTTACGTCCTTTCTCTTTGGACCCGCCAAGAACGACGCCATAGGCACGACATTGTCTTGGGTGTCATTTTTGTGGTTTTCGTTCTTGGCGAGATGGAGCAAAGATGTGTGGGCTAGGTTTTGTTTTGGGTATATAATAAATGTATTATTAATGTTTGTGAAACTTAAAAGTTAAGTCTTTTATGTCACCATAGGTAGACTTCAGTTTTGTTTCCAGTCTTTTTGAGGGAGTGCTAATGTGACGTTGAAATGGTATTATAGTCCTATAATTCTAATTGTCACGATAGCGAGTGGTCTTATAATTTTACTCTAGAATTGTTAGCTTTAAAACTAACAATAAAGAAGGATAATTCTTGTGAAAGTACCTACTGAATTTTACCTACTAGGGTATGTATTAAAGTATTTAGAATTGGATTGTGTCAATCTTAATGATAATATCTAATATATCTATTGAGTGATCGATTTTACCAATTGTCCGTAACTTCAAGTTATATGGATACGTATGATAGTAAAAAGATTATAAAATTGAATACATATAATAGTAAAAATATATAAGGTTACATACAGTATATACGATAGCAAGTAATACTTCATTAGCTAGCTCGTCCCATAATATATATATATATATACTTTAAATGTTACAAAGTTTAATTAACACAGTGTAAGTATAAAAAATTTATATATACATATAATACAAGACACTGATTTTTTTTATTTTTTATTTTTATAAATTCAAGATAGATAACACAGAAGCCTTTTTACGGACAACAATGAAAAACGACATATTTTGGTGGGATTTTTACAAGTAATTAAATTAGGGTGCTACTCTCCGTACCATTTATCCATTTTTAAATTAATTTTTCTGTACTTTATTCTATCGCTCTCACTTACATTCTGTACTTTTCGATACTTTTTTCGTACTTTTCTGTATTTTTTAATTCAAAAATGATATGATAAGTATGATTTATTGGTATTCACAGATATTCTCTTAAATTAAGAAAGAAAGTGAATAGTTTGCATGATGAGTCATGTATTTTTTATGTCTTTTAGTTAATGTGTCGTTACATCTAGTCCAGTACTAATGTACTATCCTATGAATAGTAATTTGTGGCCTCGTACTACTCCTTCCAAATAGTTGTTTGTGTACGAAGAAAAAAAGCTTTAAGCTTTGAACCTTCAAGGTTTAAAACATCGTCACACGTCAGCATACTACTTTTATATATAAAAATTTCACAATATATTGAACTGTACAAAGTCTAATACACTGACACATCATCGTAATTTGTTTGATTGTATTCTATTAAAAGTTAGTACTACACACCAATATATATTCAACACTCAAATATATATCAAATGACTAAATTAGCAATATATACACATTCATATACTTTCAGTTTATTTGAGATGTTTACTAAATTAGCAACTTCTTATGTTTTACAAATCAAACAATTTTTTAGATGAAAAGCTTACTGTCTATTAAAGAAAAATGAAAGCAAAAAAATGATACATTCAAACACCACAAAAAAAAGAAAAGGTGGGAAAATAAAATATAATCAGAGAAGGTTTGTACATGCATGCTTATTTATTTTATTATTTTAACCTATATATATATATAGGGTTGGGTTCTGGTAAGAACAAAGGGATTTCATGAGAACAGTGAGAATACATCTTAGCCATTCATTTTTTGATTAAAAAACCTGATTTTGTAGGTGACACTTTTGTAAATACTTTGAAGTTTGATTTTGAAGGCTTCACATCACGTTTGCTCATGTGAAGTTTTTTTTTAACTTCACATCATTTTGCTCATGTGAAATATTTTTTTAGCTTCACAAATCACAACATATAACACCCCAAAATTTACTATACATATTTTATATTTTAAACCATCGAAAGTGAGTCCCAATTATACAAACCTGATTTACTTGTACCAAAATGTTTAACTTTTCAAAACATCACAATTATATATATAATTACAAACCATTTACTTAAGACTGTGTATTATAATAGTTTTTCCAAAACACGATTTCAATTTCTCAAAAGATCAAAGTAGTCGCAGCAGTAGTCAAACATTTCATCTAGTATCCAAACGTCAATTCCATAACCCAAACATAATCTGCAAAATGTTAAATATCGAGGGGTTAGCTCACAGCTAAGTTAATGGAACTGTAACCGACAGTTCAATCCATAATAACAAATCTTACAACAAATAAACACATAACCACACAACATTAAAGAGGACCGGTGGTTCTTGAGTAAGCCTTCACAAGAACACCTTAAATCACTGGTATGCCACCACAGTGATTTACCGATAGTTTGAAGCTATTCTCACTTACCAGGGTTCATCCATCAACTATGTGTATCGGAAACCCCGCCAGCCAAACAATAGCAACAAACCCAACCGGTGTTGACCTCTGATTAATACACATATGCCCAGCGGCCAAGAATCACATATTGCATATTAGTCCTGCCATTACGGAATATAAACAACCAATCAACAATAAAAACAATAACCTCGATGACTAAACAGTCAATAACCAATAACAAGTATGTTCACCCGTTGTAACCAAACCTGTTACAACTGGGTTGAACCGAGGATTACAATCCTACTCACCAAAATACTCAGCTTCCATCAGTAGTCTAATATCAATGAGTTGTTCATCTGCTCAATCTGAAATTACAACAAAAGAATAAGTCAGTACTTATTTCATATCCAAGATTTCATATGTTATTTCATAACATATTCCAAGATATATCATAAATATACAACAAGTTGTCACATAAAGTATATTAGTTCACAAGTTAACATTATAACTTATTCTAAATTATAATATCATTCATATCAACTAATCGAAACATAGTTCTAACTCTTTATTATCTAGTTCCATTTTGTCACCATATCCCTTACACTCTTTAAACCATATTAAGAACTCATGAATTATTTAATTTCAATTCAATGTTTACATCATATAAATTTCCAAGTCTTATAATATCATTGCCATCGACTAACTCAATTTTAGTTCTTAACTATCATCATTACAAGTCATTACTCTATCATCTTATTCCAAATAGTCATCAATATGTATTATCATGAATGAAATAAAATCCAATTTAAATAACCTACAATAGTATACCTGATTAAGCAAGAAAACATAAACCGATCTGTCATGTCCAGCCTTAAATCGCGTCGCAATACTCTAATATCGCGCCGCGATCCAGATCATTTCGCTTGCAATATGTTAAGGTCGCGTCGCGACGTAGGTCATTACAGACCTGCATAATCTGCTGCTGCACACAGCTCCGAATTTCAGAACCCCAATTCATATATCCAGATACTATAACGAATTATATCACAAACTAACATGCACTTTAACAACAAACACCATAGAACATGTATTCCACTTAAATTCATCACATATATCATTAACTTATCTAATTTTTACCATAAACATTCAAATCCATTTTACCCCAATTTATTCTTGAAGAACAATCAAACAAGTAAATCATTAACACTATGAAATCAATAGCTATAAGCATATAATCATCGAATATAAACTCTGAATCTCTATTTATACACATATATTTTTTTCTATTTCAGCTAACTCAAATTAAATATTTAAAATAAAAGAAACTTACCTATTGAAAAGAAAAGAGATGATGATGATACTATCCAAGTCACCATCTTCTATCTTGATGGTAAAATCTTTTAGTTGTTGATTTGGATTTGTAAGGCTTAGTTTGTTTAAAATGAAGAACAATGAGATTGAGAAAAATAAGTTAGGTATCAAATGAGTCGGTCACCTCTTCAACCGACCTAATATATAGCATTGTAACTTTTATCCTCTTTCTAACCTATTGTCTAGAACCCGAAATTACCCGTGAGATAAAATATTTTATTTTACCGTCAATTTTAACAATTTAAAACAACTAATATTTTATTAGTCACAATAAATTCTTTGACTCTTTTATGTATTTATTTTCAAGTAAACCAATTAAAATTATTTCCCATTACTTTAAATAACTATTTAAAAACTTAGAAAAATATCATTTTATTTCTAGGCCCAAAAATCTGGGTGTTACACAACATTTTGCTCATGTGGAGCTTTTTTTTTAGTTTCACACTTTCACATCATTTTGCCCATGTGAATTTTTTTAGCTTCACATCATTTTGTGAGGTTAAGTTTATTTTTTTTTCTTAACACAAGGTTATGATGCTATAAATTTTTATTTGTACAGGTTCATAGATTAAGTTAATATTTTTTTTGTTAACATTAATTTTTGAAAAGATTAATGTTATACATATAAATTCACTACTTCAAACACTGTTGTTAACAAAAATTAAATAAAACTTTACTATGTTAAAACTTTTGTGAAGCAAAAAAAATTAAACTTCACCTAGCAATCCTTATGTGAACCCTTCAAAATCAAACTTCAAAGTATTTACAAAAGTGTCACCTCCAAAATCAGGTTTATTGATCAAAAAATGGATGGGTAAGATGTGTTCTCACCATTCTCACGGAATCTCATTGTTCTCACATGATCCCAAGTGTATATATATATATATATTGGTTAAAATGAGAAGATTAATTTTCGTGAGAACGTGAGAAACACTTCAAAATTACTTTTTAACTATTCGAAACACATTTTCCTATTAAAACTTTTTCAATGATTACTATTAGAATAAATTTTGGAAGCTATGATATAAATATGAATAAAAAATATTAACTTTTTTTCAAACTTATTTTACAGGCGTTACTGTTGTGATTATTTAAGATAATCACAAAATAAAATATGAAAATCACAAGTGATTATTCTCTAATATAATGTGATTATCATGTGTTCAAGATAATTTTATGTGATTATCAAGTTATAAAATGTGATTATTATGAATAAAAAATAACATAACATCGAAATTTTTTTATTTGAAAAATAACTTTTAAAAGTTATTTGAAAAAGAAGCTACGAAGAAATTTTTGTAAAATAACATGTTTTGGATAGTTAAAAAGTAATTTTAAAGTGGATCTCGTTCTCACAAAAATTAGTCTTCTCATTTGAATATGAGACTATATCTACCTATATAAGTAATAGATGATAGCCTCTTTCCTATGTGTCATATTTATTCTTTTGACAACTAAGCAAAAATCCTAGGTGTCATCACCTTAGCTTCCTAAAAAATCCTATGGTCATTCAAATTGAAAAAAATTCTAAATCCACCTATTTTTTAGCTATTAAACACTTAAAAAAAATTATAACACCTAGATTCCAACAAATAAATTCAATAAATATAATTTCAACCTATTAATTAATTAAATAATAGGCGTTTGTGTTTCACTTGATATCTATTCCTAATATATATTTCTATATAATTAATAATTGAGTTTTGTTAACGTGTGCCCCTGTGGTACACGTTAAGGTGCATTTAATAAAGTTGTAATTTCCTTAAATAACATAATTTGTAATTAATATATGCATAAAAAATGAAATAATTAGATTGAATTAATGAGTATTAAATGTAAATATTAATATTAAAGGAAATTTCGACTTCATTAAATGCACCCTAACGTGTGCTATGGGGGCACACGTTAGCAAATCCCTTAATAATTCTTTAATGAACAAGTAACGGAGAGCAGCTCATTAGTAGGTGATCATGAAGAAAAAACTTCATTGTCTACTATTTTATTTCTAGATGATTAGTTTATCTTCTAACTAAATATATTTTTTATATAAAGTTCTTTGTTTTGATTAATTATATATTTTATTCATCATTCACGTGGTTTATCAACATGCTCATTGTTGTTTTGTGTTATTTATATAAGATAAATTGTTTATGCAAATTAATATTGAGAATTGTTGAATATGAATCATCCTGTGAACAGGTTAAAAAACTAATACGGGTTTTAATATGTCATTTCATGAAAGTTCGGTATTTGATAATATTAAGGTATTTATCATTATCACTCATTATTAATTTGTAGAATCACTTCGATGAACCAGACATCATCTTGTTTGTATAGTGTTAGGGTCTACATTCCTTCTAAACTGTAATATATCAATACGTAGGTACTTAGTTTAGTTATTTATGTATATACTTGACTATATAAGTACGTATCCTCAATCTTTTCCATCTTCCTATAATTATTAGCCGTGCATCGCACGTGCATAAAAACTAGTATATATATATATATTGAACTAGGTGAAGACCCCGCGACAACGCGGGCTTTTACAAATTTGTTTTTTTTTAGATTTTTAATTTTAGATTTTAAGCATAGATTTATTGGGATAAATTTAATCTTTATTCTGTTTTTAACTTAAAAACCCTTAAACATTAATAATCTTAACGCAATCTAAAGAAAGATTTTGTAAAGTTAAATTTAGATTTTTATTTTGTTGTTAACTTAAAAACACTTTAAAATTAATAATCTTCGGCTATCTCTCACTATTACTACAATTTTGTTATATGTATTTTTCTTTTTTTGGGCTTATTCATGATATTAATAATTGTGTATTTTGACCCATATTGGTTAATAGGATAAAATTTAATCCAGACCTCAAAAACGTGTTGGGCTAAATAAATCAATATAAATAATAATATTAATGAATGTTAAAATATAAGTGTTAAATTATGGATGATAAAAAGCATAAATTTTATTAACTAACAATGGGAATGTAATTCTTAAATCTGTTTGAACAAAAAGTAAAAACATAATGCAATTCACATAGTATTCTTAAACTCTATTTGATATTAAAGAAGTTGAGATCCACCATATAATCGTCAAGCGAAGTTCTTTGATTAGTTGATCCGTCTTTAGTAACTTTCCCATGACATTTTTTAACAGTTTCTTCACCATCATTGTCTTTAGAGATGTTGAATTTAATCCAATCAACAAATGTTTTTTAAACGAAATTGTCTACAAATAACGTGAAATAAATATTAAGGATCTTCAATTTATAGGGAACAATAATTTTAATTAAGGATGTTATTATACCTTCTAAATTGTAGGTGATGGTGTCATCTTCTAAATCATCATCTTTTTGATCTACAAATAAAGAAGATGGGAACAATCATTATGGTAACAAAAGTTTGTGGAACAAAATCGTCTACAAATAATTTGTTACAAATATAAACGATCTTCAATTTAAAGTGAGGAATATAATTTAATCAAGGGTGTTATGATCTTCTGAATCATCGTGTTTTTGATCTATAAACTAAAAGGATGGGAACAATTATGATCGTAACAAAAGCTGTGATTTAATCTGTAAAGTTTATATTTTCTAATGATTTTGCCCTTTTAACTTTTTTTAGTTTAATAAATCTAACTTTTAAAAATTTGACGGTTTAACCCTCTAAGGGTTAAACTAAGAATTCAATGCAAATTTAAAGAGTTAAATCTTTACGATAAAAAAGTGAAACTTTGATGATTAAACCATTATTAACCCTAATATATAAAAGAAAGATTTATTAATAATAATATTAAGTATTTACTATATTAATATTATTAATATTTAATTTAATATTTATAAATAATCATATATGTGGGATAGGAAAGTGCTGAAGGATTGCTCCATTTTTTTGGGGCGTTTTTTCCCCTAAAGAAATTGTGGTTTATTAAAATAATAATTAATTATTAATAATATTATTTAGTATTTACTATATTGATATTTAATTAATATTCTATTTAATATAATAAAATAATATGTGGGGAGAAAGTGTAACTATGAAGATTAAATATATATTATTAGATCGTATGAAAGGAACCCATCAAAGGGCCCAAATTGTTCCATGGTATTCTGTTATATATATATATATATATATATATATATATATATAAAGATAATCAATCAAAATATTGTCTTACGGAGTATATATATGAGAAGATAGGACTTAATGTTTTATAGAAATCAAATATATTAAATATATATATATATATATATATATATATATATATATATATATATATATATATATATATATATAGTGAAGAGATCAGGTGAGAACCAAGTATTAGATAAGAACCGTAAGAACTGGGCTCTAAACTTTTTACGGACTATTTGAATTTCTGGTGGGCTTCCATTGATAAGGTGGGCTGAAACTCCAACACAACTTAACACATTTATCTTCTTCCCTTTTTTTCTTTACACCGCCATTACCCCCCAAAAAACCAAGATATCTACCGTACTCAATTTTCATCGGCGATCACAAAAATTACGATGATTTATTTGATTATGATGAATAAATAATCGGTTTATATAATGACGACAGAGATTACAATCGGAAGGAATTACAATCAGAAGTGACTAAACGGAGATCCATATTTAATGAAACTTGTGAATTTTTTGGTGATGCATCCAATTATTGTAAAGATGCATCTACCCCAATTTCATACTGAGTACTCAATATAAGTATAATCATACTGAATACTCAGTTCGAGTACTCAGTTTATATTGAGTATAATAACTTGCATCCAAAAATTATATACTGGGTATAATCAGAGAACTAGTTTATACTAATTTGTATAGATTGCATCCAATTATCTCTAATTGTATACGTCTAATGAGTTTATATGAACTTGCATCTGAAAATAGAATAGATGCATATGTGCCTTCTTACATCTGGATATGTGTAATTATCTAAATTAATTGTTTGTTTATAAGAATTGCAATCAATTATCTCTAATTATGCTTTTTTGTGAGTTTATACGAACTTGCATCTGATTATTGTCGGATGCAAAACACATCATGCATCTAATTTTAGTGTTGCATCTAATTTGATTTATAAAAATTTGTACGCTTGCAGCAAATTAAAGATGATGAAAACGGAACTGGATAATATAATTTGTCTGGTAAAATTGTTAGTCATGGAAATGAATTTTGAATTGAAGAATCCGAGGGATTAAAAAAAAAACAAACCATTGATGTTCTGTTCTGGGCGAGCAACTGAGTTCTCATGGTTCTCACCCTTTCATAGTTCTCACCGGATCTTCACCTTATATATATATATATATATATATATATATATATATATATATATATATATATATATATATATAGTCAAAAGTTCAAATGAGAACCACAAAAGGTACAGAACTGCGAGAACTTTTAAATTGTAGGGATTTTCACATGTTTAATGCTTCAATCACATGTGAACATTGTTTTAGATTAAGGTTAAAAGAAAAACAGTTTGATAAAACCTGAATGTAACCTTTAAAATCAGATTTATATTTTTCGTTCACATGTGCACATTTGATATGTGAACATGTGAACACTTCATATATATTATAATTTAACATGCATTTTGGGGTTTTCAATTTTTCTTTGACAATAATATGAACATTAAGTATCATTTATATGTAATTTGTTGCCTTTAAATATACAAAAACCATGTAATATAAAAGTTTTCGCAGTTCTGTACCCTTTTGTAGTTTTAGTTTGAACCTAACCCTATATATATATACACGAGTTCAACTGAAATCATTTATCTCTCGTAGAGGCAGTGTTAGCCTCACTACATGCACTCAAAGGTTACACTGGAAATATCAATGCCACCTCATCGTTCAGGATTTCTCTAGACGATGCAATGTGTGACCGTTGTGGATCCTCTTGTATCTAACTAAGAATAAATTTACCCTTAGATACAAATGGTAGATTAAATCACCAATTTCTCGGCGATTTGTCTTCCCATTATCACGATTATATCACAAGTAAGGTATTTCTGATATATTCAAATGCAAAAAAGTTCTTTTATCATAATTTTGTCCCCATCTAAAACAATAAATATATAATCCTTTTCTTTTTTTCTCATCTTAATTTGTTTAAAGGGTTTAAGGTCTGAAAATGTATCAAACTTTAACCAAATGTCAATTGTGTATACCCAACTTACATTTGCAATTTTTAATACACCTAACTTTCAAAAAAGAGTGTTTTGATGTACTTTGATGACGTGGCAAGCGCATAGCATGCCACGTGGCATTAGAAAGAGTGACACATCATCGCCACGTCATCAAAGTACATCAAAATACCCTTTTTAAAGTTTGATGCATTAAAAATAGCAAATATAAGTTGAGTACACACAATAGACATTTGATCAAAATTTGATACATTTCGAGGCCTTAAACCCTTGTTTAAAACAAGACAAATATTTTAGTAAAGGAGTGATACTCGTGTCAAAGATTGGGGTAATTAGTATCATTTCAGAATAAGAAAAAATCATTCATTTCTTACAATCTTATCTCAATCAATTCATGGGAAACCCACAGAATCTTTGCATTTCTTTATTTGTGTAATATATCTATCTGTCTTTGACTATATAAACTTATTTTCTTCTAAAACCTTGCAATTTAATATGTCAAGATTTGTATATGTTATGAATTGTTTTTGTTAAAGCTTTACTCTATAGTTAAGTACTTAAGTGACAATTTAAACTTGACATTTACACGTTAATTACGTTCACATAATATTATAGCAACCAAACTTTCACAATTCTAAAAGTGTTACTCCCACCGTCTAAGTTAACGTGTCCACAGAAAATATGCGCACACTTTACGAAATGCCCAATTATGTATGTATATGATATGATATGATACCATTATACAACAAAAATCATCTTTACTTTATAAATGTATTATGAGATTAATTAATATGAAAATGTAAAGATATGCTACATACATTGATTTTTAGTTATACGTACATGCAGTGGTAGCAACAAGGGAGGACAGGCTTACAGCACAAGCACATTGGAAGTCATAGCATCTCACGTAATTGGCCAATCGTTATAAGACCACTCCTATGTAACTTAGTTTTGAACCAACGCATGTCACCAAAGTGACCAATGGCATGCCCGTGCACTTTGGTGTGTACCTTGCTTTGAGTCGGTTATTTTTTTAGTATATATATATATGAGCTCAAAAGTTAAAGTGATATACTTATTATTGACACTGTTATATTGGTTTGGATACCACTAAGTTGTCAAAAATGGGAAGAAAAAAAATACATAGATCACCTGCCACCTTTAATGGGCTTACTACTTATTGAGATGTCTAATTTTTTTTCTACATTAACCTAATTTTTATGGGAGGTGATTCGTAACCCACCAAAATTTAGCCATACATCACTAATATACATTAGCCTGTTGTACTGTACAACACCTTAAAGTAGGATTGATGGTGTATGGCAAAATTTTTGTGGTGTACAAATCAACACCTAATTTTTATTTGGATATTAATAACAAACAAATCATTTATGAGTAAAAATGATTTATTAAAAATCAAAGGGTTTGTTGTTTCGTGTGTGTTTTATCTAAAAATAAAAGGGTTTGTTGTTTCGTGATATATTAAGGTTTACAATTTTTACTATTATATGAGTTGAATTTTAAAAACTTCTATTGTATGTATTGAAACTGTAAAATATGGTCTAATGTATGTAAAATTTCCTTTTTGGGTAAGGTCAAAATAGGAAAGTTTCCTTTTTTGACCTTACCCAAAAATGAAATAATATATACAATAGACTATGTTTACAAGTTTACTGCATACAATTAAACAAATGAAAGTATGTTGCATATAATAGTAAAAAGTGTAAATTTTAATACATAATTAAACAGTAAACCCTAAATTAAAATTAAGTAGGTTTTACGTATATGGAAGATGTATCAATTACTACTATATACTCGTTGTTTATACTCATTTAAATTTTACTACACTTACGTATATACTATACTTTTGTACGTTTAGCTAAGATCGGGGTGTGACCACCTTCTCAATATGGACCCACACACAGTATTCCCACATTTAAAAAACACACACAAATTCCCCTTTACACTATTCATTTTCCATGCTACAAAATGTCCTTCAAATCACTTCTTTTCCGTATCCTACATCCAAAACACTCATCATGGAAACACAAAACAATACCTTTTTGTACACAAACCACCATCAACCACCGTCGTTCGCCATCAGTTCCAACCTCAACATTCACAACGACCATCATGAACAACAACAACAACAATATTTCATTAATACCGACATCACAAATAGTCAGCAGTTCACCAAACAACACATGTTTGAGAAACCGCTGACTCCCAGTGATGTCGGGAAACTCAACCGTCTTGTCATTCCCAAACAACATGCGGAAAAATACTTCCCGCTCGGTGGTAGTGCCAGTTGTGCTGACACTGTCGTCGAGCAACAACCGAAAGGTCTGTTGTTGACTTTTGAGGACGAGTGTGGAAAACTATGGTGTTTTCGATACTCGTATTGGAATAGTAGTCAGAGCTATGTGTTGACTAAAGGTTGGAGTAGATTTGTCAAGGATAAACGTTTGGATGCTGGCGACGTCGTTTTGTTTGAACGACATATGCTGGATTGTGAAAGAATGTTTATAGGATGGAGACGGCGATCTACTGCGGTGGTCGCGGTGGCTCAGCCGGTTGGTGGTGGTGGTGCGCATGTTAGTGAGTATAATACTAGGGTGTTGTATGATGCGCAATCTAGTTATCCTGCACACCATCTTCCTATATCTATTCCACTCCCATACCAACATGATAATTGCCTTCATGCAGGTTTTATATATCATTACTAGTTTCATTCTTTTTCCATATATATAAATATTCATAATACTACTGTATTATTTTGGTCACCTTGTTATTAAATTATTGTAGATAGTAGAATACAACTTTTGGAATATAGTTTGGAATAGTGATACTGTATATATTAATTCGATCGATTACAATTTTATTTTTCTACATTATTTTGTGATAATAAAATCAAATTTGTCATTAGTTTCAATATAATTCAAAGACATATTATTTAAAAAGATGTCTCATTGAATGGGTGGACTACATAATCAAAATACAACTTTCGGCATATATATATAGTTTAGAAATAGTAATATATAAATATGTAAGTATATATTATAGTAGTATTTATTTATTTATTTTCTATTTAATAATGCAGGAGAGGTATATGAAAATGTAGATAGTTACCAAAGAGGAGTGGTAGCAACAAGAAGATTGAGGTTATTCGGAGTGAACCTAGAGTGCCCAAACGACTCCGAGCCATCAACGTCTGATGGTTCGAGCCATGGGGGTCAATCTGAGCACCAATACATCAACGGTTCGAGCCATGGGGGTCAATCTGAGCACCAATACACCTATGGTTCCAACAATTTCCATCATAACATGGTTAGTTACATTCCCCTTGAGACAATTACCTTTTTACTAATATCATGAACATGAGAACCACCAAACCAAGAAATAAATATAATCTTATTTTGTTTGATAATTACATTCTTTGATTAATATGATTATTTTGTTCGATCAATGGAATTTTATCTGTGAATGAAAATAATGTTTTTTTGTTAATATTTACTCCATGTGGTTTTGGTATAATCGGTATAAATGTAATTAATTAATGATTTTGTTGCCTCCTGATATGAGACAAATTTATACAGACGACTAGCTCCAACCATCCTAGTAAGTAGTAACTAGTAACATAAAAAAATGTCATAAATGGATCATATCTTATTAGTCTACAATGGCCAAATATTCCTGCATTAAGACGCATGTAATTAATACGTAGTAATTAATAAATAAATAAAGTATATTTACAAGAAAAGTAAAATTCGAAATATCGTATTTATTGTGTAATAAGCAAAGCTAAAAGAGTTAAAAAGTGACTTTTTCCATTGGAAAATATGCCATAGACAATTATTTAACTTAAAGTTTCCTTATTATTAAAAATCATAATTAATACATCACATATAAAAAGAATATTTTAGTGAATTAAATGCAAACGTTAAATGTATTATTTATAATTTTAATTAAATAAAGAAATTTTAATTTCAATAAATGCAAAATTTTACTCAATAAGACAGCCCTCAGCACTCTCATTATATATCTTTTCCATTTTACATCTGCATCCTGTTTTTTGGTGTATATGTTTTTACATTTTACAGTTCTCCTAGTTTATTTTAGTATACAGTTTAATTAGTTAATGACCATATTGAAAAAAACTATTGACATGATAGGACGCCTCATCTAACCAAAGAAGATCTTGAAACGTGCCATAACTATTTTAGATTCTCTAAAAAAATATATAAATAAAATAAAAAATATAATGCACATTGAGAGCTGATTTGTATAACATATTTTTTGACAGACACAACACATTTTTGACGCGCACAATATATAACGTTTCTATTATTGCGTAGAGTATGTATTATAATTGTGTTGTATAAATCATGTCACATACACAATCGATTGTGATTATGCACACTGTATATAACATTTATATTTATAGTTTAGATATGAAAGATTAGAAGAAGGGACAATGCTACATATATGGTTGCAATATTCACCAACGTTACGCCTTTTATTTTCTTGAAAATGGATGTCACCCCTTTGTAGGATGTTAAACTAATGACCGGTTTGAGGCAAAATTAAACACTATATGAAAGCCAACTGCTATCAATAGTTTGAGTACAGCAATTGTAAAATGAAATGCATATACGAGTAACATGGAATTGTAAACAGGTCTTGAATCTAATAATCTAAAAAGATTGTGCTAAGTTTTGGTCTATTTTGGGAGGGTTTTTTTTAAGAAATAAATCTTGAGTTTGTGGGTCCTGACTGAGTGACTTGTTTTGTGCTGTGTAACAGATGAGATACCACCAACATGAAGGATAGATAAGATCTCTGGAATTTGAGTCTCAATTATTTTTGATTGGATGGATGGCACAAAATGAGGGAGATCCCTGATTTTCAGGCAGATATTTTTCTCTTTTAAATAAACCCATAACTAACAATAAAAAAGGTCAGTCTAGATTCCTCCCAAAAGGGCCCAAGTCCTCTATAGTCTATACCCATTTGGTCAAATACCATCAAAAAAGATATGGTTCTGAATCACGTGGAATTAAGTTTTATTTACCACAACAGGTTTAGTATTTTAGCACTTACTGTCAAAATAGTATGAATTTAATAGTATGATATTAGATGGAAAACAGAAAAGGAACAGCTATGAAATATGTAGGAAAATGAAATGCCTAATACCAAACATGCAATTCTGAGTTTTTTCAAGTTATCATATTCATATTTATCTAAAAATGAATACTACAACAGAAATAGCAGAGTATCTAAAGGCATCAAGAAATCATGTTATGAGATATGGATCGTTGAAGAGCAGCAGAAAGAATGAGAGATGACAAGTGGTTATGAAAGAATGATCCAATCACCAATATTAATGGTGTCTTGTTGGCAACTGTTATGATTCTGTTGAATAGACATCATGTGTATGCGTAATTGTGTTAGGTATACTAAAAAATATACCCACATTACATTACATATGATTGTATAGGACGAGTAATAAGATATTAGTACTTTTACCCACATGTTTATCTCAGTACTGTTAGGTTTAATTGCTGCAAGTGTGACCACTAAAACACAGAGAAAACAATGTCATAAAACTTGGACCGTTTCTCCAGTTGTACTAGTTATCATTTGTAAATGTCACACTGTACAGTATCTACTAATAGCACTAATCCTTTCTGTATTTTTCAGTATTAAACAAAAGAAATTGTTAAGGTAAATTTATGTAGCCACTGAACACATATTGAGTGACAATTAACTATTGCAATCATGAATATGAAAGGTATTCACTTTTATTTTATCAAAAGAAAAAAAGCTAGTAATTATTACTCGTATGTTCTACAGAAACTTATATATACACGTAACTATACAGTAGTTTCACGAAAATCAAAGTTCAATTTTACAAAAGTAGGCCAACAACTGTTATCGTAAAAAGTATACGGCACAAAACTAATTACAAATAGAAAAGATTTTTTTGAGTAGTTACATAACCATGAAACATTTTTACATAATATAGGATGACATGTACATATGATGGTTCCAGTTTCTGTGTATAAACTAAGAAACAATATTAGTTGCAACACTAGAATGGTGCAAACCTGGCAACTGAACCATGTGTACATGTGCCTCCCAACTGCAAAACAAAAAAGTTTAGTTCTTAAGCATCAGTATTCAGATTTATCGCAGTCTGTAGACATCACCGCATATGTACGTATTTATAGCACTTAATATCCAATACTATCATATTGTAATTCTCAGATATTGCTAATCAGTATGACTATTTACATAGTAACACATAATGTTTTATATTTACCATACTATATGATGAAGTTACAAACCAAAATTGTCAGTGGCAAGATGGGATGGTCAGGTGGGTTTGGTAACGAGTCAAAACGGGTTAGGCTACAAACAGGTCATTTTTGTCATGTACCAAAACTGTCTGGGCCAGGTTGCGTCGACCCAAAACGCTATAACATATATGCTAGATAATGAATTTATTAACTATGAGTGCCATCTATCACAATTATAATGTAAATATTTGAATGAAAATTATTTAAGAGATTGTATACATCATAAATAGATTTTGAGGGACTTCCAACCCGGGTTGACCTGCCTCACTTTCAGCCAAATTTTTATATTCGATTCGATTTCCTGGACCCATTTGAGATATATTACAACAGAACTCTACACAATCACAAATAACTGGGCTCACTTGAAATTGCAAGCTCTAACCAAGAACCGTGTTTCAATTTCAGATATCAAAAAATCTATAAAATGCTAATTATACAGTAAATCATAATTGTAGTATAATATGAAACATCTAATTTTACTTTATGTAGTCAATGAAGTTTGTGCTCACCTATTTCCATCAGATTTATAACCGTGTCAAGATGAAAGACGGGGTACTTGGTGAGATAATGCTGCTTGACTTTGATCAGTGTAATTAACAGTTAGAAGTTTCTTATATGATTGCTTCCATCCAGGCTATGTTCAATCGGCGGACTCTGTGGGATTTGACTCTGTGGTCTCCATTTCCTTGACCTTTTCAAGCTGCCTCAAAAGATCCAGCCTTTCAGGTCCATATGTGGATGGTATCTTCAAAAAACCAACAAAATTATACAAATACTGTCACTATTATGTACGAAACTACAAAAGGGAAGTTGAGCCATATATGCACCACTCACCAGTGATGGAACATATCTTTGAATAGCAGCCAACATTGCTGCATGGCCGACTGCGGTTACCTATACATCACAAAATCATAGGTCAGGTGTATCGTCAATATTAGAGAAATGAAAAGAAAGAAAGATTTGCACTTTTTTCTTTTCGTTTTGACCCCAGATTAAGGATAATGCACATGCTTAAATTGCAAATAGAAGTCGGAAATAGGGCTTGATTTACAGTTATAGTTCAGGGGACAACTTATACAAAATCAAAATCAACATGTTGCCCGTTTTCTAGCCAGCCTATAACATAAGTACACGAATATTAGAAGATTATACTGGTTAATCCTGTTGACTTCTCCATAATACTTCCAATGTTCCATGATAAAAGAGCTACCGTTACAATCTAGAAGCAACTTATGTTAACAGAAAGACTCTTTTTCCAATCAAAAAATGAATAGAGGCAAGCTAGAATATTGATATTTGTCTTCATTCTAATATGGGTAGGTCAGGTAGTCTGACAAAGTTGGGTAACAGATCAAAAGCAGTGGTAGCTTTCGGTATGGGACGACCTGAAACAGTTTCCGTGAACAATTAGTTTTTCATATATGATTACAAAATTATACTATTCCAATAATAAAATAGTTTCTTGAATAAGGTTATATGTTATATGCATTCAAAACACACTTCAGGCAACTTTTGACTCACCCTTTAAGCTGTGCATGATTAGTTTTGTTAGTAATTCACTTGTTAGCCCAATACAGATTATAATATTATATGTAACCTAAATTGACCAATACATAAGTAAATGGGTCAAGAATCAAGATTGCCATCCCTAATTTGTCACAAGAATATTGGAACTCACTGGTAGTAGCATGAGAATGCCGATTGGAATTACTGATGCCATATCAGTTAAAGTTCTTCGAAGAGCTTGTTTTTCTTTGTCAGTCAATTCATCCCCTATAACAACCCTTCTAAGCAATCCGGTAGCCGCAGCAACATCTATGGCTAGAAGTTGAGTACCCTGCAATACATCCTGTTGATACACCTAATATGATCAGTCACCAGCATTGCAGGCGAAGACAGAAAAAGATATGTATTGTAAACTTGTAACCAAGAAAATTTTAAATAAGTAGAATGAAATATAATCAGCATGAAAGAGGAAGTAGCAAAATTGGGATGTATTTGTATTTACCGTGGTAGTTCCTTTGAACTTGCTTATGGACCTTTCAATTATATTGTCTTTCTCCTCTAATTTAACCAACTGAATATCTTCAGCATCTTTAGAATAATTGACAGGATCATTAGCCGTATTTGAATCCTCCTATATACATAAATACAAGGACATAAGGAATCATATAAATGTGAACACGAGATTACTGACTTGAGAATTTTTGGGTTAACGTTAATATCATTGTGGAAAAAAAAAATTGAAGATAAAATTAGAATGACTCAGGGTTCAGGGACTCGGGAGGGAAATTAGATTATTGCTATTGCTATACTAACATGATCACACTGAACTCCTAAAATCCTAAAACCCACAAACAGTCTAAACCCTAGTTGCTAAATGGGAACTGCGTATCGTATCAATCAGCAGTGGCCCTTCATATTCACAATTCACAGAGGTAGCCACTTCAACCTATTTATGCAGAACAGGGTCAATTCAGGTTGTATTTGATTAACACTTGACCAAAAAGGCAATAAGCTAAAATTTACCGGTTAAACTGGTCAAAACTCGGTAAACAAGTATACAAATATTTGCAACGTTCTAAATTGTTTTACTAGAAGAAGGTATATGACTAATATATTAATACCGTATGGTAATCATATTCAAAACATTAACTACTTAAATGTTTAAGAAGGGGACCAACAAGTGGAGGCGGGTCAGGCCCTTTAGACACATAAACATGTAAGGTAGGCTTTCGAATAGAATGTATTAGAATATATAACATAATTGCTATATAGGTTTTAAAAATAGAAAACCTCTTCATTCTCAGAGCGTTTTGCACTTCTTTCGACTCTCCTTTCAAGTTCCATAAGCTCATTTCTTAATGATTCAAACCTCTGGATTTCATTTGATTCCAGTACACCTGTATCATCCTGCAGAAAAATGATCCATTCCAAATTTTAAACTTAAGAGACACACATTATAAAACACATCATAGCTTGTACAAAGTCAAGTACTCGCAAAATGTTGAACAAGAACATGAAAAAAATGTTAATACATATATCCATTTAAATAACATATGGAATGCATATTGCCAGGAAATTATATTCATGGTCTGGAAAAAAATATATATTCAAGTCAATTGCTAACAAAAAAAATCGATGTCTAAATGGAGCAGTCTTTGATTCACTACACTTCTATAAAAAAGTTTGGATTCAGAATTTACCAATCAAATCAAAAAATGACCTATACAGACATATAGACCTTTATATGTGTATATAATATCAAAAATGTGATCCTGAGACATACACTTATGTAGGCAGCTTCTGATTGGAGGTCAGCAGTTGGGGTCGGACGGGGTAGCAGAAAGTTCCATAAGCCATCAGATTTACTACATAAAGTAAGAAATAATAAATAAATAAAGAGTTGCATAAAAGCCAAAAAATTAGCACTTAACGTTAAACTTATAAATAGTGCGTGAACTCATTTAATTGAAACATATACCTGCCGGCTACATTCAGGTCTACGTTAGAACTCTCAATGTTCTTGCCTCTAACAGATTGCCTCATGTTCCTAACAGAAGATTCTGAACGACTACCATCATCTCCCTAGATACAACAGGATGCACAGTCAATTACAAAGAAGTTTGCATCTAAGGTTTAAATTATAGATATGTGGTAATAAACACAGGATACTCTAAAAATTGACTTTAAATGTCGAGTGCAGCATTCAGCTGATTGCCTGCATCTCGAAGAAATGAGCATCGAATTGTGCATGTGAATTTTAATTTTCTTTCTTTCAGTGGAGAAGAATAACAGATATGATATTCATCCTTTCGAACTTCGTCTCTTCGAAAACTCATACGTAAGTTTCATAGTTCTTTAGATGGAAAAAGTTAGCCGACCTATACTTCACATAGGATAGGAGTAAGGCATACCAAAATGCTGTGGTGACAACTCTCCTAGTTAGTTGAGTAATGGTTTAGCATATATGGACCAGTTGCTTATACTTTGATGGCTTTCACTCATTGTGATTAAGCAAAAATGAATGTACAGTAATATTTATCAAGGCAGCTAACTGCGTAAACAGCGATTCAATGAACAAGCCGTAAAGTATAAAGTTTAGTATTGTCCTTTAATGCTAGATTGTCATAGTTCAAATATAGGCAGACATTCAGATACCTGCTGGAGGGAATTTGCCTTGGCTCTAAATGATGCCTCAAGAAATTCAGCTTCTTTTTTAAGTTTCCTCATTTTCTCTAGGTCGGAACAAGCAGCTTTTAGATGCTCTTTACCAGAACTGGAGCTGGATACATGCAATTCTTGAAGTAACTCTTCAAGCCTTATAAGGGCATCATCAACGCTCTCCAATGCCTAAATAAATGCCACTCACATCGTCATATCATAACCATTTACAATAAATTCCGATTCCAAGAAACTAGAGCAATAAATACCAAAAATTTCTTGGATTCTTTAAATGCATCATGCATATAACTGTGTATGTGTGTATATTCTAGGATCTTACTCCTTCAGGACATAAAATGTGAGCGATTGATCATAGTAACTGATCTGGACCCTTAATAACAGTCATCTAGTTTGTGTTGGCTTGTATTTTGTAGATATGTAGGATGGGGGCACATGCAGTGACATCATCTTATTTTCCTAAGGTCTTACAACTTATATCGGCAATCATATACAATAACTAATCACACCAAATCCAATAAACATTGAAAAATGAAAACACTCAACTTAGTTTAGTGAAGATTAGGATACCTTGTCAAAAGAATCAAGTTCTTTATTCAATGGAGCATAATTTCCTGAACGAGTAATCTCAAAAGCTTTTGTTTTACTGTTTTCAATAATCAGCCTCCTGCATTAGCATTTTGTTATCTTATGACATGTTTTTAGATAAGCTAACAATAATTGAATGGGCAGGTAAATTTGCAGTGTTACTGTGTATTGAGATAAAGAAAAAGCTTGAATGCATAGCACTCTACTTACTTCGGTATGCCTAATTCTTCCATAGACTCCTGTAAGATGTTATGCCTGAAATAGGAAAAATATACTTAGACCACCTTATTAAAAGCCGGTTTTTGTTTAATCTATCTACAATTCAAAAGAACAAATGGCATACCCTCTAGACAGGAATCTTGCAGCCTTGACGTTAGAAGGGTTTTCAAGCCATTTACTATATTTGATAAAGCTTTGGATCCAATGTGAACAAACATCTAAAACACTAGGGATAGCTTCCTCGTTTGGAGGACTTTGTTTGCTTTTATGACCATGCGAGCCTTTCTGACTGTCAATGTCACCTGGATAGAATGGAAGCCAATCCAACTCTTCACATACAACCTATAAAATGTTGGCCACTATCAGATTTTGCAAACTTAGTTTTGTACATGATATATTGATCCAACTATGCTAACCTCCACATATAGCTGATAAGAGCTTATCGATGAAAGCTGAGGATAGTATAGCACACTACCACCGATAAGATACCTGCATTGACGAGCTACAATAATAAAATTCCATTCCGTTGCAATGTTGATGTGAGAGCACTGATTAATGGTAACTGTCATCTGAAAATGTTACCTGATCAAGCCTTCAATGGGTTTAGGTACCGCCTCAAAATTATTTGCAGATAGGTATAACTGACTCCTCCTCCCCAAAGCGATGAAGAATCCAAAAATAGCCAAATCCTTATCTAACACCTGCAGGGATAATAATCAACGTAAAGCATGCAACGTGACTAGTATTGCTGCAGGAAAATGAAATAAGAAAAAAGATACGGCATTTGAAATGGCGGCTTATATAAGACAAATAATTACCCAATTTTAAATCCACCTGCACAAGTTATGAAGTGAGTAAAAATGTTGTTTGAGGGGGTGTTTGGAATTACTTATTTATAACTGGTTATATGCTTAAATAATAAGCAGGTGCTATCATGCTTATTCCTACTTAGATAAGCAAATTACGGTTTTCCTATAGTTGTTTTGATTTGCTTATCTGCTGTCAAAATAAACAGATAAGCAAACTTAAAACTATACAATCCTAAAAAACTCCCAGAGTAGACCGATACACAAACTGCCACGCTCAATGCAAAATTATCCATGGCATTAATAAACGATGATAACAAGTTGCATAATTTAAATGAGTTATGTTAGCCCATGATATGGTCCTTGTAGACATATTTAAACTCATAATCGATGCCAAACCAAGTAAAGAGGGAGCTGTGAGATCATATATAATAATACAGAACTACTTTACCTCAATGCTTTCACAGGTAGTCAGTCTTGACCATATTCTTTCCCTATCAATTGCCCGTTGTAGCTGCTTCTGTACAAGACTCACCCAAAATTGAACTTCTTCAGTGCCTTGTTCATCTTTTACTCTACATGCCGCAGCTCGAGGTCCAAAGTGGACAAGGAATTCTCTACGTAGGCCAATTTTTTTTATGGAAGTATAAGCTTTGGAAATAGGAACAAACTCAACTAGCATGTCCATCAGTCTACCAGTTATCTCAGGAAGAACAGAGTAAAACTGTGTGCAAGCAACTTTTGTAGGGCCTAGTTTTGTTATTGCAGCAATGCAACTCAATGCAAACAGAAGCAAAGATCTGTCACTTGCATCCCCTGAATTCAAAGACGTACCTTTTCTGATCCTGGATAAGGAACAAGTTAGATGAGGCAAACCCATAATTCATTTGAATATACAAGGTAAACTACTTACACCCCGGTAGCTGCAGCAAATCGTTGATCCTTCTCAAAGTAATTGACAAAACTGGACACTACAGATGGCACTTGCTCAGACCAAAACCAGTCATAAAGCTCTGGCTGCTTGTCTGATAGTGCATCTCGGATTACACCTTCCAAGGGAGCAGAATGTCGAGAGAGACTGCATAAAAGACATGTGGTTTAGTAAGAATGTTGTGACAGACTGCGTAATGAGATGCTATATCTATACTACTATATAATACATTTAACACTCTCTCTCCTCAAAAAAATTTAAGACTAAGTAAAGTGGGTCCCACTTACTACTTATTCTCCACTAACTACACTTTTCATCGATCAAATATTAAATCTACCCACTAAAGTCTTTTTTTATTGGTTAAATATCAAAATGGACACTTATAATTGGACATCCCAAAATAGTAATGTGGACATTTTAAATGAGACGGACGGAGTACAATATGTTTTTATTTTAAAAAAATTCATTCGCACCTCCATCCACTGTCACCACTTTCACCGCTGCATTGCGCGGGTATAATGCTAGTTTAGAATAAATAAATAAGTTACGGAATATATGTAATCAGAAAGACAACTGAAAGCACACACTTTTCAAGATCAGCTTCTCCAAAACAAGACAAAATCTCTTTTATGTAATAAGATTAACATACCGCAAAAAGATGGAATAAGCGAATGCATACTAGAACAGTTACCGACCTCCACAAATATCTCTCTTAACAAGTCAATATGAAATCTAGAGTATTTTGCATTCTTCTAATTTCTTCATGCAGGCCAAACCAGTATGAACGAAGTAACAGACTAAAACCCTTACCTCCTCTGAACAAAAACATTGATATCACGGTCTCTTTTATCTCCACGGGATGAAATCTCACATGCGGCTAACAGCAACGAGTACACCGAGGCCTGAAGTATTCACAAATTATTAGCTTTATGTCATAAGTAGAAAGAACCGGGAAGCTAATAAACCAGAACACCAGGGGAATGTCAGAATAGATCAGCATAGTCAACATATCATAGTTGTGAATTTAAAAAATATGTAGTATATACTAATTGCTTTCAATTTCTAATCCAACATTCTCTAATTCAGGAGTTTAAAGCAGAAAACTATTTCTCCTGGATATGCAGGGTAGTAGTGATCACAATCATAGGTAACATAGTAGATTTCTGTTGAACTTGCTACACACAACCTTAATCATATGGCATAAAACCATTTTCTGAAACGGTCAGAAGTGAAAACTTATATAACGCATGTGAGATTATTTAATTTCAAAGAGCAACAATGAAAGATGACCCCTTGCATCACAGCTCCTAAGGATTTGAAAGATTAGTCTTTGTATGCAAGAAATTCACCCCAAGTCTCATAGCTTGCTTCCAAAATACTTATTTACAGAGTAAAAATTAACCCCAGGTTATGATAAATTACCAGGTCCGAAATCCCTCAGACCACATGGGAGTTCAGTTTTAAGAGGCCAACTCCCCAGAAAAATGTCTGCAGGGCTGCAACTGTCAGTTTCCATTTTAATGTTCATTAGAAGTACTTTCAGCAGCATGATACTATCTAATTAGGCTGCCAAGGTTGTAAAAATCGCTAGGTGGAGACTAATCGGCCGAGACTTGTAGGGATTAATCAGCCAAGTCGGGGACAAATCGGGGATTAATCGGATTGAACTTTTTTACATTTAAATAATAAATTTCAAAATTATATGAGTAATTATAGAATAGAACCATAAATATATACTTAAACATAAACATAATTGTTCAGAAACATAAACAAACTAGTCTAGAAACTTAAACATAATCGTTCAGTTGTTCGAATACTTTAAGTTGACCTATTTAAAATGTTGACCAAGTTTGACTTTGACTGTTTTTGACCGATTAATCCCGATTTTGATCGAATAATCTCGACTTTGACCAGTTGACCGATGTTGACCACCGTTGACCGTCTTTTGAGTCGGATTTAGGCAAGGCGGGGGCGGAGTAGTTCTAAATCCGATTAATCGGAGGTTAATCGGGGATTAATAGGGATTTTTACAACAGTGGGCTGGTTCCCTTCCGAATACTGAAAAGTTGTAATTCTAGAGTATAACTGTTATTTCTCCATTGATCCCTTTAAGATCACTTCCTAGTTTTCATGAAAATTCCACAACTAGTTGTGTATTTGTTCATTTGCGGTCTTGTTGAACCATTGATATCTTCGTAGGATTTACGAACAGTCCACCATATTTAAATTGAACCCTGTCAACGAGCCATTGCATGCAATTGATGAGCAACAGTTCCAGATATTTCAAAAGGGCAGACTTTCCTCTGGATCTTTACCACATCTTCAAAGGAACTACAATCTTATATAAAAAAACTCATTTCATGTCATGTATTGTAACTAGAACTCAGTCATCATTAGCTAGCTATAGCTGCTCAAGATTGAAAGTAGCTAGACATGATTACATCGAGTCAGCCATTCAGCTTAGGAAAGTGTGTTTTATGATGTGATATTCACTTATCTCAGGGATATAGAGCTGGGACCAATCTCTGTTAGACTATAATAGATTATTAACTGATAAAACTAAATTTGATTCAAAGTACTTAAACTCAGTCATCATTAGTTGGCTATAGCTGCTCAAGATTGAAAGTAGCTAGACATGATTACATCGAGTCAGCCATTCAGCTTATGGAAGTGTGTTTTATGATGTGATATTCACCTTATCTCAGGGATACAGAGCTAGAACCTGTTTATGTTAAACTATAATAGATTATTAACTGATAAAACTAAATTTGATTAAGTCCCATCTGAATCAGAAATGGTATCACAACCCTAAAGACATTTTCTTTAAAAAAGATGTGAGACATGCACTGAAAAGGACGGTGAAAAGGAAAAAAAATGAACTAAGAGTTAACAATAATGGTGTAACATGTTTATGATTTTCAAAATAATTGTTTAACAAGTAAAAGCGGTTCTCTGAGCAAATACTTTAACAGCATTAGGTTGAGCAATTTAAAACAACAGTATACAACTGACGCTATAGCCTTCAAGTTTCAATTTCATAGTTAAAATGGCAACGCTCACTCCAAATGAGGACATTTAACATCACCGATAATGCAATTACAACTAATGTCCGCATTTTTCACACGGAACAAAAAAATATAAGGCCATTCTGATCCAGAATTTGGATGAACATATAAAGATGATAAATAGAATACACTTATTTTCATAACTTTTTTTGCCTAAAATGGAAGCCTACACTTATAATTGATTAATCAACATTTCTTCACTGGCTTATGTATACACGTGTCACATGCATTTGTGTGCCTATGAATTTATTTATCTCTAACAAGAACATGGGGTAAACAACTTATGAGCATGTTCAGAACAAACCTGATAAGATAAGGCCTTCACCCAAGCATTTTGATCTATCCCAAGCCAGGCGGTTGAGAACCATGATAACTTGGATGCAGAGCTCTGCTCTTTGATAGCAAGCTCATAAACCCTGGCTGCATCATGCAATGATTGAATAAGTGCACTGTTATATTCTTCATTTTGCAAAGACTCATCAAGCTTGACCCTCAATTCCTCAGCATCACCACTTGTAGTTGCTTGAGGATTGCCATTAACTGTTACACCGTCATCAGCAGAAACAAACTGCAAAAATCGTCTCTTTTTTCTTGATTTGTTACGTGCCAAACAGGAAAATTGAGGGTAAAAGGATCTGGAACTAAGACCGAGTGTACCATCTTCTAATAAACAAAAACTTATATGGCACCTCTTGCTTATATAACTCTTATTAAACACTAAGCAACTCACAGCAGCCACCTTCTTGTGAAAGAAACATGTTCTGTAATCTTTACACGAGATCCATGGATTCAAAGTTCTGCATCAAGTATGCAATGCTAAGAATTTACAATTTGACTAACACAAGTATAATATGTCAATATTGGTGCAGAGTATAGAGAAACAGATTCGTAAGATTGATAAGAAAGTAATAACGGCACTCGATACAGATAGTCATAAATCAAGAGCCTTATTAACTTCTTCTCAAATATATCATCATCATTTACTTAAGTACAAAAACCTAATAGCATGTTCCATTAACTGGAACATATTTCAGTACCTGAATCGACAAATTAATAATTCAATAAGGCTATTTTAATCCGCTATATCTAGCTCATCAAGCACTAACATCAAAATCACTTCGTAAGCAAGTAAAGATGTATAGCAGCGCATAATGTGACGAAATTAGCAAAATGAAATGATGATTAGGATTACTCACTTTGTTAAGGAAACATAGCGAGGGCAACGGACACTAGGTAGAGCGTGTGGTTGAGATATAGTCATTGATCATATATTAACATATATATACACTCGTATATATATATATATATATATATATAAGAAAACTTTACAATGTTTCGCCGGAGGACGGTGGTTTGACGGAGCGTTAGGGTTTCGGCGAAAGAAAGGGGAATGAAGATAAGGAAAGAAAGAAAAGAGCAGTGATCAACGGAAGAGCGAACGGCGAAGAGCCACGTCGGTTTGAGGAAGCCTGTGGTGGTAAGAAGGTGAGAGTGCGGGATAGAGAGAACAAAAAGGAAATGGTGATCGGGTCTATCCACGTCTGGAAGACTCGGATAGGGTCGGGTCAAGGATTTATGATATGGATCTTGGTATGTTCTTACGATTTTAGGATATACATAAAAAGATACGATGTCAATCTTGCGTAAGATCTTAAATTCATTCGACATGTTCAGAATCTCAATCATATGTCAATTCTATATATAAGATATTTATCTGATCCGAACTTACACGGCATGAAATAATGAGTTAACGAAATAAAATAAGTTTGAATTGTCTAATAAAAGATTATACTGTGTAATGTTTAAACTATTAATTAATATGTATTTGATCTTTTAGATGTATTATACTACATTAGCATGATACCCACACAATGCAACGGACACTACACATAAACACATTACAGTTTATGTATAAATATTTATCATATTATTAATGTATTATTCAAGTCTTTTTTTTTCATGTATACCAAGTTACTTTTAGGAATTTAGGACTCAAACAACGCATACAATTGAATACAATTGTACCCACAACAATAAACGCATAACCAATTGCTAACAAAGCAATCAAACAAACAAAACAAGATTAAATTAATATGATACGAGAATGTAAACGACACAATAATTTAACGTGGTTATGTCCAATCTCCAACTTGGAGATTGATTTAGTCCACGGGGCCAAACCAGAGAGTTTTCTTTTGTTCTTATACGGCTCAAGGCTCAAGGGTTACATGTACATAGGATTTAATTATATATGCTAAACCTAACTTTGGGAACAAGTTATCACCAATTAAATTTAATTAATCTTCACATATATAATATTATATATCTATAACTACTTATAAAGAGTTTCTTGTGTTTGAATCTTAAAGTTCTTAGTTTTTTTTGACAAAATTACCCCTCTTAATTGGTCATAACCAAACATTTCCATCGTTAAAATAGACCAAAATATTTCTAATTATTTGCTATACAAATTCAAAACATCTACTATTTATTACTCTGTACTACTTATTTTCTTATCTATATTAATAACCCGTATATGAATCATCTCCATATAGTCTTAATTGAATATTCGCAAAAACGAAGTTATAACCTTAATAACAACCTGCTGCATTGTGCGGGCACCATGCTAGTATTATTAATATATCTCAACAATCTCCCACTTAAAGATTAATCAAACCCCAAAATCAGTAACCCTTCACAAATCCCGTCCCTTCACCAATGTCACCCGTTTTTAGGACCCAAACAACGCATACAATTGAACACAATTGTACCCACAACAATAAACACATAACCAATTGCTAACAAAGCAATCAAACAAGCAAAACAAGATAAATAAATATGATACGAGAATGTAAATGACACAAGAATTTAACGTGGTTATGTCCAATCTCCAACTTGGAGTTTGATTTAGTCCACGGGGCCAAACCAGAGAGTTTTCTTTTGTTCTTATACGCCTCAAGGCTCAAGGGTTACATGTACATAGGTTTTAATTATATATGCTAAACCTAACTTTGGGAACAAGTTATCACCAAATAATTTAATTAATCTTCACATATATATTATTAATATATCCCAACAATCTCCCACTTGAAGATTAATCAAACCTCAAAATCAATAACCCTTCACAAATCTCATCCTTTCACCAATGTCACCCGTTCAAACTTCATACCGCCAAAATACCATTCGGGACACGCCGCTCAACCACACAGAGTCGGAAGACTTTCGACACAAAGCTACCAGAACATTCACATCATGAAACTGGGACCACTCTCTAAACATCATCATCTTCTAGGCCCAAGAAGATTCATTGAAGTGTGCAACGACTCCAACCACAAGATTCTATCAAGAAGACAACCGCCTCTTCAATTCATCGATTGCAGGCACATCGGATCCTGCCACCGATATGTCATCGACTAACCAGTACAGAATTTCGTCCATCTGATTTTCCTTCCCAGCAATCAGAAAACCGCCGATAGAACAAACCTCGTAGATCATCATCAAGGTCGGTGAGAACGCATTCACTACCTTGAAAACCTACATTACAAACTTTCACTTTCCCGCTGGTACACCGACTTAAATACATAGCTATGATTTCTATGAACACATCTTCTCCCCCTCAGCTCACTCCCACTATACTATTTAAATAACAATCGCGGCTATCTAAGAAGACTCCGGTTCATAACCTACGTCAGTCGTAAATTTCTTTGCCATTGAAGACAAAAAAACGAAGATCCGAATGCTCTAGTGTTATCCAGAATTCGCACACTAAACCTGTAGAAACTGAGATCCAATAGTTGCACACCAATCTCCAAAGCTCCTACTAGTTGCGAAACTCCCACTACCTTTGATACTTCCCTCGGTTGACAAACTCCCTAGAGTTACCGACACTCTCAAAAATATCCGAAAGCTCAAACATTAGGACTTACACATTTATCCGCCTCTAACCCATTTGAAGATTTCCAATTGATTACTCAAGAAGATTCACTCTATCGCTGAACCAACATCAACAATACCCGAGCCCAGTCGAACGCGTTCTATCCGACATCTTCTACAACCAATATCTTCAAGAGTAGTAGCTCTAACCCGCCTAATCATTCCAAGAACATGGAATACTCGACCAAAATCATGATCTCCCGTTTCAACCCGCGAGAAATAACAAAACTCCCTCTGACACCCGTCGATTACCTAAACGGATGTGGTACCGTTTATTACCCATCTACCTAACCGAGAAACCATCCTCTTGAGCACCGTAACAAACCTCACATCTTTGAATAAGCTAGTCCGTATCAATGAAGTTCCCGAGACATCACATCCCTACACTCGCACCATCAAACCCTAAGTTTGATAACGTTTGTCTATTCTTTGCACGGAATCGCAAAGAATGATAAACTCGAATCCAAAACCCGGATCCCAAAATCTCTCTCCGCAACAAACCACCAATCAAAACCCAATCACTGACTCCATTACCACCGCGAACAATCACTGTCATAACGTAACCGGCCTCCTGTCGTGTCGTCACGTCACAACCCACCAGATAAAACCCTAATCTTGTTCAATCTGGAAAACAACTCTTTGAGTTCATCGCGATCTAACACAAAAAACGAGCCTATCGATCTCGATCACATGTTGCAAACAAATCCTAAAACCGCATCGTTTGCAATCTTTCCCCCCGATGATTATCTTCAACCAAATCTAGATCCACTATGATTATCTGGCCAGAATAACCCTAGCTCTTTATCGTTCAGCAAAACCCTAACCATCAACAATCAATCTTGATCGTGCTTTCATCCGCTATTGTTCACAATCGCTCAACCTTGAGCTCTGATACCAGTTGTTAGGAATTTAGGACCCAAACAACGCATATAACCGAACACAATTGTACCCACAAAAATAAACGCATAACCAATTGCTAACAAAGCAATCAAACAAGCAAAACAAGATAAATAAATATGATACGAGAATCTAAACGATACAAGAATTTAACGTGGTTATGTCCAATCTCCAACTTTGAGATTGATTTAGTCCACAGGGCCAAACCAGAGAGTTTTCTTTTGTTCTTATACGGCTCAAGGCTCAAGGGTTACATGTACATAGGATTTAATTATATATGCTAAACCTAACTTTGGGAACAAGTTATCACCAATTAATTTAATTAATCTTCACATATATATTATTAATATATCCCAACAGTTACCAATGTTAACTTGTATTTAATTTTAGTTTACTTGACTTATATAAGATAATTTGATTATGGCATGTCAAGTTGTTAACAGGGTATTGTTGAGTCAGTAGTCGCTGACCACACTGAAGTTGCTGGTCGCTGACCATCTCAACTATACACTACTCGATGAAGAAATGAATTGTATCAAAGCTGCTGTTGCTGAAGTTTGTTATTACTGATCGTTAGTCATTCTATTCTCAAGGAATTGATATGCTGAGGAAGATTAGAACTTAACTATGTGTGTCGCTGATATTAAGCATCGAGAGTTCTACATCTTCAAATCAATAAAGGCAAAAGTCACTGCCCGAATAATAGCTAGTCACTGAAAATTAATATTTCAAGTCACTCTACAAGAGCATGTTAGCTCGCGGTGAGTGAGGAGAGTTAGTGCATCTTCAGTGACTATTCAATAAAGCCTCTCCATCAACAAGTACACATGTACTGCACTTATGTATACTTCAGCAAGAGTTGTCAAATGTGAAGAATATTCAGAAGGATTATGTGGCAGCGAATGATTGATTTAAAGGAAAAGAGATATTTGCGGTAACAGAATTGGGACCCGCAGAATGTCGGTTCATCAGAGATCAAGTCAATCAAGCAGCGACACATGTCATTTCAAGATCCTATTTTGTAGGAGATATTATAGGAACTCTTGTAGTATAAATAGTCCAGTATATTATACAGAGGCTAGTCGTTCATACGTGTTAATCACTTGTTTGTCAGTGAGTAGTTTGTCTAAGCACGTATTATCGATTCAGCGAGTGAACAGTCAGTGTGTTTGTCCACTGTTGTTCATCTCATTTAGAATAGATTAGCTTGTGTGTTTGATTTGGATTAGCTTAGACTATTCCATTCCGCAATCAACACTTGTGAATTTTATGATTAATATAATTCACCATTCAGCTACTATTACTCATTTACTTTGATATTGTCATATCTATTAGTGCATCCTCTGTTTGTATTAAACAATTAAAAATTGTCTAAGTAACTTGGTTAAAATCAAGAAAAGTTTTTAATTGTATTCAACCCCCCCTTCTACAATTAAACTTTACTTATTGTGATTCCATTTCACTAATCAATAGTGAATTCGGGACTCTCAATTGGTATCAGAGCAGAGTTGGTTTAAATCAATTAACCAGATCTGCAATGGAATCAGTAAAGTATAGTTGTGTTGACTCTGAGTATCAAAAGGGAAATGGTTCTACTACCAAACCTCCAGCGTTTGATCCCTCTAGGATTGAAACCTGAATGTCCCGGATGATGATATTTTTGGACCTCGTTGATGATCGTCTTTGCAATACAATAACCAATGGTCCCCACATTCCAACCACAATTATTCCTGCTGCTATTGCTACAGCTACTACTCCTGCTATACCAGAAATGGTTGTGGCCAAGAGAGAGGAACAGTGGTCGGATGAGGATAGACGATTGGTTAGGTTGGATAAACAAGCTAAAATCTACATAGGCATGTCACTCCCTGATGAAGTGTTTGAATCTGTTAGACTTTGTAAGACTGCTAAAGACATGTGGGATACCCTGAGAAATATCTATATTGGAACTCCTGATATTATTCGATGTAGGGAAGTGAATCTCACTCGCCAGTATGAGTTGTTTGCCATGGAGCCCAATGAGTCTCTATCCTCTACTTATACTAGATACCAGCGCTGATGAACAAAATGGAGAAGGCTGGTATAGGTAAGGAACAGAGATTTGTTGTTGAGAAGTTTCTGGAGTTGCTGCCAAGAAAAGTTTGGGGAACCATTGCAACGTGCACCATACAGAGGAATGATTATACAACTCTGAATCTTACTCAAGTCTATGACATTTTGCTCAACTGGGAGCAGTCTGAGAAGCAAGCTGACCAGAGTGAGCATATACGTGCAACTCTTGGAAGTCAGAAGATATCTAATGCCCTTGTAGCTGAGCTTGATGAAATCGATCAGAGACAGAAGTCAAAAACCTCCAAGTTGAGCTCTAAGTCACTGAAAGTTGATGAAGAAGGTGATCAGGTTGATGATCAACCAGAGTATGAATATGATGAGGGTCTGAAGAAGCTGGAAAGAGACATGGCCATGATGGTTGCTAATTTCAGAAGGAACACCAGATCAAAAAGATTCGCTAGTGCTCAATTATCTGATAATTTCCGATCAAAAGGTGAATGCTACAAGTGTGGCAAACCTGATCACTTTGCAGCTGATTGTAGATCGAAGTCAGTTAATCCAATCCCTGAACAAAAGCCAAGCTTCAGAAATGACAAGTACAAGGCAAAGTACAAGAAGCTAAAGGCAATGTCCAAATATGGGAAAAAGAAGGGAAAATGTTTTGTCGCTGAAGAAGGTTCATTCAGTGACTCTGACTCATCCTCATTATCTGACGATGAAGAAGCAATGGTTTGCTTGAACAAGGATTACTGTTTGATGGCTGATAACGCTAAATTCCATGAAGATATCAAGGAAGTAGCTCAAAAATGTTCAGCATCTGGATGGGATCCTGAAACTCTTTATAAAGTCATTCTTAGAGAGACTATCTGGTATCTGGACAGCGGATGTTCCAGACACATGACCGGGTGTAAGTCTTTGCTTGGCGACTACCACGATAAAAAAGGTCCTAATGTAGTATTTGGTGACAACAAGGTTGTCAAGACAAGAGGGTATGGTGTCTTGTCCAATGGAAATGTGATGTTTAAGCGAGTGGCATATGTGGAGGGACTGAAGCACAATCTATTGTGCATCAGTCAGTTTTGTAACTCCAAGAATAAGGTACTATTTGATCATGAGGTTGGCGTTGTTTACAACAAGAAGGAAAGTGATGTACTTGTTGCTAACCGAAAAGGGAATACTTATGTGGTCAACATGGACTCAGCTTAGTCAGGAACATGCTTTTATTCCAGAACCGTTTCAGAAGAAAAATGGTTGTGGCATAAGTGACTTTCACATCTGAACTTAAAAGCTATCAATAAATTAAGCAAAAATGAACTAGTCACTGGACTTCCAAAATTGTCTTATGACAAAGATAAGCTATGTTCAGCATGTGAGAAAGGAAAACATCACAGCTCCTCATTCAAAAGTAAACAAGTCTCATCAGTGACTGAATGTTTCCACCTACTTCACATGGATCTGTTTGGTCCAGTGAGTACTCCAAGTCTTGGTGGGAAGAAATACTGCTTGGTAATTGTAGATGAGTATTCCAGATACACCTGGATATTCTTTCTTAAATCCAAGAGTGATGTTACCAGCGAGATCATATCCTTTATCAAGAAAATGGAGAACTTAAATGGGAGTCTGGTGAAACATTTAAGATCTGATAATGGTACTGAATTTAGAAATATTGACCTGGAAAGTTTTTGTGATTCAAAAGGTATTTCTCAAAAAATTTCAGCACCTAGAACACCCCAACAAAATGGGGTAGCAGAGAGGAGAAATAGAATCTTGATTGAATCTGCCAGGTCAGTGCTCAATGGTGCTGGTCTTAAGACCTACTTTTGGGCTGAAGCAGTGAGTGCTGCCTGCTACACTCAGAATAGGTCACTGATTGTTAAACGACATGATAAGACAACATATGAGGTGTTAAGGGGGAGAAAACCGGACATAATTTTTCTCCATGTTTTTAGTAGTACTTGCTACATCTTAAACAAAAGAGATCACTTAGGAAAGTTTGATCCAAAAGCTGATGAAGGAATATTTGTTAGCTACTCAATCATCTCTAAAGCTTTCAGAGTTTACAATAAACGAAGAGAATGCATTGAGGAGTCAATGAATGTTACTTTAGATGAGTCATATGATGAGTCACTCACTGATCCAACAGAATATGAAAAACTTGTTTTCAATGAAATAGATAGTGACTCATCAGTCAAGGGAAAGCCAATCAATGAGAAATACAAAAACTTCTCATCTGATTATGAGGATGAAAGTAATGTCTCTGAAAACATCTCTAGCTCTACTTCAGCTGAGAATATTTCAGGAACATCACCCTTACCCGCTGATAATCAACCATCACCACCTCCATGTTCAAACCAAAGTTCACAAAGTAATAATAATTCTCCCAATTCTAATACTGATCTGCCATCTGGACCATCAATGGATAGGCAAGTCGCTGCTGAACCTCAGCGAATGACTAAGTGAACAAAACATATCGATAATCAATTGATTATTGGTAATCCTCAGTCCAAGGTCCAGACGAGATCAACAACTACTAAATTCTGTCTGTTTGTTAGCTTTGTGTCTATGATGGAACCAAAGCAGGTTGATGAAGCACTCACTGATCACAACTGGATATCTGTCATGCAAGAAGAATTGACACAATTTGAAAGAAACAAAGTCTGGAAGCTAGTGCCGCAACCTGCTGGAAATCAGTGATTGAAACAAAGTGGGTATTTAAGAACAAAATGGATGCTAATGGAGTTGTGGTCAGAAACAAGTCAAGGCTGGTTCCTAAAGGTTATTGTCAGCAAGAGGGTATTGACTATGACGAAACCTTTGCACCAGTGGCTAGACTTGAGTCGATCAGACTATTTCTGTCATATGCAGCTCACAAGAAATTTAAAGTCTATCAAATGGATGTAAAAAGTGCCTTTCTGAATGGCAAGTTGCAGGAAGAAGTATATGCCAAACAACCACCTGGATTCATCAATTCCAAAAACCCTGGTTATGTGTATAAACTTGAAAAAGCTCTTTATGGACTAAAACAAGCTCCTAGATCCTGGTATGATACTCTCTCTGATTATTTGATAAAGTGTGGCTATGTCAGAGGTAAGATTGACAGCACACTATTTAGCAAAAGAGATAAGAGAGATGTCATATTAGTTCAAATTTATGTGGATGATATCATTTTTGGGTCTACTAACAGTGACATGTGCATGGAGTTCTCTGGCGTTATGACAAAAAGTTATGAAATGAGCATGATGGGTGAATTAACATTTTTCCTTGGTTTTCAAGTAAAACAAACCAAAGATGGAATTTTTATAAACCAAGGAAATTATGTTAAGGATTTATTAAAGAAATTTGAATTCACCAACTGTTCATCCCTTGCTACACCCATGCAGTGAAACTACATGCTGACCCTGATGGTAAATATGTACACATTACTGCTTACAGAGGTATGATCGGGTCGCTGCTGTATCTAACTGCAAGTAGACCAGAGATTATGTTTGCTACATGTCTCTGTGATAGGTATCAAGCTGGTCCAAAGGAATCTCAATTGCTCGCTGTTAAAAGAATATTCAGATATCTGAAGGGTACACCCAATCTTGGTCTCTGGTACCCACCTGGTTCAGATTTCTCTCTGAAAGGATATTCAGATTCTGATCATGCTGGATGCAAGCTGGATAGAAAAAGCACTTCTGGTAGCTGTCAATTTCTTGGAGAAAAGCTTGTAAGCTGGTCCATTAAGAAACATAATTCAGTTTCAACCTCAACCGCTGAAGCTGAATATGTTGTTGCAAGTGTCTGCACAGCTCAAATTCTCTGGATGAGAAATCAGCTCGCTGACTATGGATTTAACTTCAACGAAATACCAATCTACTGTGACAATCAAAGTGCCATAGCCATTGCCAATAATCCAGTGATGCACTCAAGGACAAAGCACGTTGATGTACGATATCATTTCATCACGGACCATGTGATGAAAGGTGATATTGAACTTCATTTCATTCCAACTGATTATCAACTCGCTGATTTGTTTACAAAACCTCTGGATGAGAAAAGATTTAATTATCTCATCTGCGAGCTTGGTATGTTAAACCTCAATGAATAAATGAACTACCTGAGCTCATTTATTTATTGTTGTTTAAATTACTTTTATGCTTTTGAATAAAATGACTGTGTGAAATATAGCTTTAGCAGAGCACATTCACTGATCGATTTACATCAACTGATTCAATCAGCAAGTGTAATTGTCAGTTAGGTATGTTCCGCTAATTTTATAATTTAGACAGTCGCATGAGTATTTCTTATGTTTTTATATGAGTTTTATATCATTGATCTATGTTTTCTCTAACTGATCTTGTTAGTATTCTAAGTTGTAACTAGATCAGTGAAAGTTAATGCAGTAATATGTTATACAATTTATAATCAACATAATCTATACTCATTTCTGCTTAATAAATAATGTAAGTATTCAAAAATGATAAATTTGATTTATATCAATGTTGTGACTACATCTCAATGATTTATTCACTATTCTAAGTTGTGTTTAAATCAACGAGTTAGACTCTCAGCCAGATAGAAGATTATTTTTTTTTCTCTTTGATACTTACATTTCTTTTTGGTAGATAATCAACTCTTATTGATTATATATATCAGTGACTCCCTGATATATTGGCTAATGGCGGTTAGATTACGGATTTCAAAAATAATCATTTTGAGGTACAACGCAAAAGTCACACATTCTGACATTCTCTCTCTTACGTCAGTGCATTTTTCCAGCACACCTCTCCAATCACCATTAATGCCACCAGTCCACCATCATTACCCTTACGCCACTACCACCACTACTCACCACCATCATCGACCACGTTGATTAAGTTTTAACCACAAGAAAATCAAGAGGCGCTTCTATAAATCGGAAACTTAATCCCATCTTAATCTGTACGCTTTCTTGATTTTCATAAAACTTTTTCTTTCAAAAAGTTTAAACCGGAAATTCTTCTTTTCGGTAATAACGAAATCAAGATCTTTTAACAAAACTTAGTGACACTGCAGAAGTTAAAACTCTTCGAGCTTCTGTAGTGTGTAAGGATTTTGTCATTACGGTATCAAAATCATATTGTTTGGAAAATCATCTGTACCCAAAAATATAGTATGTGGAGATACTAATCTTTTTGAACAAATATTCTATTCTCCTTGCTCTTACAAATCGCCAATGTCCTGCTTTAAAAAATTATTCACTCTTTGGGCACGGATTAACTGGTCATTAATCAACACTTTTAGAGTTGATTATGCAAGTGTGATTTTTGAAGAACTAATTGATAGAGTCACTGAAGCTACCAGGGTTAAATATGCATCTTATTCTAAGTTCCTTTCACTGATCTTTAAAAATCAGTTCAAGGCTTATGATAAAGTTTCATTCTAATTTTTTGAAACAACCCTGGTAGACAGTCAAAAATTTTCAGTGACAGTGTCTCTATCTGCTTTCATAAAACCACAGGGGATACTTGCACCCTAGCCTGTAATTGTTGAAAAACTGTCAGATCATGCCCCCCAATCGACCATGTCACTGACAACACCCCCAGTGACTACAGTTGGTCAACCACCAAAGAAAAATCCACCAACCACCAAAAGAAAATCCAAACTAGGGTCCCTGACATTAAAGGATCAAGGACATAGCAAAAAGAAGACGTCTAAGGACGCCAAGGGTGAAACAGAGATTAAACGTTCAGTCTCTGCGGGCACTCTTGCTGCAACCAAGCCTTCAACTGTTTCGCTGGACTCCCGAAAGTCCACAGACTCTAAAAAGGGAAACTACAGACAAATACAATGGCTCAAACCATTGATAGCAGTGATTCGGGTGCATCCCACACCCCCTTATCGAGTCAACCCATTAGTCACTCATCATTCTCAAAAAAGGATGGTGTTGTAAACAAAGGGCAAGTGGCATCAGTGGGTGATAATACACCCATCGCTGATGTCACATCACTGGCTACAGACCCGGGTCATCTCTCATCTAGCACTGCACCAGCTGTCAATGTCTCTCTCCAGTCATAGGGAGAGACACAGGCTGAACTTTCAGTCTCCAATGATCCGTCAGATAAAACACAAGCTGATGATGACGAGGATCCCCAATCAATGACAAAATTCAAACAACTTAGGTACAACATTTCATGCTATCATCAAGGGGGAGAAAACGTGCAAATGAATGCAAAAACCAATGTTGCTCATGCGGAAAAGCTGCTGATGCTACCAGAAATGATGATAAACATGTTCATTGTAGCTTTAGGTCCTGGTTTGCATAAGTTTGCATTCTCCATGTCAGATAAACTTGCTGAATTGGGAATCATCTTGCTCTAGAAAACGGATATTGTAGACCTCGGTATCTTTGGAACCATGGACAAAGAAACCACTAGAAACATGTTCTCCATTTTTAGGTCCTGGTCTGCATTCTCCAAGTCAAACAATGCCTGAGCAACAGTCTTCTCAAACTCAGAAGGTTCGACAGTAGGTTTGATATGTCAAGAGTCACTACAATTCATGATCACTGAAGATAGTAGGTTTGATATGTCAAGAGTCGCTACAATTTATGATCGCTGAAGAAAGCAGGTTTGATATGTCAAGAGTCACTACAATTCATGATCGCTAAAGATAGCAAGTTTGATATGACTTGTTCATTTTATCATTAAGAAAGCCATGACTAGACAATTCAGATACCTTCTATCCAGAGAGAAATATGAACTAGCTAATAAGCTCGGAATTATCAAAGCAAGAAAAGATATGAAGCAGCTTATAATATAGTCTGTAATATATTAGGTTTATTGTAACTGAAACTCTTTGTAATTCATATCATTTTACAGTTCAATAATATCTGATCATTTGAGAAAACCAAAGTGCAAAACTCAGATCATATTAAAAGAATCGAAAAAGATAAATGAATGGATCACAAGTACAAGTCACTGAATGTTTTAATTCTTAGACACTGACTATAAACTTTCACAGCAACAAGTTTGTCTAGGGAGCTTTGATCACAATCATTTAGGGGGAGATTGTTGAGTCACTGGTCGCTGACCACACTAAAGTTGCTGGTCGCTGACCATCTCAACTATGCACTACTCGATGAAGAAATGAATTGTATCAAAGCTGATGTTGCTGAAGTTTGTTATTACTAATCGTTAGCCATTCTATTCTCAAGGAATTGATATGCTGAGGAAGATTAGAACTCAACTATGTGTGTTGCTGATATTAAGCAGCGAGAGTTCTACATATTCAAATCAATAAAGGCAAAAGTCACTGCCTGAATAACAGCTAGTTGCTGAAGATCAATATTTCAAGTCACTCTACAAAAGCATGTTAGCTCGCAGTGAGTGAGGAGAGTTAGTGCATCTTCAGTGACTATTCAATAAAGCCTCTCCATCAACAAGTACACATGTACTGCACTTATGTATACTTCAGCAAGAGTTGTCAAATGTGAAAAATATTCAGAAGGATTATGTGGCAACGAATGATTGGTTTAAAGGAAAAGAGATATTTGCGGTAACAGAATTGGGACCTGCAAAATGTCGATTCATCATAGATCAAGCCAATCAAGCAGCGACACGTGTCATTCCAAGATCCTATTTTGTGGGAGATATTCTAGGAACTCTTGTAGTATAAATAGTTCAGTATATTGTACTTTAGAGGCTAGTCGTTCATACATGTTAATCACTTGTTTGTCAGTGAGTAGTTTGTCTAAGCACGTATTATCGATTCAGTGAGTGAACAGTCAGCGTGTTTGTCCACTGATGTTCATCTCATTTGTAATAGATTAGCTTGTGTGTTTGATTTGGATTAGATTGGGCTATTCCATTCCGCAATCAACACTTGTGAATTTTATGATTAATATAATTCACCATTCAGCTACTATTACTCCTTTACTTTGATATTGTCATATCTATTATTGCATCCTCTGTTTGTATTAAACAATTAAAAACTGTCTAAGTAACTTGGTTAAAATCAGGAAAAGTTTTTAATTGTATACAACACCCCCCCCCCTTCTACAATTAAACTTTACTTATTGCGATTCCATTTCACTAATCAACAGTAAATTCAGGACTCTCAGGTATGTTATTAATCATAATAGTATTTCAACAATTAGAATTAATATGGGCAACTTAGTCACTTCAATTTTTTTAAGAGTTGTAAATTCAACAATGGAGATGTTTTATATATGAATATAGACTAGCCTATTGCCCGCGCGATGCAGCGCGACAAAAAATATATGATATTAATATGTTTATCGAACATGTTTTCGTTTAATTGAGAACATCGTACTTCTTAGTGAATCATGTTCTTATAATACGCAATGACAATATTTTCACAACTTGAAACTCGATACGAAACCATCAATGAAATACACTTGTTAGGGTTGGTATTTTTAACCCGTTAACCTGCTAAGCCATATGTCTAACTTTTCTAGTCGGGTTATGTTAAGTTTGGGTTAATGGTCCTACATGTTATCCCGTGGAAGAAACTAAGTTTATTTTATTAATATATATAAATTCTTCCCATCATCTTCTGAAACCAATCCATCATTATATTATGCATGTTACATAACTTAAAGAATTAAATAGTCATGAAGTTATGTATTTTGTAACTAAAACTGATTATGATGTATTAGTTTTTAGTTATATGTATTTGTCCTAAAATTAGTGATTGTTGAATAATAAGTAAAATTAATGACAGTCTTTTAAAGTAATTTTTAAGATTTTTTTTAATATATTATTAAGTAGTATAGATATAGATATACTACATGCATTAGATGTTGGATTAACTAAAATGGTATATTACTATATTATTACTAAGATCACTATGTGATAAAATTCTTTTCTATGGTAGTAATAGATTATTTTTAAGACTTGATAAAAGAAAAAGTTATTATAAGACTATCATTAGAATTATTTAAAATGATTTAAGTGATATATAACATACTTACCAACATATTTTTATAACTTTAAAATTTGCATCAAAACTTCTTATATATTAGCATAGAAGACAGAAAATTGTTATAACTTCTAAAACTATTTGAGTTTTCACTTATATTTATATTTAAATCAAAACAATCAAAATAAACACTTCATTGTCCATTAATGTGCTACATAACTACATCAGTTACATAAAACATAATTAATGATGAACATATATTGTAACGGAAATTAGTTATTATATATAATTTAATAATAAATTGCATTGAATTCAAGTGTTAAAGTTGAATAAGAGTTAAATGGTATAATAGTAATTTACTATTTCTCCCTTTTAAGACTTTTGCTCAAACTCTTTATATATTAGTATAGATATAGACATATACATGACTATAGTATGTAAGTAAGATCTTAATATTCCGATTCGATCTTAGGATTTCGATTTTACAAAAACAAAAACAATGCTAAATAGGATTTCGATTTTAACATATTCGGTGGGGTGATCAATGGTCAAATCGAATGGATTTTTTTATTCAAAGATTACACATGTACGGCGTTAATTTTTCTTGATAGTACATTTGGTACTGCTTTCATTAGAATGTGTTTGTCGAAATATTTATATCGATTGAATCCTTTTGTATATGAAATTATCGAAATCTAAATAACTTAACAAATCAAAACTGTATGTGGTCCAGGGCTTAATCATATCAATTTAAGATTGCATACACCTTTACTAAAACGATTAATTAAATGTACACACGGTAAGTGGAAAACAACACAACTAAAGAGACCATCGTAATTATATATCTTATATTATATAAATAATAAAATAATATACTCCGTAGTTATATATATATATATATATATATATATATATATATATATATATATATATATATATATAACACTACTAAATAGCATATTCCATGATCGAGTCGTGACATGATGATTTTATTTTCTTATCGCGAAAATTGCTACTCCTTTCAAGACATTAACTAGGAATGACAATGGGGCAAGTTCGGTGCGAGGATATCAGCCCCAACCCCAACCCCATTATTATAAGCGATCCCCAACCCCACCCCAAACCCCATTGGGGTCTTATCGGAGCGTCCCATTGGGGAAATGACTTACCTCAAATCTCAACAGGGTCTTATCGGGTACCGCATTGAGAACATGGGCTCTTCAAATCCTAACCCAGTACTCGTTCTATATTAATAATACCCAAATTTTGGAATTGACATTCTCGTTTCAAAAATAAATAGTAACATAATCAAGACAATATATAGTAATCAAATCTCAATGGGGTCTTATCGGGTACACTACAAATAAATAATAACTAAATCGTTGTTGTGAACAAGGTCAATTGCTATATTGTAAAAATTATTATAATTCAAAAAGTTATAAATAAATATATTTATTGATGATATTAGTTATTTATAGATGTAGAATAATTATTATATATACATATATTGTAATCACAAATGCCCATATATATATATATCAGGGCGGATGTAACATCCTATCTACTGGTCTGGTAAATTTCTAAAATTAAATGATTATTTAATGATGTTAGAAATTTATTGATATTATTTGTTTATTTGTGAAACTTAAGTAAATAATTCGCAGGATTTATCGTGAATAATGAAATATTACTTGTTTTAAATTATTGTAGTTGACGGTAAAATAAAATAATTTTCTCGCAAATGGTTTTAGGTTTCAGACAATGAATTTAGAATGGGTATAAAATTATACCATTTTATATGTGGAGTCGGTTTGTTAAACCGACTTTAGTATTCTTAAGTTTCAAAGTATTCTTCCTCATTTTCATTTTGAAACTCTCAAACTCAAGATCACCATAACCAAAATTAGAATCAAACTAGCTCTGTGATTTCGATTTCAAACAGCAAGCTTTGTTATCACCTTAACTCTTTCATCTTCATCAAGAGTGAGTTGATTTTCAAAGTTATATTATTGGGTTTTATAGATTTTGATTGATTTACAGGAAATTGAAGCTTGATATGTTGTTATTAGGTGTTATTTGATGTTAGTGAAGTATTATAAACCTTAAAAACTAAGTTTTTAGAGTTTTGATTCGAAAAACTCATAACAGCAGCGAAGTTCGCAGTTCTCAGTTCGTCCTGCGAACTGAGTTTTTGTTGCGAAGCGAGTTGAGGTTCTGCGAAGTGAACCGAGATCTTGCGAACTGAGATTTTGTGTTGCGAATCGAGTTCTTCGAACCGAGTCGCTGCGATGCGATTTGAATTTGCGAAGCGAGTTGAATCGCTATGCGAATTGACATTTTGCGAAGCGAACTGAACTCGGATTGGCTTGAAATTCGAATGGTCACTCGGAAACGGCCTAATGATCCAAGCTCTATACCAAGAGCCTAGGCAGTTTTTGGCCATTCGGTGTCATCTAGGGGCTGAAAATGACATTTTTCAGTTTTTAAACGTCATTTCGGGATTTTCTAATTTTATTTCTAATTGAACTTTTATTTACCTAGACTTCAGTGATTACCTGATTGAATAAATATGTTAGAATGATGATTATGAGACAAGTTACTGACTTGTGTTGTTCTATTGTGTTTCAGATAAACAGAAGACTCAGTGACATTAGACTACTGAGTGGACGACTGAGGTATTGGTGAGTGGATCTTTAATCCTCAGTGTGATTTAGTTGTAACAGGTTTGGTTACAACGGGTAAACGTATTATTACTGCTTTAGTTTGCCATGATGATTTTGGTTTAATAGTAATAATATTGTTGGTAGACTGTTTAGTTTGATATGTTGACCTAATTGAATATGTGGATATGTGATCACGTGATATATATATATATATATATATATATATATATATATATATATATATATATCATCAGTTGTTAATGAGGTCAACGAGTTGATTTGGTTGATTGGGCTAGTTGGTTATTGTGTGAATTACACAGGGTCTTGCTTCATTTGTTGTGTGTATAGAACCTGTGTTTAAGTATAATGACCACTGGCTATCGGTCTCGTTCGTTATGACCATACGGATATGGTTGAGTAAATGTTCTTTGAGAGCCACCGCGGCAGTAGGGTTTCTCAAGAGCCACTGATCTTCATTATTGAGTTGTGATATTTTTGAACTGTTGCATTGTTGAATAAGTTGAATTGTTGATAAGTTGAAATGGTTGAACAGTTGACCAGTTAAATAGTTGAATTGTTAAATTGTGTAATCATAGTTGTTATGCTAAGTTGAACTGTTGATTAATTATTCTCTCACTTAGCGTTGAGCTAATCCCCCACATTAACACTTATTGCAGATTATGGATTTATTTTCAGGTGGGCAAGAACCGACTGGATGGAATGTTTGACTACTAGGCGTGTACTCTGATATCTGATTTTGTTAAATCAGAAATGTCTTGTGAAATTATATAACACCCACTTTGATGTACTTTGTTTTTACTTGTAAAAAATATTGTTATTGAGGTTTTGAAATAACATATCCTAAACACGTAAACATTATGAGTTATGATGAAAAATTGGACTGACGCTTCCAATATATTATATTTAATGGTTGTAAAATGAGGGGTGTTATAGCGGAGCGGGACGGGAATGATACTACCCAATACCAACTCTAAAAAATCCCCAACCCGATCCAAAATTGCGGAGTTCGAGGATCCTCATCTGTTCAGATCTTTTTGTCATCCCTAGGCCATTAACTAAGTGCTAACATATATTATTTGTTATAATTAAATTTTTTTTACCAATATCCCAAATGACTAGTGGCGGAGCCACCCTATGACTTAGATGGGCCAAGGCCCACCCTAATTATCTCATTGGTAATAAATAGTTTCATTGTACACAACCTTAAATCATAATAAAAATACGATTTGACCCACTCAAATAAAATGTAACTTGATCACCTTGTTATTGACCTACCCTATTAAATATTGTTGGCTACGCCACGCAAATGACATTAGTTTGATTGTCCCTGTATAATCGGAATAAATGCATCTATGTTTACTAATACAAAATTATAAATTCATCACTCAAATAAAAAAGTTAGTAGTTTTACTTTAAAATTAGTAGCTTAGATTTTACAAGTTGACTTGTAAAAATTCTTCACGACTACCTCGAATACACTGTTACTATAAGACCATTCCTAGTGGTGTTCATCACCTCTCGTCAGTTTGAAACCGATGAAGTGACGCCGATGTTACGGCATCGTCGCTTTAGCTCGTCTCATTTTTTCGTCGGAAATCCGACGGGTCTTTTTGTTTTTGTTTTTTAGAGTGTATAAAACTAAATGTAAATTGAAAAATGTGGGATCCAAAATTAAAATGACAATATCATTAATGATACGGATTTTTCAGTTTTAGTCAGTTTTTGAAAAAGCTGACGTGGTCCAGTCGGTTTCAATCAGTTTTAGTCCCATTGAGAGTGGTCTAAGTGTTGTGAAGTGACGAAAGCCAAAAACCAAAAGATACACGAGTATTAAATTAGCGTATGTTTGAAAGAACAAAAAAATGTGTTGAAAAGGTTCCACCAAGTTGTCGGCTTCCATTTATACCATGGTTTTCCCCACCGCAACGTTTCAATTTATTCACGCATTTCTTTTGTGCTTTTAACATCATCTTATCAACATTAAGTTTTTATTTTCTATTTTTTTAATAGGTTTAAAATAAATGTACATTTTCATATTGACCGATGAAAAAGCTATTTAAGTGGTAAATATATAACTAAAGTTTCAATGATAATGCACTTTCAATTACAAAAATGTCTTATTCTTTTTCAAGTAAAAGTATCATTCTTATTTGAACCTCAATTCTCATTGCATATGTTCATGCAATTTCTAACATGGACAACTTCCCATTTATTAGTAAAAATGTTTTATTGCCATACACATGAATATAGTGTCTAATTGCATGTAAAGTAGAGTTTATGAGATGAACCATTGAATCAAAAAGTTATGAGTTTAGGTATCACATGAGGTAACTAGCGAGTGGTAAATATTTATAATAGTTGTACATAATCGTTTGTTTGACTGTAGGTTTATGGGTTTAAAAAATATCAAACTGCATGTTTAAATATATTTTATTACAAAAGCAGACTACTATATTTGACATTTTCAAAAACAGATAATTACAAAAAGATAGAGTGATTTCCCATTTCATATCCAGTAAATGTTTATTTATATTTATATTTTATCACAAAAGCAGGCTACTATATTTGACATTTTCAAAAACAGATAGTTACTGCTAAAAAAAAGATATAGTTACAAAAAGATAGATTGATTTGAGTGATTTCTCATTGCAATTATCCAATAAAACGCATTATATATTATGACCTTGACTGATTATTATTTATTACCTGGATATAGATATTTATCGTATCTAATGACTTCTATCATGTCCCATCGATTTTTTTAGTATTGTTGTCAATTGCTTTGGTCATCGGTCAACTTTCACTCGTTTCAAACTCTAAGGACATTTTCGTCTTTTACAACCCAAACGAACCAACCATACTATTTAACTACAAAACCACTTCATACTCATTAACTCTCCCTACACGTAACATTAAACATTCTTTCACATTCAACACAAGAAACCACCTTAAAAACTAAACAACATGTCAATCACCACCGTAACGCCACCACAAACCGCCGCGATCTCTTTATTGCATAGCGATATCATAGAGTCACACATTTTAACACGACTTGACGGACAAACGTTAGCCTCGGCCAGCTGTGCGACCTCAACGTTACATTCCATGACGGAAGATGATCGTTTGTGGTCTAATGTTTGTCGTTCAACTTGGCCGTCAACATCCGGTGAGCTCGTTAGTGAAATTATTGATACTTTTTCGAATGATCGTAATGGACCTCGAACGTTTTTCGCTCAATCGTTCCCTCTACCGTCACCTGATCCCACCACGGCCACCACAACGTCGCCGTCAGTGTCGTTGTTGAACTACAACAGATTGGCCAATCGTACGTATTTAATTTTTCTTGACATTGATAACTCGTACATTAATTGAATTGATTAATCTTGATGAATTTTATATTTCATTGTTTAAAGTGGATGAATATATTGTACTTTTATATGACTTGTTATCATAAAGGGATGTACATGCAATTTCTTCAAAATGTCTAAAGTTATGAAGGTGTAAAATTATGAACTGATTTTATGATCATTAATTGCTAATATTAAAATCCGTACTTAATTGACATCGTATCATAATCGAATTTTTAGTCTAGTATTATATATATATATATATGTTTACCTACACATTTTCATAACGTGTATGACCAAAAATTTATGCGTTTCGTAAAGACAAAATTATCATCCGACTGGTTAAATGTGTTAAAATTTGTGGTCTTTTATCTAGTCTAGTGTATATGCTTAATTAATTAGTTTATATTATTTTAAGAATATGTTTTTCATGCTTATAAATACAACTAATTAATGTGATACTTATTTTCGTGAACATGAAGAAAATTAACGTGTACGATATGTGTATTTGTTGCAGTGACACCGAATGGATTGATCTCGGCTGTGGATATTTACTACCAAAACAAACTAATTTTCACAAAAGTCGAAGAAACCGAAACCATTTCGAGTTGGTTCCGATGCTCGCCTTTCAGAATCGACTTGTTAGACCCGAAAGACATGGTCCCCACCGAGATTCCCCATCCCGAGGGGGACGACATGTGTACAGCTTTGGCAGACGACATTACATTAAGTTGGATACTAATAGACCCCATTGCTAAACGAGCGGTCAACTTATCTTCCCATAAACCAGTGTCTGTCCAACGACACTGGTTAAGTGGTGAAGTACAAGTCCGATTTGCGTCAATACTTGCAGGTGGGGACCACAAGTACGCATCGGACGCGACCTCGGTGGTGCGGTGTGGGATAGTGGTGAATTGTGGCCGTTCGGAGTCAGGGGAAATGCAAGTGAGGGAATTGAGTATGGAAGTTGAGGACATGGATGGGAAACATTTGAATGGGAGGGATAGTTTGGTAATTTTACAAAGGACAATGGAGGGTAAAAGAGGAAATGGGGTGAACAGAGAGATGGAAGCAAAAATTAGGAACACAAAATTTGAAGAAATGAAGAAAGAAAGAAAAGATAAAAAATTGAGATTAGAAGGGACGTTAGATACGTTGTCCGTGGCTTTTGGGTTATCAATTTTTGCTGGTTTGTTTTTTGTTTTTTGTTAGTACACATTATGTATATGTATGTATTTATTTAGAAAATCTAAACCACCCATTCCACACTTATATACATACACCTACACATTTATATACAGTATATAATTGTCACAAGTTGACGGAGTCTTCACATACCAATCAGTCGTAAACCCTTTGTTAGTTTTGTAAATGATACGAATGTAAATACTTGATTGATACCAATCAGTCGTAAACCCTTTGTTAGTTTTGTAAATGATACGAATGTAAATACTTGATTGATATGTAGTTAAAGAAATGAATTCTTAACATAATTTAGGAACACTATCACATGGTTGAGGTTAATTATAGGTAGTTTATTATTTTTATCAATTAAATTAATATGAAACAAAATATATAGACTATGATAAAAGGTCATTTACCGAAAGGCAAATATAAGAATAGGTTACATTTTTCATGGACCATTTCCTAAAGAAATGATGTAGCATTTCTTTAGTGCCTCAAATTTGTAATAAAATTGAATCAAGACAAGTATTTCAACTAGAATCCTCTGATCTTTTGCCTTTGCTATAGAGTATAGATATATACTAACAATTTTCGGCTTCTGGTAAACATTTTTATCAAGGTTAATGAAGTTGGTTTTGTGTCACTTTTAAAATGTTTTGTTGAAAAGAGTTGACGTAGATCTATCTATTTAACATATTAATAAACTACGGAGTAATTAATTTGCATGTACTAAAAAGAAGTTTAATCTCTCTCTATATATATATAGAGTTTGGATCAAATGAGAACACTTCAAAAATAAGAACGGTGAGAACACCTCATAAATGCACAACTAGCCAACAAAAATCATTAGATTTACAGTCATACATCTCAAATATATAAGAAAAACAAATGCACACTTCTAAAAATGCTCAAAAATCGAAAAAAAGATTGATGCACGATTATCTCTATAGTTGTGCATCAATCATTTTTTCGATTTTTGTGTATTTCCAAAAGTTCGCATCTATTCTAATCAATTTTTCTACTCATATTTGAGATGTATGAGTCTGAATCTAATGATTTTGTTGGCTAATTATGCATTTATGAAATATTCTTACCATTCTCATTTTTGAAGTGTTCTCATTGGAACCTTACCCTATATATATATATATATATATATATATATATATATATATATTGTATATAGTTCAAATGTCCATAAATAAATCATAAATGGAAGAGAATGTACCAACTACTATCGCTCATAATATTCACTAATTTTTATTTATTTATTTATTTTTTGAAACGTTTTAAATTTTCTATCTGAATCATTATTAATCATTATATGATTCATTCATCTAGAATGTCAATTTATTAGGAGCGTACTTTTTTTAAAGCAGTTGTGGAATCACTGACGAACCATTTTGGCTCACCCGATCATCTTCACAAGCAGTTACTCCCCTGAAATCGAGTAACCGCCCCCGAGTTCGAAGCCAAGGCGACTTCCTAAAGGGGTTGCTCTCCCACGTCTTGGATGGGTATAGCGTCGTAGAAGTCCCCCTCACAACAAGGCTCGAATTCATCACCTCCAGAAAAAAAACTTATGGAAAACTCCCTGACCGTTGGACCAAGCGTACTTAACCTCTGTTTTTCGAGATGCGGAAATGGCTAACGTATTGAACTTACTTTATCCACCTACGATAAATCTCTAATAATAGACATATATATGATTTGAAAGTTTGAAATCGATCGGTTATCTTAAATATTAGACCCTTATGAAGGGTTTATAACTTTTCCCTTTGACACTTTGAATTTGAAGATGCGATTTTACTACGTTGACCCTATTAATCATATGGAATGTAACATCAATCAAGTACGGAGTATATATACTCTAATGTTGTGTTATTTAATTTACTACTATATTGATATCCACCGATTTATAAGTTCAACTTGCACAATCATCATATTTATATGATTTGAATCTATAAAAATAATAACTATGTTGAGATTTATCTCCTTAATTTGTAGCCGTATATCATATGCAATCAACACTCTAGCTACTTTCAAAATTATGCCATATTTGAACAAGTATATTATTGTCTCATTATCTATTATCTTTACGTACAATGCATTTATTACTATTGATCATCAATAAAATTTTATTGTTACCATTTTCAAGCATTTCAATTGACTGATTTTGGATAAACATTATTTTGAGACATACCAAAATGGAAATGTAAACAAATAAATTGAGACGGTGGAAGTATGAGACATACTTTCATTTATTTTATTGTTAATCTATTGTATGTATTGAATTTGTAAATATCGTCAATCATATGTAACTTTTTATATTTGGGTAAAGCCAATAAAAGAAACTTTCAAATTTTTTCCTTACCAAAAAATGATTGTTTACATATAATAGATGATATTTATAAGTTTAATACATACAATAAATGTTTCAAAGTTTGACACATACAATGATACAGTAGTATAAGGTGTAAAGTTAATACATAAGGAAACAATAAATCCTATTATCTTTGGTAGTATGTTTTTTAGCAACACCAAATCACATTTATCTTAGAGTGATTTCATAATATATGTCATTTCTCTATGATATAAGACACGTTATTCACATCAACTTTACAACGATAAATTACATTTCCCTTTGACATATTACTTAAGTTTTTTCGGTGCGTAAGCGCGAGTACCCTACTACTTGTGGTGATGCATATAAATCTGATGTAAAATTGCCATGGTCGATATATCTTAAAAGTCTTAAGTAAATTAATAGCCCACTACCCGCACGATGCAGCGGCGTAAAAAATAATACTCGAAAAGTCGAAGTGATATTGTATTCTATGATATGTAAACATCAAATAAACTTTTTAAAAGCACTGCTATTATACTAATTTATTACTTTATTTTATACGTTAAGAGTCGAATAATGATGCATTCATATATGGGGTTGAGTTTGAGTTACGGTTTGGGTCAACATGCGACCCATTTATTTTCAATGAAAATACAACAACTCAACCCATTAACTCTTTTGCCTAAATAACTTATGTGGTTCGTGTCATATTAGTTAAGTTTGACATGTTAGCCCATTAACCATAGTTCGAGCTTAGGTTGTGAAGTTTTGACTCGCAAAATTCGAACCCTTCAATCCAAAAACTGTCAACCATTTTAATTTATTGGGCATGTTTTGCACGCATAAGTTGGGGTTAACCAGTTAAGCCACGAACTCAAAAATAATTATTTTAAAAGATTACAATATGTTAACGTATCACCCTATTCCCTGAAATCGGTTATGTAGGACTTTTTGTGATCGGTTATTTTGACCTGTTATCATGTTAATTTGGGTTCATGATAGAAATGTTTGACCCGCAAACCTAAAATCCCTAATATGATCCGACTTGATTTAACACGCCAAATTATAACAATTGAAACTTTAGAAATTAAATAAAAATATCTAATCTAGTTATTATTTAGTAAGGCGATTAGATATATAATCATTACAATAATACAATGAATCATTTTATAGGTGTTTGACTATTTACATTAGAAGTTGTATTAAGTGAAAATATAGAATAATAATTCTAGTTATTTATCTATACTAATATTTTTTTTTTATAAAAGCAGAAACTATATACTAATATATAAATTGGTGAAACTCTTTATATAAAAGTATTAAATAATCAAGATAAAAAAGTTGTAACTTTTTGTTAATAATTAATATTTCTATGTTGATTATTTACATTAATGAATTAGTTATCATTGAATATTTACATTAATAAATTAGCTACATTAAATATTGAGTTACATATTTCTTAACCAAAATTAGTTATGATATATATTAACTTTATATTAAATTGTATTTAATGTATATGTTTTAAACTTGATTGAGATATTTAAAAGGTAATATAATCTTTTACTATTACTCTTTTTAAGACTTTGTGTCAATCTCTGTATATTGGTATAGATATAGATATGATATGATGACTTTTGATTTGAAATATACCACTTATTTTCCTCATATTACAAAGAAGCAACACGTTTCAGTGTTTCACATGTTTTAGTAGCTGTTAACTATATGTACTTTGAAAAACCCACTCAAAACAATCCACACATGTTTTAGTAATGTTATATCTTTTTCGTATATAGATATTTGATTTGATTGATTTATTTTTGTATTTCATTAAATTTTGTATAATTATAAAGACAAAGTTGTTTTATTTTTATTATAATTATAATTATAATTATAAATTATAAATATAATTATAATTATAATTATAATAAAAATAATCAATTACAAGAACTCGTAGTATTAAGATTAATTGTAGATGCGTATCATTGAGTCAAAAATGATGGTGTCGGTGTAGTTATTGAGAATTTTAAAAAAATATGTATATTTTAAAGCAACAACTTTTATTGATTGAAAGTATAAAAGATGAAGTAATTAATTGGATATACATATATTTTAAAGCAAACGATGGTATTGTTCAAAGTTATATGGTCAACTTCATCACAATAGAAAGTTAGGCATAAAAAAAGAGAGGGTCAAGTACAACTTGCCATGGTTTCACAAGATGGTCGGCTAATTCTCAACTTTGATTTTAGGGTAAATTTCAAAAAGGGGAGCGTGATTTATTAAATGTTCAATAAGCACATTTAAAGTGTGTTTGACAAAGCTAGCAGATAGTTGAATAGTGTACTTAGCAAAACTAGCAAATGAAAATGAAAACTTATATAGTTCGAGTTGATAAGTTGAGCATAATAACTTATTATGCATAAAAAAGGGGAACATGCACCAAAAGCGAAAATGTTAGTGTCTTTGAATTGAGCCATGCTCTTAAATCTTCTCCTTTAAAAAGTGTCACCAACTTCTAGTGAAAGTTTAAATTATTTATTCGAGACTTTATCCTTTTGAGATTTGGTGCATATTCTTTTTTTTTATTACTCCATATTTATTTGTTCATTTATTTCACATAATGATAATCATAAACCTTTTAATGTGCAACTTCATTTCATGATCCCTTTATCCAGCATTTTGGTCGATCACGATCTCTTTTAGGGAATTGATAAATACAATTAAAAAAAGTTATCATGCACCACATTGTACAACTATTTTTGCTTATAGTACAAATACACTATAACATATTGTGGTGTAATAATCACATTTTTTTATTGAGTAAATTCTATAGATGGTCCCCGTGGTTTACACCGATTTACGAAAACAGTTCCTAAACTTCTTTTTTTACTTTTTCAGTCCAATAAGTTTATGTTTTGCTCGAAAATGATCCCTCATCCACCTAAAATGACTAAAGTACCCTTCCTTTTGTCATTACTGGATAGTCACGATTTAAACGGTCAAAGGGTACTTTAGTCATTTTAGATGAGTGAGGGACCATTTTCGAGTAAAATGTAAACTTATTGGACTGAAAAAGTGAAAAAAGAAGTTTAGGGACTGTTTTTATAAATTGATGTAAACCACAGGGACCATCTATAGAATTTACTCTTTTTTATTTATTTATTACCACCCTTGATTTCATCATATTGAAAGTAATCATTATTTAAATATGATGTAATTAAGTTGTCTTATTATATGAGAACTACCGATACTCAAGATGTTTGTTGTTGATAATAATTTGTGAATGCTAATCAAAGATGAATGTACTGTCAATTGGTTAAGACTTTAGTGATTCAATTTTTTTTATATATAATAATTAAATGAACAAATGTTGAAATCATATCTTTTTTTGACATTTTGACCAATGTAAACACAAGAAATCAATTTGGAGAAAATATGTTAGCATACAAAATCACATCAGATCAAGATTCAAGTTGTTGGGTGTTAAAAGTTGCTTTCTCTTGTTTGATTTGGGATTATATTAAACAAATATATACTTGAAAGTAAAACACCATCTCTTTATAAAAATGTCATTTTGCTGCACCATGTAGAAAAACCATTAGTCGATTGCAAGGACATTTCTCTATTCATTTCCGAACATCTAGTCCAATCTTTTTCTAAAGTGGATGCATTTGAAAAGATTCCGGTGTTAATTCTCATTGAAATTTAAAAAACAAACTATTTTACTTAAAAAGTTAAATCGGTGATATATTGAATTAGTTGATTGTTCCACCACTTAATTAAGCAAGTCGCTAGACGGGCTTAATTTACTTGCCACGTTAATTTGAAGCAATTGACCTTATCGGGTTAAACTGTCTGTATTTGAATCTATTGGAAAAAATCTTGTTATATATTGAACAACGAATAAAGAGAAAAAACAACAGATAAACGGGAGTTTTTTCATATTGCGAATCAAAATATCAAAGGTCCAATTGAATCGTCCGTATTTAATCCGTTGAAACAATTTTTCTTACAACTATAGAGTTTCTTAATCGATAATTACTTAAAGTTATGCAATATCTTAACTTGAAACTTTTGTAATCGATAACTTTGTTAGACGTTCGACATTGAACTGAAGGAAGACTTATTCTAAGTTCACACTTTCAAAGGAGCACACCCGTAAATGATTTGCTTTTTTAATTTGAGACATCAAACTATATCTTATCTACTCGATTTGTGAACCGACTGGTACTCATTTATATCAGTATTTAAAAACTTATATTATTATTTATTTATATATATCCTCACCTCTTAAGAGGTAACATTTATATATATATATATATATATATATATATATACACACATATATATATATATATATACACATATATATATATATACACATATATATATATATATATAGGGATGGTTTCTTGTGAAAACAAGGGGATAAAAAAACCCAGTGTAAACACTTTTTGATTCACAATTTTTTTAAGTTGTGTACTTTTTTTTTTTTTTTGCTTCACATTTTTTTTGTGAACCCTTATATTTTCTTTATTCACATAAAATTTTCGTCATAAATCTTTTTTTTTGCTTCACACAAATTTTTAACTTTTTTGAATGTGAACCTTATTTTTTTCAAATATTTTTTTTTGTAAATTTTTTTAAGTTTTTTTTATTGTGAACTTTTATTTTTTTTAGGTTCACGAAAAGTTGTTAACTTTTTCAACTGTGAACCTTAATTTTTTTTGAGTTCACGGAAAGTTTTTGTAACAACCGTCACCAAAACGTTATCGTAATTCAAGCTGTAAAAAGTCATTTTTGTGAAAATACTAATTTCAATGATTTTATTACATCAAAGTCTTCGTTTTTGAAAAACGAATCCAACGCAAAAAGAATTATCACAAACAGACGTATAAGGAAGGAGATACGAAACTAAACGTAAGTATCAATTATTTTTAGATCGTGTGACCCAAGTTTTTGTGTCTTCTTGTTTGGCCCAAAGAAAACCGACCCAAATTCCTCCTTGGAGGATCTGGCCGGCCCAACCCATTCAAACTCAAGTAACCCTAAAACTATAAACAAAAACCTAAACCAAAAAGATTTAGTTTATCCTGATTTAATTCTTTAGTCGACTTCAGAGGCCGTTTTGACCTACTTAGAATCGTTTTCAGGCTTCGGCCAAAACTAAAAAGTTGTAGATATCGATGTTTTACTTAAATTTAAGAGGTTTCGGCCTCTGAAACGAAGCAGATTATTTTATAAATTTTTTTTTGTAAACTGCTGCAGTGTATTACGAATTTTCTGAAGCTTTTAGTTATTGGTATATAAACGTATTTTAAAACCCTAAAACGTATTCTACAAACCTACAGCCGTATTCTGATGACTTGGAGCGTATTTCTCAGTAAACTTTCGATCTTCAAAGTTCAAGAACTCAATCTCATTACTTCTACATCATCCTATTGATCGAGAGATTGTTTATTCGAGTGTTTCGGTAAGATTCATGTCCCAATCCTTCATTTTCTTTGTGTTCTTGGTGCATGATGTATGAATCCTCATGTGATGATGTTTATTTACAGATTCTAAGAGGTTTCTATCGTGTGGATTCTCGTTTGTTGGTATAACTCTTTTCGAATCATTCAATTACGTATATTCGATTAGTTTCGTATTGTCGGTTTTGTTTTTGGTTCGATTCCATTGTATTCCGGTACATGAAATCGTTTGGATATTAATAAAATTAGTATATAAGTTGGTAGAATTGAGGATTTTGATTTTGTTGCGGTTTGGATTGTTCATACATGTGATTAGGGTTGATTACCTATAAACCTAATCTGATCATATTTTAATTTCGGTTTGGGAAGCTTGTAACTTGGTCAAATCATGATGAATTTTGGTGATACAAGAGTCTAAACAAGTATTTTGATTCTACTTTCAAATTGCATCATTTTCATGTCCAAATGTTGAGTTTAAGTTGGTCAAAACAATTTTACAAGATTGAGTGTCGATTCTGAGTTTTCGGTTCCTGATTTTGGTTAACTTGTGGATTTTTGAAACGTATGTTAAATTAAGAATTTGGTTTTGAAACTTTTACTGTAATAATTTTAAGGTGTAAACTAATTTCTGTAAAAATATTATAAATGTTGTAAGTCTTTAAGTATTTTAAATAAATTATAACTTTTGTGTATTCAGAAATCGTTGTTGTTACAGAGCAGATTACTTTGATGAATTTTTGAAAATAGTAAACTATTGAAATAAGTTCTGGAAAAATTACAGGTGGTTCTTAACACATTTAAGTGTCATTTGTAAAATTTGTAGAGTCAAATTATTTCATTAAGACATATTTAAAAATCGGTGAAATCGTACAAAGTTTGTAGACAGAATCTGATTTTTACTCGATAAGTTGATTCAAGTTAATATACATGAGTTTGGGTTGTGAGAGAACTTAGTGTAAGTGTTTGGAGTTGGGATACAATGGAATGACCTAGTTATGTCTAGGTTGTAACCCATATACATTATGATATTGTAGATTGCGAGTTGTTGGTGGTTGAACTTATTGGCAAAACTTACATCATTATTGAGGTGAGTTTTCGTGGCCCCATTTTCATTTACCTATTTTTAAATTTGGGGGAAAAGTATGCTCCTGCTTTATAAATGGTTTTCATGCTGTGAACGTGTTTATTACTATTTTTGGACATATGCATGAAATGTGTATCACTATGTGACTATGTGCTTTGGTTGTTGGATTTATTTTACAAGGCATTGCTCCCTTAGGAGTGATTACCTGATGTGTACTTTTTGTATGCATTAAAGCCATGCTTGTTTGCAAGGCATTGCTCCCTTAGGAGTGATTACCTGATGTGTACTTTTGTATGCATTAAAGCTATTGTTGGAGTAGCTACTGCCATTTGAGTTTGTTGTGTGGGTCATACTTCTTCGTGGGGTGATGGTAGGTTGCGGAGACGTTTGGTTGGATTATTTCACTTGTGTGTCATTTCTATATGCATTGTCCTAACTCATTATTATCACAGCAAAATATTTATTTTCTGGTGTCTGGTTTCAAACCTACGAAACTCACCAACATTCGTGTTGACGTTTTTGAGCATATCTTTTCAGGTTATACTAGTGGACTTAAAGCAGTGGACAAGAGAACTTAGTGGACCTTTAGGGTTGCATTAAGAGTTATTCAAGACTTGTGTTACATCATTAAGGTTATTGTGAAGCTTGTTTTGCCTTAACTTTGTATAGTACGTTTGTTTGTAAGCTTTTGAATTCATTGTTGGAATGTACGCACGACATGAACCGTTATTCATGTTATTGGCATCATGACACATTGGATATTGTATTTCATATAGAATTCTTTATAATGATGTGTTATGATCCTATCATAGTCGTACCCCATTGTTTCCGCTTTAGACGGGGTGTGACAGTTTTTAACTTTTTCAATTGTTAACTTTTTTTTTCAACTCTGAACCTTAAATTTTTTTTAGGTTCACGGAAAGTTTTAAAAAATTTCAATTGTGAACCTTTATTTTGTCAACTTTGAACCTTAAATTTTTTTGAGTTCACGGAAAGTTTTTTACTTTTTCAATTGTGAACCTTAATTTTTTTTGGTTCATATAAAGTTTTTAACTTTTTTAATTGTAATTTTTTTTTCAACTGTGAACCTTAATTTTTTTTTGGAGGTTCACAACAAGTTTTTAACCTTTTCAATTGTGAATCTTATTTTTTTGTTTTGGGTTCACAAAAGTTTTTAAGTTTTTCAATTGTGAACCTTATTTTTATTTTTCGGATTTGACTTTTTAAAAAAAATGAAAAAAAATTCACACAAAAAATATTTTTTTGTGTGAACCTTAACTTTTTATGGTTTACTTCAAAAAAAAAAAGTTCGCACCTTAAAAAAATTGTGAATCAAAAAGTATTTTCACCTTCTTTTTTTATCCCCACCATTTATATATATATATATGTTAGATTAGATGGAGGGTAGAGATATGTTTTCATTTTTTATCTCCTTGTTTTCACCTCTAAAAAGTTGACATTTAAAGCAATATATATATATATATATATATATATATATATATATATATATATATATAAAAGTTAAGACGCAAAATATAAATACAACTCAATTAAATGAAGGGATGATAATAATTATAATAATATATGTTGCAGTCTATTAAATGGTGATGGATAGGTTGTTATATGTGACATTGCAATTTCAGCTACATGTCAATATTTCATGACTTCAATCATTAAAACTAGTTTCAGTGTTTATTACCAACAGCCCAACACGTACGTACATGTATATTCTTTTTTTCTCTCTTTCAATTTTATTATTAATAATATGGTAAAAGCTATAAATTGGTAATATACTTTCATATTTGTTTCAAAGTGGTAACATACTCATTTTATTATCAATGTTGGATATAAAATCTTATCTTTTGTTCCAATGTGAGTAACCTAGTATGTTTTGTTTGCATTTGTGATTACTTGACTCTGACTTGTTTACTTATTTATTAACGTGACATTCCACGTTTAATATGATTACATATATACCTTATATATAACTTATTAAGTTATATATATATATATAATTACATATATATGTGTGTATATAACAAAATTGTATGAAGAACTTGACATTTTGATGAAGAGGGAAAGAATAACTTCAATTAGAAATATATTTATATGTAATCATATCAAATATGGAATGTCACATCATCAAATAAGTAAACAAGACATCATTACTAATCACATATGCAAATAAAACATGCATAAGGTTACTCACATTGGAACAAAAAATAAGAGTTTGTATTCAACATTAGAACAAAAAATAAAAGTTTGTATCTAACATTAGTAATAACATAAATATGTTACCCACTTTAAAACAAAAATGAGAGTACGTTTTCAATTTATAACTTTTACCCTTAATAATATTAGTTAGTACATAGTATTATAAAATAATGTATGATAAATCTGATTTCTAGAGCACACATTTATTCTTACAAACTGGTACAACTTTTGAGGTTACTTTTTGAAATGAGGCATGGAAGGGAGCCGCAACGAAGAAGTTTAAGGAGTTACGAAGGAAGCTTCGAGCTCCTTTTAATATTAAAACTTTTTTTAGTAATGCTACACAGACCTACTTACATGGATCTAAATTTAGGTCTAATACATTGATTGGTTAACACGAATTCTCTCTCCTAATTTTATTGGTTCAACTTAACACATGTCACTCTTACGATTTTAGATCTTTATTAGGTTCGTTTAATTATGTCTCCCAATCATTTTCCTTTTTTATTTATGTCAAAGACCAGACGCCACGCCAAAATTTTCGTTGGATAAGTTCACATTATAGATGTACGTGCGTATAGTCTATTATTAATCCATAAGTATTAAAATGTCGGTGACTTTAGTTATATCTTTTAAGACTTTAATCATTTTATATAGATACGTAGTATAAGATAAGATCTACACAAAATAGGTTATAAATCTCTCTTTTTGCTTTTTTGGTTTACAGAAACTGAACATATAAAATTCTTTGTGTTTTGCTCTCGTTTTAGTATGTAATGCCAGAGTCCAACTTTGAATTACTCATTTGTTAGTAGATTTCGTGCAACACATGCCTTATAATGGGTGGGTCGAAAATACTACTTGATGAAACTGCTTATATTCGATTCAAAGTGTATCTACACCAATCTATGGTAGAAGAGAATGTTCCATCGGAACAATGATTTATTTAAGGGTACCTCTTCGTTTTTGTTTTTTTTCTCTCTCTTAAAGGACGATACAACTAGAAGAATTCCTTTTTGGATAATTAGCAATGTAATATTCTTGTGATTATCCAATTCAAAATGTGATTATTATCAGTTTCGCTCCCACATTTTACAAGAATCTTGAAAAGTTTTTGGATATAACCGAACAAACTTTAATTCTTAAAATACCACCGAGTCATAGTCGACCGAAATGGATGCTCTAACATCGTCTTTCACATTTTATCCTCGAGTAGGAGCTTGTGAATTTGTCTTCGTAGGCCGTTATTAACATTTTTCTTATGCGAAACATACCAAAAATATGTTTTAACTAATTTTTAAACCAACAGTACTATGTAAGTGTATATTTATTTAGATGTTAGTCATAGGCTCGAATGACACCGTTTGTTAGATAGACATGCAAAATATTTACATGTGTAACGTAAGTAATGTAACACGAATGACGATCCCAAGTATGGGCGACATTTGAACCCATGTGGCCACATTTGACTCCCACAGTAATAAAGTCTAAACATATACTGTATATCGTAAAAAGTAAAAACATACAACTAGATAATCTAAAAGACCACTCCGTATAATGCTAGAAAAGACCGGAAAAATGAACGGTGATTCGCGCCACGTTAGCAAGTTTTGAACACCACGAGAAACTGAACTTTTCCGAGCTCCACATTTACCGATGATACTTTATTATTATAAACAAAAAATGGGGGGAAAAAGGAGTGGGCCCTACACTTCCTTGTCTTCCTGTCTCTCTCGCGATATTTCCTTTGAAAGTCGGAGTGCTGCCTATGGAGTTTAATAAAGAAACGAATCGGAAAAGGACATTGCAGGTCCAAACCTCAGTAGAGATGAATGTTAGATAGATCTTAAGTTTGTCTTTCTAGAAGAAGGACAAAATCGATCATTTAATCTCACGTCTACTTTCTTTCGCATTGGTTGTCTGGTTCATAATCATGTGGTATCCTTAATTTTATAGCAACTGGTTCAACGTCATCAATCTTAATGTTGGTGACTTTGGTGTTGGAATGGCAGCTGTGTGTTATACTAAAAAAGTACGGATGGAAATTTCGACTCATTTACTCGTGAATTTTTACTTTGGATAACTCTGCTATACAAATTTGTAAAGAGCAAGGATATATCCTCATAATATTTGTGCCTCAGCTACATGTATCTCTAAACTTGCCTCAGCTACATGTATCTCTAAAGTCTAAACTAATCTCATTTTTGTACGAAAAATAAGTCTTGTCCGTAAAATTGCCTACAAATTTATTGATATTCTTTACGATCCCAGTCACAATTTGACCAACACTACCATTCGACACACCCACTTAGTCACGTTTAACCACAGGGGACAGCATTTCGAACACTAGTGGAAAGATGCAATAGTTAACTTAGATATAACATGGAATTCGGACAATACAATCATAATAAACCTATAAAAAGTTCCAAGAAAATATATAGAAGTCCTCAAATTTTACAGTATCCAGTTTTTCTAAGACACATTTACTGAACTATGCTGCTGGAAATGAAATTTAATGACAACAGCGGTCTGCCCATGCTTCTGGTGATTGGGGTGTATATTCAAACTCGATCTACATATGTAACTTTCTGAAGAAACTTAAGTCTGTTACGACTGATGTACTTTCAGTAAAGCTTGGTAGAACATGTCGATGAATTGGTTATCCTGCACACAAAAGAACAATTCCAAGAGTTTGTATATATAAAAAAATTGATTGCAGAATCTTCAATAACAAACTAATGATCAAAAATATAATTTCTTTCGGTACGTTTTGAGTGACTTGCAACGACCTACTATCTCTCGAAACAAAAGGTATGTTATCTTTTCCTTCCTAAAAAAACAAGAAGGAACACGAGTATAGTTTATCTTGGTAGTCACCCAATTGTGATCAAGGACATGCACTTTGTTTAGACCCCGTGTCAAAAATTGGACAATCTCTACCAATTTTATGAAAGAACCACTAAGAATGAACGAATTTATGATTACATTTCTCAAAAGAGGAATACTACACCTCCATAAAAATTTACTACAGTATATTTAAGTTGCAAAAATAGTGGCACATAAAATGAGGTAAGGATTAGGTAAAAAAGGTTCTTATGCAGAAAAGTGCAAGGAGAGTTTTGTTCCAACATGTGGCCACAAGCATATCTTTTACACTTTGATGTGCTAAGACGGGTGCATCAGTTGTTAATAATGGGGCACCAAGGTTTAAAAGATTGATGCATATGGACACGTGTCAGCCAGAATCCACACACTATTCTGCATAACAGGCCTTTTGTTCTCCGTCCACCTTGTCGCCCTGCTCATCTAGTACATTAAATGTAGTGAACTTTTTGTAAACATAGACTCTCTCTTGGCAAAAATGTAAAAAATTCTTGTAAAGTGTTTGAATGATACATAGTTGACTTTTCATTTTAAGCCATCATTCTTGTGAAAATCTCAACACACACAAAAAACTGACTGAACGCTAAAAAACCCACCCCGATTCAACCCACTTAAAAACAACAAGCTTTGTACTATAGTTCAAGAGATTGATGACCTATAAAACGTTAAAGCAAAGACACCATAATCATGATGGCGAAATAAAAATAATATAAAGTTTAGTACCTGTGAAAGCATTATAAGTGCATCCCGAACTTTTTCCCTGCTCAATCCAGACGTTGAAGTAGGAGTGAGTGACGGCGGTGGTGTGGGTGGCGGAAATGGTTGAAGCAACGGGATACCAACGTTTCTTTGTTGCGGCTGAAGAGCAGTAACTGGCACTGATGACGGCTGTCTCATTAACGTAGAGGAAGACGAAGAGGGTGTAAAGAAAGAAAGAGGCTTAATAAGATTGGTCATCGGATTGTTGATGTTTACTGGGTCAATGTTGTCATGCGGCAGCATCTGTGGGGTGGATGACGGGATCTGCAACGGTGGATTGTTGACGGCAGGAGAAGATGTGTCACGAGAAGATAATGGAATTGTCATTGGACTATGGTAAGGTTGTGTGGAAGGATTTGGAGCACTTTGTCCCAAATTCATAGCAGTCTGCAGTGACAGAATTTACAGTATAAAGATATGCAAAGCGTGCACAAAACCTCCCAAGTCATTTTATTTGAAAGGGCTTATTGCATGGAGACGTAGTAAACTATATCCAACAAGCTATTGTGTATAATGAACTTTCAAACTTACCCTTAAGATGCAATAAACTTCCAATTTACGGCATTAAAAACTAACCACAAACAGTTACGTTGGTGACATGTCACCCTTTTTGCCATCTAGAATTCTAACTATCAGTTTATTTTGCTTTATTAATATTTATTTATTACAAATTAAAACTAAAAACAAAATACAAATACAAGATAAAGATAGAGCTAAATTAGGATGTTGATTTTCGGGCAACCCATAATCAACATAAATATATAGTTCTTACTTTTAATGTTAAATTTAATTTAATTAGTATCACTAAGTCAAAATAAACTATATACAATCAAAAAGGATATTCAACTTGGCAAAAAATGATATCACGTTAAAACTCAACAGTTTTCAGTTAACTTTTAAATCAAATGGTATATAATTATAAGCTCGTTATATATTATACGTTAAGTTCGAAAATTTCTTGAATACAATAACATCTTTGATAAAGTTCATTACATTTTTCATGCAATAAACCCTATTTAAACAAAGTTATGGAGCAAATAGGTAGCCAACTTTACAAATTAGAGTTATTCAACGATTTTTATCCATTTAAGGTAGCTAAGATCTTTTATCCCATCAAAAGAGATGATATTTTTTACCTTTTGAAGCATCTCCACACAATATTTAAAATTCTGCTTTCTGAATAGTAGTGGGACAACATTTTTATGTTTTGTACCATCAAAAGCGATTTTATTTTTTGCGTTTTGAGGAATCACGACACTAAATAATTCCATTTTTTTAACATTAAGAAGATAACTCAAAAAAAGAAGAAGAAGTCTTTGTTGGTAAAAAAAAAAAAAAACTTAGATACATAAATTAATAAAATATAATTTGAAGTGAAGTGAAGTACCCAAAATGAAAAATCTGGTACAGTTGGGTACCCTTTAAAATATTAATTAAAAACAAAATAGTAAGATATGTAATCATAATTTTAGACAAGGAATATTTGTGGCAAGTCGACCCATTACTTAACTACACACTTTCACATTCCCCAACCCACTGACCGCCATTTAGCCACCTATCATTCAACCATATGCACCAAACAGAAAATTCAAACAAGCTATGATAAATAGATAGTTAGATACATACACTAAAGAAGTTTACAAATGAAGTATCCTCCGGTATATCTGTAGTGCGAGCTGTAGTCAGCCCTGGTTCAAGTGGTCCTTCAATAACAGCAGAGGTAGGTACTGCTTCAAGTTCCTCAAACTCACTACACAACAAAATAAAAATGAAAGTTTGTAGAAACTAGCCAGGTTGTACTAGTATGAGATATCATATAACACAAGTTTAAACGACAAATTGGATCCAAAGCTTAACAACCGCCCCAGGCTGCATAGGTACATTTTAACTTAGAGGTGAAAAATGGGTAGGTCGGGCGGGTTGATCCATAACACCTAATTATAACATCATAATGATGCCTTTAGTTTTAGATAGGTGGATGCGTTTTCTAGAAAGAAAAAAAAACATGAATGGGAAGCTGGAAACAGAGACAATGTGTTAAAATATGACTTTTCCATGAGAAAGATATATTAATGATAATGAAAATATCACGTTTCAATTTTAATCTACACTTTTGAAAACTCCATAGAAGAGTTTTCAACTATCTTTTTGTCCACAAATAGAAGAATCCTTATGTTCTCTGAAATGGAAAATGAATATTAAACACATTTTCAGAAATTTTACTAGTTTTCTGAAGAATATCAAAATACCTTCCAAAATCTAGAAAACCAGAGATAAAAATTTAGAGAAAAGTTGATGTACCTAAATTAGAGGTGGCAATTTTAGACCCACTGGTTAATTATGGGTCAATTTGGTTAATATTTAGGAGGGGATGGGTTTGTTGGGTCTCCTCCCCATTTTTTGGATGGGTCTAAATGGATTTTTCAATACAACCTCCAATTATGTAACAATGTTGGCCTACACGGGTCTAGCGGGTAATTTTTTTTTTCCTTCACCTCATTTCACTTTTCACTCAAATTTAAAAAAATTTGGCAAAAACCCGATGACCCGACCCGAGACCCGGACCCGTTTGACCTATCCTTCTAAATGACCCATCTAGACCCGTGACCCGGCCCAACCCATTCATTTTGCCACTTATAACCTAAATCGTACCCCATTACTTAAATACACTACATTATAATAATAGCTGCTACCTTTTGTTCACTTTCTGCTTTGGGGGAACCTTCGAATATGCACCAAGTATCCTGGAGAAAATACATATTTATAAATATACGAAACAAGTTTAAGTGTGGTTATGCCATTTATGTTCAAAGGTACAAACATGGATACCACACAACACAAAGGAACATTAGAGTGACAAAAACAACTGAAGTTCACACTAAAATTTATTTTCTTACCATCATGAAACACAGGTATTGATGAGAAATCAACCCATTAATAAATTAATGAAGAACTTCATACAAAATAGACTAAATATTCAAGGTTGGAAAAGACGTTAGTCGGGGTGTACTTGGCAAGAACCTTCTCGGGAGTACTCGGCCGAGTCGGGGTGTAATCATGGAGTACTCGGATTAGACTTTTTTTATCATTTAATTAAATTAATAAATTTCAATATTATATGTGCAAAAATATAAAATAGAACTATAAACATAAACATTACACATAATTGCCAATAAAGTAGTAACGTAAACATAATTGCCGATAAAATAGAACAGCTTTTTTGTTAAATGGGCTCAAGACCCTAATTTAAATCTTGTTAAAATTTGACCAATTTTGACTTTGACCATGTTTGACCGACTTTGACCGTGTAATCGGATCTTGACCGACTTTTACACCTTTGACCGTTGTTGACCTTTTTTTGGCCGATTAACACCAAGTTGCCACGGCCCAAGCCTGTTGGCCGAGTACACGCTGGCCGAGCTGGGCGTTTTTTACAACCCTGTAAATATTTCTAAAACCCGAAATACTGTTTGTCTTAGATATAGAGACGCACCGCATGTGGTACAAATTTAAGTATCTAATTTCTCACAAGCATACATGGATTTTGACTTATATGAATTTAGTTTCATTAGGAAGTATTTCACCAGAGTGTCTTTCAATACCAAAAAAAAGTCCTTGTCATCAAAAAACTTGTGAGCCCAGAAAAGTAGTCTTACAACTCCCACAAACTAAAAAAAAAAAAAAGGTAAAAGAATTTTGCCAGGATATTTTTTTTATTTGCCTTGTGAATCACCGAGAGAACTTCTTGGCTGCTCTATCCTCTCATCTACTAACACCACCTTATACAGAGGTGAAAAAATGGGCGGGTCGGACGTATTGCGTAATGGGTTAAGTAGAGCTAACTTTCAGTATGGGTCGAAACTCGAAACAGTCAGGTCGGATTGTTCTGATCAGCAAACACTATCTTATCCATTCCCTTGATTGTAGAAACAACTTATTTGCTATCAATGATTGCAAAATCATATTATTACCAAAACAATTTAGATGCACTATGGACCCATTCGACTCGACTTATGGGGAGATTTTTAAGCATTTGAAAACACTTACGACTCAACTTATTGGACCCATACGACCTATTTGACCAGATTGCTATTTGGATCGGCCATTTAGCTCTACCCAATTTTATGAGATGAAGAAACAAACCAAATCAACCCATTTGTAGGTACATGAGTAAAAATTTCTGCCTCTTTCAACCTTATAGAGCACCATTAGACATGTAAAAGGTAATCAAATCATAAGATATAAAAACTTAGTAGCCAAACAAACAGTCTATTTTCTTGAGTGGAGCAACCACTAGGCAAAAGATATCAAAACATCAGGTGTAGTAGCCACATAAGAAATCTTTTACACTAAAATGAACAATAGTTGTGTCACGAGCTACTAATGGTACAATCAAATATTATCATATTATGTCACATTTTAAAATATAACAGGTCGTAATTACATGTGTATATAAGACTAACAGGGTACCCGCACAAAGAGGCGTATTCCGCTTAATCTCATTATAGAAGCAGCAAAAATTTAACCAATACATGTTCATCAGATCACGTTACAGGTTCTTCAGATTCCTCGATTCAGTAGAAACATGATTTACCAACACCCAAAATTATGACATTGCGTATATGGCCAGCTAATGAAAATATTGTGTTTGTTTAATCACTTATTTTTTTTATTAGCTAAAATGTATTTTGGTACCCTGAACTTAGTATACTAGGTCTCATACTACCCTGATTTATTAAGGGGGTAGTAGTACCCCTGAACTTGGAAAACTGATTAATACATTACTACCCTGACTCAGTTAACTCGATCATGTACTCATGTGCAAGGCATGTGATGCTTTTCCGTTGAGATTTAACTGACATCATTCAAGCGTTAAAATTAGATCATAAACTCAATACCAATCAATTTCTTGCTTTCAAAATTAGAATAAACATTGATGCATAAATAAAACACTTTCATAGAAATATTGGATAATTTATGATGAATTAACTGGGATATTCACCTATGACATTCACAAGTAATGCTGGTAAAGGGCTATATACTCTTTGACATCATAACCCTGATATCATATAGTTCGATTACATTATAAAAGTGGGTGGTAGTGTGTTTATCATTAATATTAGGTTTTTAATATTTGATTAAGAAAAAACTAAAGCTGCGTTATTTATTTGTTTAATTGTGTATAATTATGCATAATGAATGATACTAAAAAGAGTAGCAAGGGCAAAAGTAGCTAAAGATTAGAGCTTATTCTGTATATTGGGGATGAATGCTACAAGGAAGATGAGACTAATTCTACATTTCTACTGACAAAGATGATCTTCAATTTCTCCATCTTCTGAGAAACTGCAATTGATCTTGAATTAACTCTAATATGTGCACTTTGGTCACTATCATGTTATGCCATGAATTTTAGGGATTCTATTGATATTGGAAGAATTCTTACATGTAGTTGGAGTGACTTTTTACATATATTGCGTAAAATTAAATTTGCTTGGGTTTGTGGATCAACAGGTTGGTGGGTCAATGGCTCAGCAAGAATGAAATTTCAAAATGCTAAATACATGTTGCTAACGACTTGATTCTCTAATTCAGTCATATTTTAACGGGAAAAACTTCACATGGCTTGCACATGACCGAGTCAACCGAGTCAGGGTAGTAACCAAATTCAGGTACTTTTCTACACCCTTGATAGTTCAGGGTCCTAAGAGACCTGGTCAACCAAGTTCAGGGCACCAAAATACATTATAGCCTACAATAATAGGCTATAATGTATTTAGGTGCCCTGAACTTGGTTAACTAGGTCTCATTTGTACTTAATATTATAGGGTTTATTGATTATTTGTACCGACTTGCATTTATTAAATAATTTTTTTTATTGACTATAATATGCATAGTTAACGCGGGTATATAAGTAGATTCAAATACTTAAAATTAGGGAATAAAAGTGAACCAAATGCTTTACAATATAATACAGATAATCACATAATAAAACATATGCTTCATCACTAGATTGGGAATACGTCATGCATCAAACTACTGACAAATAATTATCACGAGTAAAGCTAAAGAAATAAATATAAGTTTATCTACCTGGTAAAGAGGTTTGCAACATCCTCACACTCACGTGTATTGTAGAACCAAATACCATTGACTTCTTGAGAAGCATTTCGGTAAAGCAGATACGGAATTTGAAGCTCAAACTCAAAATCTCCAAGCAAATTCTCCACAAGATTTTCTGGTAATTACCGGAAGAAAAAAAAGGTCAATAAAATAAATAAATATAATAAAACCAGAAGATGTAGCAAAATCACAACATGCCTGTATTTCGTCGATTCATTACTATAAACTGAAACCTTGGCTGAGTGTTCCTGCAATTATAGTGGAAAAGATATTACATCAGATTCGTCATTTTTCATTCTTATATTTCCACATATTTTGGCCCTAAAACGGTCTAATAATTACAGTTTGTGTAAGAGATGATATTAACAACTAACAAGATAATATTATGGCATAAACTATCACCTTTTAACAACAAAGAGAGACCCTTCAACGTCCTTGCGACTCTGAGAAGCAGAAGAAAAGAAACAAATAAGAAGGAAACTGATAACATTGTTAAATAAACAACAAATTGCTCGTAATGTAGATGCAATTTATATTTTTATTTTATGAACTTAGGTCAGGAGGTCTTCAGGTTTATATTTGGGATCTATATATGCAGAAAATACATGAACGGGATTGGGTATTGTTGTTGTTGTTGTTGTTGTTGTCGTCGTTGTATATGCAGAAAATACAGGATTTTTTTAAACCGGAACTTTTTTCTATATCTTTTATACAATCCTAATTTCAATGTTGATAATTCAATCAAGAGAGAAAATAAAAAGGTCACAATGGTTTAGAAAATGTATCCGTCAGTTTGTGAGCTATGACAACCAAAACAGATGATAATTGTATACGAGTCCATAGTTGATAAAGGTATAAACTTTATCTACAGGGTTTGTATGATTACGTATTTTTAATATGTATTCCGGCTAGAGATAGTTTTATAGCATTCCTTTGTGATTGATTTATGCCTGTTTTATATGGCATGCGATCCCAACAATACCCAAATGCAACAATCATGAAAATCATCATGCAATTGAAGAAGTCTTAAAAAGCCTGCTAAATTGATCAAAAACAAGAAACAACAGATTATCAATACTCTGCATCTTTTTCATAGAAAAAATCATATCTGGTCTACAGCTTTATGGTGAATCACAAATGGATCCAGTTAATCTTATACTGGCTATTACTAAAAGGGAAGTATACAGTTCTATCAAATATTAATAACTAGAGCAAATGACTTACTAACACAACTAAGTTACCGTGTTCCAATTCATTTCATCATGTTTCCACTTAGCAACTAAAAATGAAACTCCGCCTTACAGAAAATGCAACCAATTTTTGCTTTTTCAACTTCAACCTCCAACCAAGTTTTCACCTTTTACAGAAACTGATAACGAAATTCACTTACTTACATTGGTTCATAAGATAAACATATAAGAATGGTCATTAGCCCTAGCATCACTATAATTTATGATTTAACATCCAACTTCTTCCCACTTCACAAATCCCACATCACAACTTTCTCTATTAATCATCCAACCCAAATTAATCTAAACCAGAACACCTTATTTTTAAGTTTTTAACACACCTATACATATTCAAATCACAAAAGTATAGTAACAACAATCACACTCCAATTGGTAAAAGCCCTGAAATTTTGTCTTCAAACAAACAAATAAATAAAAATCCTGATGATTTAGACATAAAATGTTTGTAAACTATAGATAATGATAAATAATAAAAGGGAAACATACCCATTGATTGAGTTCAACATTGAATTCATAGAAAGTGACATGAGCAGCAGTAATCAAGATCTCTTCAATGTAAGGATCCATTCTTTGAAGAACTGTAAGATTAAGAATCTTTGTACTGTTTTGATCGATATTTGGCATTAATTTCCCACTCTGAGACATCTTTTTCTTTATATATAATTTAATTTGATGATGATGATGATTGATATTGAAAAATGAATCAAGACTCTATTTTTACAAACCCTAAACCTGAACCCAGTTGGAAATACACACAGTCAAAGAGTGTTTTGGGGTGTGTGTGTTTTTTGATGGGGTCGGTTTGGCCGGTCTGTGTGTGTTTAAGTGATGACGAAAAAGATGACTACTTGTTTCTTTATATACTTATAAAGTTTTGAGGCGTACGATGATATCTATGAGTTTATTAATAATCTCTACCAAGATTGTCAAAATCGGACATACGATCGTTTTTGCTTTTGCAAGATCGAGATCGTAAGATCGGGATCGTAGATTTACCAAAATATCATTTTTTAACAAAGATATTTAAATTCTTGTAGAAAATTAATATTAGAGATATTAATCTTAACACCAACTTTTATATTACAAAAATGATGCAATTTGGCAACATATATTTCTCAAATGTTAAACATACTAAAATAAAAGATAGCGACATAGCACAATTGCACCAAAGTTTGAGTAGAGGTGATAATTTTAAACCCATTGGTTAATTATGGGTCAATTTGATTAATTTTTAGGATGTGATGAGTTTGTTGGGGTCTCCTCCCTATTTTTTGGATGAGTCTAAATGGTTATTTCAATATAACCTATAACTGTGTAACAATTAACCAACGGGTTTGGATGGGTCTAGCGGGTAAATTTTTTTTTTCCACCTCATTTCATTTTTTTCATTTTTCACTCAAATAAAAAGAAAATTTGGTGAACCCGATGACCCAACCCGACCCGAGACTCATTTGACCCAGACTCGTTTAGACCCATCCTTCTAAATGACACATCTAGACCCGGACCCATTTAGACCCAAACCCATCTAGACCCGAGACCCGACCCAACCCATTCATTTTGCCACCTCTAAGTTTGAGTATATATTACAAAAAAAACTACTAATCTTCGGTGTAGAAGTTTTATACTTTTTCTTAAGTTAATTTGATAATAAATAGGGAAATTGAACTTGAAAACAAATGTATGGTAAGCTTTGAAATATGATTTGGACTACTTATAGGCCTTATAAACCCCACTGTAAAAAAAATAAAAAAAAAATACTATTTGTAGGATCAGAACGTTCAACGATCCTACGATCTTACGATCGATCCTATGATCTTACTCCGATCCTGCCTCATGACCGATCCTACTCCGATCCTGCACGTTTTCCTTGGTAAGATCGTAAGATTGTACGATCCTACGATCAGGATTGCAATCTTGATAACCTTGATCCCTACCTTGCCACTTTAAACTAAAATGAGATCAATAATCTACCTTGCCACTTTAAATTAAAATTTGATCGTATCAGTTAAAATATTAGAGTTGATATTTATTTAGCACAATTAAAATAGTAATGTGGACGAAGAGAGAGAAGGATTAGTATTTAGGATTATTATCAAATAATACTCCCTCCGTCCCAAATTAAATGTCTCATTTTGAGTTTTTAAAGTTATTATTTTTCAACTTTGACCTTAAATATTTTTTTATTGTGTTATATAATACTTGATGCAAAATATATGAATGGATTGAGTTTTAAATATATTTTCATTGGTATAATTTTCATCAAGAATAATATAACACAAACATATATATTTAAAGTCAAAGTTGATAAATAAAGACTTTTAAAAGTAAAAATGAGACACTTATTTTGGGACGGATGTAGTAATAATAATTGTTATAATGTTATTAGTAACTACACTAGAATGACGAAATGTTTGCTCAGATTTACTGCATTTTACCAATGAAGTACTACATTATAACAAATACTGCATTTTACACCTATGAAATTTTATTGTATTTTAACGATGCTACATTTTAAACCTTTAAATTTATTTTTAAAATGCAGTAAGTTTGCTCATCAATCTTCTCATTCGTTGTCTTCTCCACCTTAATTTTGTACTTTAACTGGTTTTAACAATATTTGAATTTTAATATTTATATTTTGTCTTATACTATAGATAACGTAGCTTAAGGTGAAGTTGTTATTATTTAATCATTAACTATTATTATTTTCGTACGACACGTATATGCATTTTTAGTGTAGTATTGTTTACAAAAATAACATAATTATATACAATGATGATGATGATATTTTAGGATACGGATAAAAGAAATCTGTAATTTACTAGTAAAATAATAAAATTAGTTAACTTTTACAATCTGATCAATGTTTAAGATCTTCATCCTATAACAAAAGTATCATATTTTCTTATTTCTATGTAAACAAAAATTAGCGGAGAACCTATCGCACAATTTGTAATACACAAAACCATTATAAATTTTTCTTCTTCATTTGTAATAACACTACCAGTTTACTTTGTGTGTGTTCAAATCTAATTTATTATAGATGAATTTTCGTACATAAAAAAAAGCGTCTTTTTTAAAAACATAACATAAGCTTGTGCAACCTATATTAAAAGAGTTAGAACTATCATCCTGCTTTCAATTCGTTAAATAACGTACGAGACGTGCTTATTAAAATATGTGACCTAAAATTGTTGCTTCAAAGTAAGCATATATTCATGTTGTGTCATTTGATATAGCTTTTTAACTGGGAGTTGATAAATGCAACGAAAAAAATATTGCATACAACAAACTGTACAATATTTGAAGATTAGTGTACAAGTATATAATAGCATGATTTTGATGTATGAATCAATTTATGTGTTGTATATAACAACTCCCTTTTTAACTTGCACAAAATCAATGTCTTTTTTTAAGGTAACAATTTTATAAATAAAATAAAACTAGTAAGAAGCTAGTAATTACAACGATGTTAAAAGATAACCCCATCAATGACCCTAAATAACTATTACAGTTCAAAAACTCGATCAATTCCAACCAACACGACTCCACAACCCTAAACCCATGTCCTTAATGTGATGTTTTTCTGTACAGAATTTAGCTTTTTTCTCATTTTCTCAATGTCTCATAAAGATATGCAATGTTTATTGTAGCACTAGAAAACATCATACAAGAACAGAACAATCAAATTGTTACAGTAACGATATATATTCCAAGACAACTAACCATCAATCCAAATCAGCACCTTAATTAAAAACTCAATAGATACATAAACAATCTCTGGACACAACAATGTGAAAACAAATTGAAAAATAAACGTTGATTCGGCTACACTTTCAAGAGATTTAAAGAGAAAATGAAGAAAACGCAACCATAACCATGAGGACGACTACTGTGAGAAAAGAAGCCACTACAGCGCCGCTAGTTTTTTGGCAGAAATCGTTGAACTGTTGACAAATCGCAGGCCAGTTTGCGTCCTGATTCCCGTTATGAGCCAAGTAGACTATCGATGCAGCCCCACCGGCTGCTGCTGTTGTCAAAGCAATCATAACCTGATACCAAAACAAGAGATTTATCAGATATATGACATTGATTCATGGTTGATTAAAATGTGTGAACATAATAAGTTTATGTCAAACTAATAAGTTTTAATAATAGCTTAAGCTTATAGCAAATATTGAAAATCAATTTGGCATGGAACATTCTCAATTCAAAGTAGATTTTATGTATATATAAAAAGGTGTGAATATACTCAAAACAATGTATAGAAGTGGTTGACTTGTTAAAGTGCCATTTAAAAAGGGATCTTACGGTGTCAAAGAACATGAGGATGACCCTTGGCTTGCTTGCGTGTGGGCGTACTATGCACACAATGGAGATAGGAATTGATAGAACGAGGTAACTTGCAGTTATAGCATTTGCAATCAAGAAAAACCTGTTTAGTGTCGCACAAATTAGTTACAACATAATTAATACTTTTAAAAATTACAATCAGGGATAAAAGATATAGCCTTTACACAGGGAAAGAAGATATAGCCTTTAAACTCGAAATGTGTATCTCTATGTTTAATTAGTATAGGAATTGACTTACGTAAAAGCAGGCAAATCATCGTAACTAGCTTTGAACTGGAAAAACTGAGTGAAAAAGGGTAGAGTTTGATCAGTTGAACCCATGGCTATAGCCGCTCCTAAAGCAGTAGCCACACCCGCTAGCCTTAGAACGACATCAAACACAGCTAAACCTCTTTTGTAACCACCTTCTGGTGTTGGATGAACCACTGGTAGTGATTTGCTGGTGCTTGAACCACCTGGTGGAGCTGCTAAAAGTGGTGCTTTTCCCTTTCTTTCTTTTGGTGTCTCGGTGATATTAATCGCTGTTGAATCGCCTTCCATTTGTATATTTTAGACTTTTAGAGATGGATGGGATTTGAGAAATATGAGAGGTAGATAGAATGAAATGAAGATGATAAGAAATTAGTAGCAATAGTTGTTTATATAGAATATGGTATTGAACTGTTAGGAGTTGGTAAGTTGAAAGAATATGTGAGAAAAGTGTTGTGAAGTTGATGGAGGAATGAATAGTTGTTAGTTTTCTTTTAGAACAATAGTTAGTAGAGATATATATATCAATATCAATTCAAACTTCTATTAAACAAATTAAAGAGCCTTTTTACTCCTTTAAATATGGTTATAAGCTTATTTACCAATTTCGGCCGCTTAACATGTTTTCTTGTTTTACTATTTGCGTTGTTGATGCAAAACATCATCTACTCTTGAATCGAACCAGGTTTTTATCCTCTAAGGCGATGGAATAATCATCTCCCCCCTTTTATTTAGTACTTCTTGATCAAGGTGACAAACGAATTAAGAGGTGGAATAACTTGTTTAATTTACGTGTTAAAATCAGTCATATTGGGTTGACCTGACAAATATGATTAGAGAATTTATTACAATAACAAAACAGTTGATAAAGGCAAACCAAATTCGATTATAATAAAAAGGTATCACTTGATCCACTTAACTTATGTCTTTAGACCTTAAAAAGGTGATACAACTAAGAAAATCATGTCTTTTATGGTTTTTTGAATATAAAAGCATCTCTTGCACAACAAGAAGTTTTGGTTCTTTTTCATAGGTAAAACCGGGTAATCTTACTCTTTCTAAGCAGAAAACTCACGAGTTCGAGTTACAAAATTATCAACTTTCTGGTCATCAAACCTTGTGAAACCGAAAAACCTTAATGCTAAGCTCAATTTCTTATTTGTTAGTCAAATACTCTTGCTGGCTAACCAAATTTATGTTCATGATAATATTAGTTAACTAACAACTTTCTTTCTCTACTCCACTGATCTACATTATGCTTCTACAAAGCACTTTTAGTTTTTTAACAACCATAAGTTATTGACTACATTTTCTATCCATGTTCAGCTACCTTCCCTGCATTGCATATTGGTAAACTTAGATGGCTGTAAAGGTTAACAACAGTCAACAACACGCATCCACAACATTGAAAAGAAGTAAAGATCTCAAATGAAGTTAATGCTCTATACTCGGTTAACTTCGGAGCTTCATGTGCAATGGGCACCTGTCTCGATTAGTTTCATCTGAAATCGTACATGTTGAATTGTTGATGTTTGTTTTTCACCTGTACACCCACTCGATCTTTACCAATTTGCAATTTAGAGTTGTTATTAACTGCAAATTCTATTTGTTAAAAGGTAAAAAAAAGTTCCTCCATTCAAAACTGTACATACTCTGCGAACATTAGATTGTCAATAAGTTTTAACGGCATTAGCATGTCTTCATTCTATTGAATAAATGTTTGTCCAATAAAAACAATTATTCTTTATCTAGTGTTTGGGTTCTAATGAGAGATCATATGTGAACTAACACTGTTTTGTTGCAGAAATTTTGGTTAACACTATAATTGATGCAAAAAAGCATTCAACAACTCTAAAAGAGCAATACTAAAATATCTAGAACAAGCCATGACAGGTCTAAATATAGATAATAAACGATAACAAATCGATGGTTCTAGTGTTTCCAAATGTAGCAAAACAAAATTGAACACAACCATGACAAGCTTAACTTAGTATCCACCTTTAAGATCGTTGACGACATCGTAAGGAATGGGTGTAACGGTCTCTAGAGTAGTACCTTCAACCATAAACCCTGGTTTGGGTCCCAAAGGTTGCCTCTTGGTACTGATGATCTCACCCTTAGCTTTGGCTTCGGCCTTTAGTTGGTTGTTCCTCTTAACCCTCTGCTTGAACTCCTCGGTACACCTGGATGGCATGACGTGCTCAATACGCACATGGATCCTTTTCTTAATGATTCTGTTGCCAACCTGCATATACAAATACATTATAGTGTGGCCTCCAAAAAAGATATAATAAGCAAAAAAGCAAACAGTAAGTTAGCATTCAACTCTCAACAGCTATATATAAAAGTAGTAGCGCTCTATTAGTTGCTACGTATAAATGATTGATTCAGGTTTTAAGGTCTCTAACAAGTCAAAAAACAGAGCAGTGCCCATTTTGACACATACAACTCCTATAGTGCCAACAGCTAAAACTCATACTAGAATTCAACGGGGTGAATCATCTAGTACCTCGAAGATTAGGATCTTCAAAACTCAGAATGATAACAAACAAGTGTGATTGATGCAAAAAGAATACAACTAAAAAGACAAATCTTTAATTTCTTACAACTAGCATACATAATATGGCCAGTTATGTTGTAGAAGACCTCTAAGGGGCAAGATATTCAAAAAGGGGGTAATGAAAGAAGATAGTAAATGTTTAAACTAACAAATATATTCAAGTTATAAAGAACACACCAACAAGTGAGTAACAAAACTAAATTCACAGCTTCCTCTTAGATAGCAACAAAAAATATAATGTAAATTATATCCCTAACCAGAATACAATAACTCCAACCAGTGTTTTAAGGATCATTGTCCAAAGCTAGCCACAAAGGTTAACTCTATCAAACTGATATATAGATCAACATATTCTCAGGAAATTGCTAACAAAAAAGAAGATCATAATAATAAGATAGATAACTCCCCACCGATGCACCAGTATATTATCTTTAAACCACCCAACCAGAATACAGAAATTATCAAATTATGAATATTACATTTTCTTTGAACAGTAGACTCTTTCTATAGTCACCATTTATAAGGGTGTTATAAGCAGTTAAAGACAACTAACTTGAACTTCAAAGCTCATAGACAACAAAATTTCAGCACTGATTTTCACTACCAAGTTTTGAAAACAAAATTATACTTAAAAAATTTACATTCTAAGATAAAACATAGAAAAAAAATCTAAAATCCAGACATTCTACTATAAACTGAAACTTTCACTCCAAATGCTTACCAATATTTCAGCTTTTACAACTCAATCATACATTTCAACCACAACAAATCTTAATCCATCACTTCTCAAAAAAACTAACAGCATCATAAGCTCCTAAAAATAGTTTTTAAATTAAAATCCGAGCTCATCAATTTAAACCTCGACTCATGGTGATCAAATAGTAATTAGCAAAATCAATAAGACGCACAATACATATAAAGAGTACATTTTAAACCCTAACTCGATAACTCAGAGCACTATCTACACAATCAGTCTAGTACGCACAACAAATATTATGTACATCAAATGATTAAGAAATAGGGAAAGATATTGACCTGCTTGTTCATTTCAACACCAATTGCGCGTTTGGTGACGTTCCATACCTGACCAGTACGGCCATGGTAGAACTTATGAGGCATACCTTTATGAATAGCTCCGTTCACCTTAACATCAACATAATCACCGACGTGGTATGTTCTAAGGTACGTTGATAGATGAATAGTACCTTTCTTCCTGAATCCTCTGGCGAACAGATCTCTGGTTCTTGATCTCAATCCATGTCCGGCCGGCATCTTTCCGACGAATGAATTGAGTGTGCGTGTGTGTTTTCGGCAAAGAATTTGAAACCCTAGGTTTTGTGTGATATAAAGGGAGATGGAATTTAATTAGGGTTTTTGATTGTTTGGGCTGTTGATATTGGGCCAGTGGAATTTGGAGTGCATCTGTCGGTCTTCTGGTTCTAAAATCTAAACCCGGTTAATAAGGCTTGGTAAGGTTTTCATAAAGTTAATAATTGGGCAAAGTTTACACTTTAAAGGTTTCACTTACAGCTTTTCAACTAATCTTTGCAGTTATATTACGGTAATAATAATTATGTATAATCCATGATTAAAACTTATTGATCTGACAAACAATGCCTTTGAAAAGCTAAGTAATGTTAATGTTGATGATAAATATATATACCAAGTATAAAATATGGAGATAACATTGGTGTTGTTGACAGCACAATAATTGAACACCGTTAACCAATTAAAGGTTATATATTCTAAATTTTTAACTCTCAAACTTTTCTAATTATATAATATTAATCTCTCCTCTAAAGTTAAGCGCACCTGAGATTTTGTAATGTTTGTTGCATATAACGATTACCATAAAATATTGCAGAATGATGCTACTGGATCCTAAGTCCTAACACGACACTAAAATTGTTTTATACACTACATTGTACACCACTTACGACTCACAATACAAATTTATGATAACATACCTTTAGTATTTGAATTAAACAAGAATTAACAATGCCCGCACGTTGTGCCGGGAGTTTCAAATAATGAGAGCTATGGTTCGAAACATATGTCTTATTTGATTTCATAGTTCATACACATATTTACAATTCACGATCATACTTAATCTTAATAGGCAGGCATTGGCCAAAAGATTGATCGGCAAAAATAATAATAAAAATCAATGAAGAAAATAAATAAGTTATGAATGAGTTATAGAAAGTTAATTGTCTCATGCTATATTCATGTGAGGTTTAATTTTATTATAAGTAATCTAGGTTCACTAATTTCAAACATCAACCATAAAAAAAAAAGACGTTATAAGATAAACACTAAGAATGAGGCAAAAAGCCTTATTTTGAAAAATGAATAAGCATTTGAGATTAAAAAGTGAAATAATGGTCATGAGATTTGAACCTTGGTTAATGGATAATTGGACAACACACCATACCAATTGATCTAACATCATAATTAATTAAAGCTTATATCATCAAGTATATAACTTAATATGTAAATCACAAAAAGACAAAAGACCTACTATTCATAACTCTTTGCTAATTGATATTATATGATAATAATTTGATATATTTATCACATATGCATGACGAGGGGAGTGTATTTACAAACATGAACTTACTTTACTTCTTGCTTCCACTTCTAGTGATCTTCAAATTTGTGTCCTTTCTCACATATATGACTAACACAAACTTATTTCCGTTCTTCAATTTTTCGTTTCTAATGTGTCTCTTCTTTTAAAGTTAATATCTCATTCCCACGCTATACAAATACTATTATACAAAAAAGTTTCCCTAGCTTAAAATACAGACCCGTTAACTTAAAAAGGTTTCCATAGCTTTTTCGTAAGTTTGACCAAAATAAAATAATGCAAACGTTATGAACATGCTTCCTGAAAACACAATTTGTTATAAACTGTTAATTAGTTACATTACTTCTTAATGAAAAATGATAATCTGTATGCAGTCTCAAGTTAAAATATATGCTTATACGATCCTCTATTATTATACAAAAACAGAATAACTATTTACGGTTAATGCTGTACATTATAGTTTCTGAAATATTTCCCATTGCAATACTTCGCAATCGCAAAATCCTTATCATAAAATGCTATAGCTTGATCGTTCTTTTCATTTCAGTTCTAGTTACCGTTGAATCCGAACAACTTTCAAGAAAGCTGTCACAACTATCATTGGGACTAAGAAAAGAAAAACTTAGTCACCATTTTATTTCCATGACACAGTTAGTAGCCCCACCACTTGTCTAAATAACTCAGTGGTAGGGTGGGCACTTGGCAGTGTTTTAAGACCCGGTTTGACCGGCCCGGTCGGACCATATTTTTAGGTATTTCCGGTTCAAAAAAACCTGGGTTTTTAGATAATTTGACTAGTCAACGACCCAGTTGACCCGACCGATCGGACCGGGTTGGACCGGGAACCGGATTGAGTTGTTGACCCAGGTTTCAGCTTTTTGCTTTTCTTTTTCGTATTTTTTTTAAAAAACTCAATTATTTATTACACTAACCACTAATTGGATCAGATGGGAGGCTAAAAGTTCTTTAGGTGGCGTGACTAGTTGGTCCAACTGTCCAACTATGCTAGATATTTAATTTACTTTAATCATTATTAATAAAATAAACAAAAATATAAATCGAGAGAAGGATAACAACGATGGCTAATGGACATTTACCATTAATTATTTTTCATATTCCATGTTAATGTTGGATTCCTTTTTTAATATATTTATTTATTTATATATATCTATACAGTATTAATTGTTTTATTACTCCGTATTTATTTAAATCGAGTTCATCTTATCTTATTATGGATACCAAGTACGAATAGAGCAAGGTGCAAATCAATACAACAATTTTTTGTGAGAATAATAGAATTAATAGGAATGAGTCACGTGTCATTTCACTCCCTCCTCCAAATTTTTAAAAATAAAATATATATCAAACGGGTATGTTGAAAAATTATAAAAAATGCACCAAATACTACTAATATATACTATTATTTACTCCGGTCCGACCTTCCGGCCCAACCGGTCCGACCTTCCGGCCCAACCGGTCCGACCAGAAATTAACAATTTTCCGGGTCGACTAAAAACCCGGGTTTTAAAACACTGGCTCTTGGCTTCACAGAGGTCAGGGGTTCAAATCTTGCCATGGGTAAACATTTTATCATGTTAGGTACCCACCCCCATAAAAACATGGGGCTCTGAAGGAACTTGCTGGATAAAAGTTCATTCCAACTCAAGACGCCCCCACTATGCCAGGGGAGTTACCCGGAGTCATCTTGGAGTGGACAATGACTAATGTCAAAGGCACACGGGATCAGGGTGTTCCCGCAAATTTACACCTTTTGTTGGACATAGTTAGTGGCCGCAACGCTACTGCTATGAGGATCGTTGAGGCCACCGAGACCAACCGCGCTGCAAGCACTGGTTTTGGTGACATCACCATGATTGACAACCCATTAACCATGGGGCAGAACAAACGTCCAAGTTAGTGGGTAGAGCTCAAGGGATGTACACATCGGTTAGTTTGAACGAAATGGGGTTGTTGATGGTTATGTACTATGTGTTTGTATAAGGGAAGTACAATGGTAGTACATTGAGTATATTGCACTACAATAAAATTGAGCTATTATGACCTTTTTCCTAGAACACTTTATATATGGCGCCCTAAAAGCATATTTGATAGGATACTACATTTTTTGACTACTTTATAATAGTATATAATAGGACACCTTATTTGCTAGTTCTATTATATACAATTATATGGGATGCTTATACTTACAAGTATTATTATATTTGAGTCTAATAGAACACTTGATATATAAGTCTTATTATATTAGTTTTATAGGACGCTTAGTGGGAGTACTATTAGTGTAGAGCCTAATATGACTTTTTCAGGAAGGTCATATTATCGTAAATTTTAACAGGATGCTAAATACGTGTCTTAATATGTTTAAGGTTATAGGATATTTTATTATTCGATGTAGTTTATTATTGCAGAGCCTGGTAGAAACATTTGACAATATTCGCAAGTGAATTCTGAAACGGGCCATATGTTTTGAGATGGCAGATGAGTGTGGGTTAAAAGAAATGGTCATTTACTCATTTTAACCACGACCCGGGGAAAGCTTTTGACCGTCAGCGAACCTCTTGTTGAGTTTAACTTTAAATTTGATATTTATATGTAGAGGAGATCATTTTGTTCATGTATGTATAAGATCTTATAAATATCAAAACATAGACTATACCATGTTGAACAACTTTATAGATTATAACTGATTACTTTGTTTTTATATATAAAACAAAATCATTAAATAAATACTTTGTATGTTATATCTTCTATTTTATACATTTCAAATCAATTTTAACTCATTAAACTCTGCTCATGTCTATCGTCACCACAAATGCCTAGACCTTACATGTGTGATTGACAGGGTTTTGAATTCGTACATCAGTATATGTGGGTGATTTGTAAACTTGTGATTCGTCCGGTGTTGATGCTATATATGGATAGGACAAACGTTACCATTGAAATATGGTACGGGGGGTCAAAGTACCCTCCAAATTACTTTTTTCTACATCAATTTATTTATTTTTTTCTTCATATATTCTTCTAAATTTTTGTGTACAAAATAAAATATAAGGTATCTCAAAATTCATGTTTACAGTTTATGATTGTTTTTTTTATGGATGAGGATATCATTTATAATGTTGATATTACAATTCAATTGTAATTTTAACCAATCACAAAACAAATATTTTATATTTTTGTCCTTCAATGTTTTTATATTTATATGAATGACCCCTACATTAACACTAACATTATCTTTCAAATTGTACTTCAACATTACGAATTACTTTCCCGAGTAGTAAAACGGGGTAAACATATATGGATTTTTGTACATCGTACATGCGAAATTGAATCGTTTTATTTTGTTTCATATGTGCTCAGCCTAATAAGTTTTTTCATGACTGTTTTTATTATATTGTCTCCCGAAATACTTACGGACGAGGTTTTTAATGTGAGTCTCTTTCAAGAATTTGAACATATGTATTCTTTAATCTTTTAAGTGTTTTATAACAAAATAATGACTTAATGTATATGAGTAGGATGCAATACAGGGCGGGAGCAGCGAAGGTAGCCGCCCTTACAAAAAATTTCAAATCACGTAAAAAAAATTTTTTTTTAAAGGTATTAATAACATTTTAAAATTTTCGCCCCTACTAAACTACAAAAGAAATAAGAAAAAATTTATTTCACCATCACTAAACTACAAAATAAATAAATAAAAATTATTTTGCCCCCTCTACTTGTATTTCCTGGCTCCGCCCTTGGATGCAACCAAAATTTTTAACGACAAAATGTAGTGTGGTTATGATGCAATGTATGTGTATCATGTAGTGTTCGTAAACCGACAACGCACCCATTATGAGGCGTTCATGTGTCACACCCTCATATTCGTTGATTTTGATTAGCGGAAGCATTTAGTTAAGTATGGGGGTAATTACACCAACATTGTACATGCATACATATCAGAGCATATGATTACAACAGAACATATATTATAAGAATGACAATAGTAATAGTTACAAATTTTTACAATTCATCGAATTGTACAAACGCAAAAGTAGTTATGTTTACAAAAATAGATTTCGTAAATATGACTAAAACTTTAGTTATATAAAAGAAATCCATATGTTTCAAAAGTTGGCATCCTAAAGCTTCAAGGGTCGCCTATGTTCCATGTGTGCAGGTGGTCCTTATGTGTGCTGCTAATTTCCTGAAAAACATAGTAAAAGTCAACAACGAGGTTGAGTGAATTCACAGGTTTTAAGTTGCAAGTACAGTTCGTTAAACCAAATACGTTCGTAAACAGTTGTTGCCATAATAGTTAAATAAACATTTTGTGAAATGTTATCCAAATATAGTTCGGTTGGGATGTTGCCCAAAACACAGTTTACGTGGGATGTTACCCAAAACTTTTACGTGGGATGTTACCCAAAACACAGTTTGAAATACGTTACTGGTCGTTCTCCAGCGTTTCCAAAACAGTACCGGTCGCTCTCTGGTCTAAAGACGCACGGGTCGTTCTCTCGTCCAACTTAGCCAGTCGTTCTCTGGCACTAAACACTCCTGGTCGTTCTCCAGCGAAACACAGTACCGGTCGTTCTCCGGTCTAAACACGCACGGGTCATTCTCCCGTCCAACTTGGCCAGTCGTTCTCTGGCACTAAAATACGTTGCTGGTCGTTCTTCAGCGTTTACATAAAAAGTACCGGTCGTTCTCCGATTTACCAAACAAGTTTTATCACGTTTATAGTATGAAAATGTTGTTTCATAAATACCAGTTTTGTTGTAAGGGTTCAACAGTTCAAAGTACTCAATTCGTGCGAGTAAACAAGTATGATAAACAATCATGTAAGCAAAAGTAGTTATGGCAATTAGTAAAGCAATTGACTATATTTTCCACCCCTGTTCAAAAGTAGTAAAGCAGTAAAAGTAAGGGCACTGAACTCACCTGTTGAGTTAAGTAATGTGTGAGTACTAGTAAAGCCTAAAGCCCAAGTATATAGTCCGGAATCTCCTAACGCCCTAAACGTATGAGATTTAATAAGTATGGGGAGGTCTAAGTTTAACCATCCATAGTAGTGGTCGTACAACCAAGTTATGTCAAAGTGTTTGTTCGATGTTTATGTTTGAAGTTTTGAAAATGTATATGACTCGTTGGTGATAGTTTGAAATCGACATTTCAATATTATAAGTGTGTTTATAATGTTTATAAAGTTCGTGTATCGTATCGTATGTAAATATTCGTTTCCGGTTAAGTTCGACACTTAGTGAAAAAAAAAGATTTGCAAGTTTTCTGTTTTATACGTCACTTAAGGGCGTCACTTGCCTTGGGGGTAGCGACACTTAGGACGTGTCACATAAAATGGAAAGTTCTGAATTATTAGCGTCACTCGAGGAAGTGACGCATATGGGGCGTCACTTAAACAAGTGACGGGTACAAGTGTTGGGTCTAAATCAGTATTCGAGTATAGGCGTCACTTAAGCTAGTGACGTATGGAAGTGTCGGGTAGGAGTGTCGGTGTAAGTGTCGAAAAAGAGGGTTTGTAGCGTCACTTGACGAAGTGACGCAAAAAGAGGGTTTTATGCGACACTTAGTGTGTCACTTAAGTGACGTTACACTGTTTTGGGTCCCGATGCGTCACTTAAGGCTGTTCGTGAATCGGTTTGTATAAACGAGTTTTAAGCTTCGATTTGGACACATTAAGTTGTTAAGAACACTAAATCATGATGTATTAAGTATATTAAACACGAAATATCAAAAGAAATAGTGAAATCTAAGAGTTTGCGGGATTGTCAGGATCTTACAAAGTTATCACGGGGGAAATCCGAGAAGATAGAAAGGTAGAGCTCGACTCCGCGATCATTTTTCCCTAAATAAGCTTGACGATTTATCGCGTTTTTGACGTAGTATTTGGTGATTTTTGTTTGGTTTTTAGAGAGAATATGGAGAGAGTGATGGAGGTAGAGAGAGGGTGAAAGAAGGAAATGAAAAGAGAGATGGGGTGGGTGGTGGCTGATTTTTGGAGCCAAAAAAGGGGGGACTTTGTCCCAAATTTGTGGTATTTTACCCGTGTTCGTCTACCTGATCGTTAAACGTTAAATTATTTTATATATTAATTATTTAAATACGTATCCGATTATATTTTAGTTGAAATATTTTATAGAAATAATTTTAGTTAAGTTTATAAAATTTTTAACTTTGTTTTGTATCAGTTTTACGAAATAAGCGTTATATGTTATAAAATACTTCGTAACTATTATCAACATAATATTTAATAAACGTTTATGCTATTTAATAATTTCGTTTTATTAAATAATTTTGTTCACCAACAGTTGTATATTTTTGTCGCGTTTGTTCAAATTACTTAATACGCAAATATACAAATCACGAGACGTTTAATACTACGCGTATTAACTAGTTGGGCTTTGCTAGACTTATCTCTAAAATGTGTTGTGAATTCACTCAAGTAGGGAATTAGCCTAAAATTGCGTGCAAGTAACGTTTACAATTAAGTCGAAATTGCGGGGTGTTACATCATGCCTAGCTCATGATTCATTTACGTGAGGATTCATTTACGTGAGGATCCTATGTTTATTCTGGATTATGCATAGCTCAGGATCTTGAACCTGTATTAGTTCAGGATCATGTGCTGTTTAACATATTTTTTTTCCTCGAGTATTGACCAGGTCATAAGAGGAACGCGTCAAGTGAGATATGCTCCGGATTGCATGACAAGCTCTTGATACGATTTTATGAAGACGAAGTCAGCTGCACGTGTTAAACGAAGTCAAAAGAGACGTTGGGAGTCTTCACCCTTCATCGGACCCTTAAATCTCGGAAATATTGTTATACTCTCTTAGTATTTAAACGAGGCATGGATGATCGATTAGGATAACGAATACTTACTATTTTTACTTGAAAAACACTTATACTTTGCTCTCATTCACTCTGAAACACATTCATCAACACTTAGTCAATTTCGTAGATAATCACATAGTCGATCATCCTTGTGCTCTTAGTTTGTAATCAATTACTTTCATTTTTATAAGATTAACAAAGGCAAGGATCGTTTGATCCTTCCCGAGGTTTTGTGCCGGCGATCAACCTTGATCAAGGGCTTTCCTCGTGCATCATTGTGTCGTTTTTATTTATTTATCATTCATATTGCTTCAAGCGCATTCTCTTTACATTTTCATTGTCAAAACATCATTATCCTCAATCTGTTCTTGAGCTTTTATATTAAACATTTGTTCAAGAAGGATCGACATATTTAATCTATCTTTTTCATACGAAATATTGGCTTACTAATATAGATAATCGTGTTTCTACGTAATTATCTTGAGAGTAATTTTAAGCACCCAACCTCACTTTTCTAAATTTGATCACTTAATTGCTTATAGTAATTTTTGACCAAAACAGTAGTATATCTAAATCATAGATTAAGAGTTGAGATTGACTATCCCTAATTCCCTCTCTAAACCATCGTCCTCTAAACCCAACCAACTTTTATACTCATATATATTTAACAAACTTTATATATACTATAATTTTTAAATATAGTTATTTTTATAATCCAAAGTATACTACTCTCTCCATTTCAAAATAAGTGTTACTTATCTTAAAATAAGTGTCCACTTTTGAAGTAGTAGTTAACTTTAACATTTTATCCTCAATACGGAGTATATTTTTTCTCAAAATTGATGCATGATAGTCTATAAAAAACAATGATAAAAGTAATATATTCACTACCCGACAATAATTTCTTAATCTTTATAAAAAAAAGAATGATATAAGACACTTATTGTTTGGGGTTATTTTGGGATGAGTATATGCTAAAATACGCAGTATTTGTCAATTATTATATTAATAAAAAAGAAACTATGCCACTATGGGCAGATTTTTCTTTACATTCTCGGTTCAATTTTTGGAACCTCCCTCAGTCCCTCCGAAATTTTCAATTATTTGGTACCTCCCTCTCAAAATTTTAATATCTTCAACTTTTGGTACCTCCCTCCCAAATGTTCATCTGTAGTTGATAGAAGCTCCTCCAACATATCAAATCACATGTTAGGGTTCGATTGATTTCATTTATTAGGGCTTAGATAGATGTATTCTTTTTTTCATATTGATTTTTGGTTTGATGTGATCTATTAGGGTTTAGGTGATTAAGGAATTACCATCTACCTTCCGATTTGATTCACTCCATTCGCTAAATCTCTTTTAGACCTTTCAGGAACCTTAATATTGTTAAATTTCAATTTTTAATTATGTGACACCCGTCAAATTAGGACTAGTAATTAGTGCCTAATCAAGTGTAGTACATGGAATTAGTTTTGTGTTATACTAATTAATGTATCAATATATATATATATATATATATATTGTTGAATATATACAAGTATGCGATTTGATTGTATCGTATAAGTTTCAATTCGAATGCAATTCGATTCAATTAATAAGGAATAACTCTATTTTATCCAAAATATTATTTAGAAAATATTTCTACTCAAATTCGTATCGTACAAACAACATTTATGCGATTAAAATAATAAACGCGCGAATAATCAAAACAAGAATAAGCTATATTTTATAACTCAAGTAAAAATATTTGATGAAATACTTCAACAAAAATGTTAATAAATATTCATATTTTAAAATAATTAATTAAACGATTAAACGATCGGGGAAACGAACAACGTACGGAGCGCAAATGCGGGGGTTAAAAATTTGGAGATTCCCTCCCCGATTTCCCTAAAATCTGCCATATTTCCCCCCTCCCCTTCCCTCCTTTCTCATTTTCATCCACACTCTCTCTCTCTCTCTCTTCCATTTTCTTTCTCTCTTTTCTCTCTAACATAACCACCACACCACCACCATCTATTTCCATCAAAAAGCACCACAAAACGACATCAAATTACAAGACTCGTTTGGAGAAAAAGATTCACCACGTCACGATCTACGTTTCCACCTTTTCGGATTTCTCCGGCGTTAAGTTTGTAAGTTTCCGACAAATTCCGAAATACTCCAATTTTCATTATTTTCACTTGTTTGTTGTTTATTTAAGCTTTAATGTCCAAATATGGGTTGGGTAAAAGTTTCAAGTCAAATGGAAACCGGAAAACACATTTTCGGCTCAAATTCCGGCAAACAGTCCGTTATGTCACAGAGGCTCCAAGCCACCTGCGACACAAAGCCTTATGTCGCCAAATCATGTTCTATGTCGCATATAGCGACACAAGCTCTTGTGTCGTCAAATCCTACCCTATGTCGCATATAGCGACACAAGCCCCTATGTCGCACCACATCACGGATGTCGCATATAGCAACACAAAACGCTATGTCGCAGAACTCATCCCGGTCGCTCATAGCGACACAACATGTTATGTCGCATTAAATTGCGGATGTCGCACATAGCGACACAATGATTTATGTCGCAGTCATGATCTGCGACACAACAGCTTATGTCACACCTAGTGTCGAATAAGACAGATGCTTGAAAACATGGATTTTTACTAAGTGTCAAACTTATGTAATTCCAAACACTTTTACGATACGACTTCTTAAACACATCGGGATACATTCTTGAACATGAACACTTCGAAATCATAATAATAATAATGAGATTATTATTACAAACAATTCACCAACGGGTCGTACGCGTTTTCAAAACATAATCAAATCTACCAAGTCGTAGTAACTTGGACAAGTTAAACAACCAAATCGTAGTAATTTGGACAATTCAATCGACCAAGTCGTAGTAACTTGGACAAGTTAACCAACCAAATCGTAGTAATTTGGACATTTAGTTGGACGAACAACTACAAAGGTAGTCTTTCGAGTTACCTATTCATGTTATAACCATCGTGTGTCTTGGACACCCCCAGGTTACAAGTCTTCGGACATCAATTCATAGCTAATCAATTCAAGTTTATTTTGATAAACACTTAAGGCTCAGGTGAGTCTCATAGCTCATATTTTACGATTTTCATCAGGGGTGTGATTACATTGCTTGTTTTGTTTTACAATATGAATGCAAGTACAATACAAATCAATACTACATGAGTTGTTTTCACTAATCATTTCAAAGCCCTCCACAACATAGTTTGGTAATACATCTGTAGCGTGAATGTTAGTATATGATATCATATAGGATTGACAATCCTCGTCCGGGTTAGCACGCGCTAACTGGTCAAACGGACGTATTAGCATTTGGGAAGGCGAGTGTAGATTAGACACTCGTAGGAGGCACCTCAGTTGGGTTTCCTTAATTGGACCTGACACTCAAGTTAAGCTCAGACTATGTGCTCATGGTTGTATAACTTTTATTTTGCTTAATTGCATTTTAAATTCAATTAAATCTTGCGGTTCATATAATTATGTGTTGACATACAAACCTGTGAGCTCACCAGCGTTTCGCTGACCCATTTTAGCATGTATCACAGGTACTCAGTAGTAGGTTGGCTGCCCAATCAGGATTCATTAGCTCGAGTCTCCATTCAATCAATCAGAGATTTAGTTGCATTATTATATTTTTGTATAAAGTAATTATGTAATGTAAATCTCTCAATTTCAAGGAACTGAGCTAATGTAAACAATATTTTGATGTAAACTTTGGTTTTATCAATACAATGTAAAACAACGCATTTAGTGGTCGTTCATTATATCTTATGCGCTGTGTATATTGATTAGTCGCGCCCCGACCCGATCCGCTTCCGCAACCCGAATTTGGGGGTTGCGACAAATTCTGCACAAAAATAACAAGTCTTTGAATTTTGATTCGTGTATATTTAAAATTGTTTCACCTTTATACCATCAATTTTCAGTTGAAATTTGCACCTCATTCATAGATGATGCAGCCGCTTACACTTCCGTTAACTCCAATGATAACATCCCAAGGTCCATTCCCTTTTGTTCTATTTATTTACATAATGAAGATATCCTTGTGTTAATAGTCCTACATATTAAACCATGATAAAATTTATTATTGTGTAATTTTCTTATCTTTGATGATAACAATTGAGAGTTAAATATCGATTTTTTTTATATTCTTTTAGTTTAGTTTTAATGTTTCATCTTTACACAATTGAATTACCTTTTCCTCTGTAATATTATATAGCTACTTGCATTTTTCAGATTGAAGGTAAGACAATGTGTAATTAGGATGGTAAATGATACATCATTAGAAGTTTGTGACTTCTTCAACTATACCTCTATGCATGTTTTACTTATAACTCCTAGCAAAATACAAATATGCAGAGTTGTGCTTGGCTTCACAGGTAGTTAATATGTTTGGTTTAACATGTTTAGATAGTTGTTAAAAATATGAAATATGATATGTTTATAGAATACAGAAGCTGCAAATGTAATTATGTGTACTATATATACTTCTCTATCATGCACATATCTAGTTTTTTACTCATATATCAAGAGAACTAGTTAAAATTCCAAAAGTCTTACTATGATTTATAATCAGTTTTCTTGCTTATGTATATTAAGTAGTTTAAAGGTGGCTTCTATATTATTTTGAATTAGAAACGGATGCAAAAACTCCAGTCACAACTTGTTGACCCTTATACATAGATGTGGATATAGAGAAAATGGTTATTTCTACATCTTATAGAGGGTTTAATTGATAAGACTAAGCCATAAGATATATTTCCTTAAGTTATGGGCAATAAGTAAAGTGGTCTTGCTCATATGTTTAGACAAGGTGTTCGTGTTTGTGAAGTCTAAATGTGTTTAACGTTTATAATCATGTACAAGTATTTATAGCTCTATCCAACACCTTAGTTATGTGACCAATGACATGTATCTATTATCACAAGATTGTTGTTTTGGAATTTACCAAAAACTTCATTCGTCAACGAGCAGTAATATTAGAGGTATTACCAACCCTTTCTATTCTATTTATGCTAAGACCTTGGTGTACTAATCGTTCATTTCACTCTAACTTGTTACTGATTCCTTGTGCAGATCGACTAATATGATTGATAGATTTGACGTTGTAATCCATCATAAAAGATTACTTTTGTAAAACCATGTTATACTTTTATGCTCATATATTTTGGTTCATTTTTTATAGGTTACCACTGTTATTACTAAATTTCAACTCCTTCAACATTCGCTTGAATCGGTCTTTCACATGTACAAATGGCACTACGAGGTAGAGTGAAAATGTAAAGTAAGAAGTAATACTTACAGGTAAACGTTATGCTTTGCACATCTTGATAGTACTACTTTGTGATATATGCCATATATCCTTTATCTTGAATTTTAATTATTGTTATATTTGTCTTTATCTACAGGTGTGCAATCAAGAGGTTTATTAACTTACATAATTGTACTTCGTTTGATAGTTTTAGGTCTTCTATGTGATATGCAATTAGATATTCAGACTCGTTGACTATCGTTGTATATTTATCTTTTTGGATGTCAATGAACGCTGTTAAATGATAATTACTCTTTTATTTGAAGTAATGAAATTGTTTCTTGATTTCCCTTATGGTTGAAGGTAATTAGAGTTACGATTGCGTGGTCTCATATATACATAGGTGTTATCGTGAAACATAACAACTGTTGAGATACGATTTGGTGCCCTATATTTGTCACTAAAGGCAACTTGTTGTACGTATGACCAATTTAAAAATGTTTCCTAGCCAAAATCATTATATTAGGACCTTTTTCTCGGTTTCATTGAAGCCTTGACGCAATATCTGATTTGGTCCTATTAGGCACTTTTTAGGACATATATATATATATATATATATATATATATATATATATATATATGTCTCAATACCTGTTATAAATAAGCATGTAGTATCAAATAAAACATCAAAAAGTGTCCTATATTCATGTTTGTTAGGACACCATTGGTGTTGTATTAGACACTTTATGAGACACTGACAAAAGTGTTTTAATATGTATATTAGGACGCCTCACTTATTACAAAGCGCTTATATAGGACACTTTTATTATTAGTCCTATTAGATAAAATGTCCTATAAAGTATTATTTTAGGACACTTATCAACGTCCTATAAAGCCAGATTTGTTGTAGTGTTGGGCCGAAACCTAGTCATGTCAACCGCGAAAGAAATGCCGATTGTTTGACTGTTGGAGGTAGTGAGCTTTTGCGATTTTGCTCGTGGTTACGCTGAAGCAAGAAATCATACTTTTAATATGAGCAATGGTGATGTTGTTGTTGAACTTAATCTGTACGTTCTACATTACTAACTACTTGTAAATGTTTGAAAATTTATTTTGTTTTCATGTTGAGAATTGGTTATGTCTTCGAGTCGATTACCCTTTTTTCTGATTATAAAACATGATATTCTGATTAAATTCTCTTTATATCCATTGTTTTGGTTCATAAGGAATTATCTACCAATTTCCATGATATTCACCCTGTTATGGAGAAATTTTAGTGCGAAGTTATTAATAATTAATAATATATATATAATATATTTTTTTTTGTTCACGTCTAAAGTTCTTAATAAAATTGTCTAAGTTAATCATGTTTATTATAGTAACTTGCGTAATTTAGGGAGTCAACATCAACATGCTAGTAACGTATTCACCAAAATAGTACTCCTACGTACAAGCATACAACCGCCACCAGTTATAATTTGGGTGATGATTTTTCCATGGGGAAAATCAATTCACACACAGGGAGTTAATTTAATTGACATATTTGCCCTCTAAGCCTATTTACATGTTGGAACCCAAAATACTTGAAGACTCTGTAATCTGGTACCCACCTTGATTTGATATTTTTTTTTTCTAAATTTCTCACATACAGTTCATCGGCTCATCCCCTGTTTTCAATTTTCCAACTATTTTAGTAAAAGTAAACATTAAAATATTTCATTCATGGTATTATATCCAGCTGCACATCAACCATTTTCATTCTTTATTTCGCAATCGTCGGATCCCAAAAAAGTACTCGTATATGTTATTAACGATTTTTCTATTCTTGAATACTCCATATCTGCAGAATCTATCAAAGACCATTGAAAGAAGAACAATAATAGGTACCCATTTTTCATAAGGAATCAAACAATCAATTTTATCAAATAAATCAAATTTCACAACCAAAGGTAAAATTTTTCACATACAATTTGGAACATTTTACCATTCTATTCATAAAGAAGTGAGATATGAAATCAGTGTTTACCATCAAATACAAAACTATATTAATCAAAGTTATGAATAAATTGAGGGAAAAAGCTCTAATTTTTATGGATGAATGTGCTGTAAAAGTTTGAAATTTGGAATAAAAAAGTGTTATGAAGAGAGAGAAATAAAATGGAAAAGATATTAATGGGTTTTGAAGGGTATATTTGTCAAATAACATTTAGCTGCCTGTGTACATAGAGAACTAGCAGAGTACCCGCATGTTGCGGCGGCACCCTTTACACGGAAGTGGTGTTGGTCTGCAACGATAAGCACAAATCAAGACCGAAGAAATGACAAGCCAGTTATGACCGAGAAAGTATAAATATGTTACGTATAAAAGTTGATATAAATAAGTATTATCAATACTATAAAATGATTTCATAGTATTGTGGCACCATAGAGTTAATGAAACACCAAAGTCGATAAAAATGACAATAGTACTTAAGGTAAAAGTTAATGCAACAACTCAATTTAAGCAAGAAATAAAAAACAACTGAATACATGTTTTTATAAAATTATAACCGTCTACCACATAATAATAAAATTATACATCACGTAAAACTTCTTGATAAACCACGTTTGGGGTGTAAACTCCCGGTTGATTGAACTTTTGGACGGGCTCCACTAATACCTTTGTATTCGAGCGTGATATCCCTCTGGAGAGTGCAACGTAAAGTTGCCCATGCGAGAATATAGATTCAGGAAGATAAACACCAACGTTTGGAATTGTTTGTCCCTGGACTTTATTGATTGTCATTGCAAAACTAAGTCGAACAGGAAACTGGTTTCTCTTAAGTTTGAAAGGGAACATGTCATCGTCAGACGGACATAGAGGTATTCTTGACAAAAATACCCTTTTTCCAGCATGTTGACCAATAGCTATCTCTGCATCGATGGTGGTCGGTTGGAAACTTTTGCATATCAGTCTGGTGCCATTACACAATCCATCAGATGGATCGATATTCCGCAAAAGTATAATTGGACATCCAATCTTGAGCCGAAGGTAATGAGGGGGCAAACCAGCAACGTTCAGCGAGTTTAAGAACTCTATTGGATAGAATCCGTTCTTATCATCTATTGCTTCGTCAAAGCCGTAGTAAACCTGTTATTCTCCGGAAAATCTGTCTATTAACTTATCATTAATAGCATCGACATTTTCATTCTTAGTTGATAATATCGCTCAAGAAATTATGTAATTCGAAGAACCTCCATCGGTTTGTAAAGAGGGAAATATTGCATCAATCAACTCCTCTTTCGATTTCACCTTATCGGTGTACGGAATAACCATGTCATCAGGTATGCGGATAAAGTTTTCATCGATTGTTTCTTCTTCTCCGTCACCGACTCGTAGTAGAAAGTCCGAAAATGATGGATCCAACCGTGCTCTCATATTTATTGTTAAACTCATCTTTTTAATTACAGACCAGAGAGGTGACATCCGTAAGCTTGAGCCAACCAATTGTGCTCGGATTGCACGTCTCACGACCGGCAAAACCTGTCTAAAGTCACCACCTAATACCATTATCTTTCCACCGAATGGGAGACTGACCCCAGTAATGTCTTGCAATGTTCGATCCACTGCTTCGACTGCCTGTCTTTTAGCCATTGATGCCTGTATTTTAGCCATTGATGCCTCATCCCATATGATTAGTTTGGAAGATCGTAGCAGTTGAGCAAGCCCACTTTGTATTTTGATGTTACAAAGAGAATTATTTTCAAGAACGATTGGAATCTTAAACCGAGAGTGAGTCGTTCGCCCTCCTGGCATGTTATTAGCGGCCGCACCCGATGAAGCGGTTGCAAGTGCTATGTGACCACGGGAACGGACCTCTGCCAGTAAAGCTTTGTACAAAAATGTTTTTCCGGTTCCACCAGGACCATCTATAAAGAAGACGCCAGCAGAATTATCATTGACATGCCTCATGATGTTATCATAAACGAATTTTTGATCAGGATTGAGTGAATCTTGAGCACGAAGATCATCAACTGGAACAACTATGGAGTACTCGTCTTGTACCTCACGATAACCAGTAGATTCCATGTTGATATTTGTGGTTAACTTTGGAAGATCGAAATCATTGAGACTTTTACCCATGGATCAAAGAAAACCCGTAATGTCATTCAAAACCATATTTTGAAATCGCTCAGCACTTTCGCAGTGTCGTCTATAATCTTCAGAAAGTGAATCAAAATGATGATTCCATAACTTTCGAACATCTCCTGGCTCGCAAAATATCAATATAGTTGTGAATAACCTTCTTAGAGCACTCGGAAACTGAAGTTAAACATTGTGATAGGCTATCATCATTCTGAATCAATCCTCTCTCTAGAGCTGCTTTGCGAAATGTCGAGTATAATACACCATTGACCGTGTAAAGATCTTCAAAGCATGTAGGCCCTTTAACATGTGACAAAAGTACACGTAGGTAGTATCGCTCTCCTTCAGCTGGGTTTGCAGAAACCAGTCGCCCCTTTATTGGCGGGCCTTTTCGACGATGCCACTGGCGTTTGCTCGCATCCCATGTGAATTTCTTTGGAAACTCTTTATACAAAATGATGAAGATGCAAAAACTTAGAAAAAATGTATGTGTTGAAGTTGAAATAGCTGGCTGCTAAAGCAAGTTGTCAACCAAAATTTTTAGTATACTTTATATGTTTGCAGATTTGTAGCAATATCCAAAATTGAAATATCCAAAACCAGTAACTCAAAATGTGTTGTTTTGTATCAAATGTGACATTATTAATTGAAATAATTATTCATCTTTTTGATGTAAACCATGTGATTTGTAAGTGTTGAACAATGGAAAACATTCCCTTTTATATGGCATTAGGTTGCCATTTATATGGTTGACAATTTTTGCATTATAGACATTGAAATCAACAATTTTTGAATGAAATGCAGGAAGATTGAAGGGTACCTGGTTGGTGCTAGATGGAATGGTGTGTTGGTGTCAACAGTGGGAAGAACTATAGATTTTGAAGGTATGTGTGACTCTCAGTTTAGATGTACATATATAGTGATCATGAAAGTGGTTTTAAATGGAAAATAGCTAGTGATATAGCTTATATCATGGGTGAATCAGAAAGAAAGTGATATGGCTTATATCATGGGTGAATCAGAAAGAAAGTGATTTTCAATTACTAATGGATGTCAATAATTTTATAAATATTGATGGAATCGTGGCTTGATTTTGTAGCTAAGAAACTGACATCTAAACTTGTGTCCTGGATGAATCGTGGCTGAATCTACAATATATCAGAAACTGTTATACAATATAATTTTTGTAGCAGGGTATTACAGAAACCGATACATGATATAAAGCAAAGTTGTAATTTGTTAGCACATAATATTGTCATTTTCCTAACTAACAAAAAATATATTTTTATATAAAGCACCAATGCAGCATAAATCGTTCTTCATGTTTGTTTATCTTTGAAAATCTAGAATATATGTATGCACGACAAAAGTAGTCCAATTTCCATATTTTCCTATTTTAAAGTGTTCATATTGATGCCAAAACTGGTGATGAGGCTTATTGAATCTTTATATGTTTTTCAGCATCAATACAGGGCAATTTAGTATCATTCATGAATTCTTTAAGTGAATTGACTTATTTTTTTTTTTAAAAAAATAATATTCCAAAAACGATACTTATTACTGCGTTCATGTTTTTTATGATAAGGCCAAATCTTATTTGAATCAATATTTTTTTGTCAGGAAAGATAATAATGTTTTTAATTGTATAAACCGATCATTGGGTTACATGTTGGCATTTATATGTATATGTATATACCATTAATATGTTGCTATTAGTGTATGTTTCTCAAGATTATAGGCCATTTTTTTAATACTAAGGTTGCGATGGAAGTTGTAAATAAACCAAGAAACATCATCTATATAAGGGACTCACTGATTTGGTTACCGAGTAAGGCTGCAAAACTTTCTTCTAAGCTTGCATGGGAATGGTACCAATCATGATTTTGTGTGATATTTTTTTACAGGCGGCTATAAGTTAGGTGTTTGCAAGCGATGAGATTCTATGCAGATTCTAGAGTGTTTAGAGATTATTACTGTTAATATAAGAAAATAACCATTGATATTAATACTTTGAGTTCTAACATATTACCATAAACTCAAATACGAAACATAATAATGAAAGAAGGATTAAAATAAATATATGATAGGCTTTGCTGCATATGTTATTAGTCATCAGCTTCATCATCACCAGCTGCATCATCACCTTCATCGTCAGCCCATTCATCATCATCTTCAACATCGGCAACTTCATGGACAACTTCAACAGCGGCAACTTCATCTCCAGCTTCAATTATTTGATCAATGAAGCTAAAAACTCTGTGTCGGTTTAACACCGGAACATGGTTTACCCTCATTTGATTTTCATTTTGTATGGGCACCACATTAACAACGTCCAACTCCAATATATCATTTGATAGGGTGACTTCTTCCTCATCATCAGAACTGTCATGTCACTAACATTGTCCCAATCCCAGTTCTGTAAGTTTTCTTCTCGCTTCCTTTTCTTATTCGCTTGATCATTATGTGAAAGACAATAGGGCAAACAAAAGAGACCCACATCAGTATTAAGATAATAAAATAATTGAAAAAGCAACCAAGATAATGATAGTGTATTCTTGTATTTAACTTGTATCTCTTACTTGTGTTATGATACCAGGTTCTGCATTGACACTGGTGTTAACATGAACAGAATTTCCGAGGTCCTTGTTAGAGTCCATTTTCTGTGTTGGTAAGTACAAGAATTCACCAATGTAAATGTAGTTGTCACACTTTCATTCTGCATCCTTTTATACACATATGGCTGCCACAATTGTGAAAGGTTGATATTAATGATTAGCAAATGTTGCTCATCAGTTATTATTTAGTTGATCCAAATTTCTAGCAATCCCTAAAATTGTAGTAGACTATTTATGGGAGGAATCACAGAAAATGCCAACTGAAGGAAGCCTTGAATGTGAAGGGCCGGTTTTGATGTTTTGTAACAATAGAAGATTTTGTTTTTCTATTTTAGTGGAAGAATACGTTTGCAATTTTCTAGCAATATCCAAAATTGTAATTGGTGAAAGACAAAAAGTATATATTTGTTTATTTTCTTAGAGTTTAGATATGTATTTGGTTGGATAGATATTATGGGATTTATAATATTGAAGGTGTACCAATCACCAAAAAACGTCGGAACATATATGGTAACTAATAATGTGGGATTTAAATTATAGGTTTTATCCCAATTATTTGGTGACTAATAATGTGGGATTTAAATTACACGTACATCCTATTTGTTTGGAGACTAATAATGTGAAACGTACTAATGTATCATCATTGCATGAATATTTGATGGGAGGGCAATATAGTCAATTGTATTGTCCCCTTTTTTAAGGAGAGTAAGGAGATTAAGACTTTGAAGGGAAACAGATTATAAAGTAGTATAGATAAGCATATGGCATATTTTGGACACACTTAATGTAAACAACAAAAAATATAAATAAATAATAAATAACTCAAGTTACTCCCAAAAAGATATAGTAATAACAACTTTGGGATAAGGAAAGCACATATCGACTAGTAAAAGCAACACTTTCTAATTTTTTTTTTAATTTTTCGCGCTAGAACATTTAACAAAAAAACCTTAGTTTCCTCAACTCACATATTTAACACGAAGCTAAAACTCGCAACTCCAACAAGAGCTATTATGACTATGCATTACAAATCGACTATGTATAGTTAGATTAATGGTGTAATTGCATCTTTCAAATCTCTCTTATAAAATAAAATGTATCCAACAATTTACATTTCTAACGCATTATTTTATGAGATCATATATTATATTATATATATATATATATACCCTTAAATGCATACGTTTCAAAACAGAAGAAGAAATAATACCCCTAAAACCTTAACGGAAATAAAAGCCCATACACGCATTCAAAAACGTTGCCCAAAAAAAGGCCCAATAGTTTTAGCCCGGTGCATCCACTCTAAACCGGCTCAATCACTCCAAAAACCCGAATACACACTCGGCTTATCTTATCTCAACCGGTTAAATCAAATCAAATCATTTCATTATTTAATCGGACTTACACAGCGAACGACGATTTTTTAAATTTTAAATTAATTAATATAGGAATGAAATCAAATATTATGGGGACTCGAGATGTATGGAAACCTCCTTTATGACGAGCCCACCATTAAACCTGGTCTCGGTACACCTTGTTGTCTCTCTCCGTTGAAATCAAACTCGGTATATACTTGATATATATATATTATTATTCTTTTTGTCTAATCCTAGGGTTTAAGGTGACTGTATTTGATGATCATGCTGTGTTAATTGAAATTAAATGTGTAATTGAATGCAGGAGAAAGGAGAATGGACTATTACTCCAGTTTTACACGATGCAACTGCTGTGGTAACGATCACTAAAATCATTAATTTAAATTTTAGGATTACAGGAATTCGTATTTTGCGTTGTTTGAATGTTCTAATTAGGATTTATTGATCCATACGCGAGTGAGTGGATGATGGACATTGAATATTACTGTAATTTGATTAGGTTATAGCTGGTACTCTGGTAAAGTAGCTGTATCATTATCATTTTTTTTGTGTTATCATTACGAGAGCATCACATATGTGATTGATACAACTTTTTGTTCATGTTTCGTATGCATGATCAACACATGTTCATCATACATTATACATACCTGCACGATACATGGAACATGACATGATGTTTTGTCCGAATGATTGATATCTTTTGTTTTGTGCATCCAATAGGCAGGCTGTGGTTTAGGTGGAATGCTTAGTGCCTTTTACGGGTTAAACACTGGTATGTTTGTATTAGTGTTCGCCAGGGTGGGGCGTTATTCAAGTGAATTTTAGGATTACCATATATTCAGAAGCATGTCAACGGACCAAAGTGGCTTCCATTTGTCATAGGGGTACTTCTGCAGTTCTGCCACTTTTTTGTTGATTTAGTCCTAATTGATATTGTATTGTATTTCAAAATTTATATTTATAACTTCCATACATCTCCTGTTTTGGCAGATTCCTCCACTGCTTATGTTTTCTGCTGCCAATGCTGCATTTGGAGGTATGTCATATGGTGTTGAATAACATTACTTAACTGCTATATAATTATTGAACTTGGTTTTTTATGTGTGGAAGTCGATGCCTTATAGGTTAAATACCCAGTCTCCGAGTGACAGCATATGTAGTTACTGTGGATGTGTAACAACACAAGGGTGACGTATGTGATAATGATGCCACAAACTAACTGCGATGAAATTATATGAGGTTAAATTGTAAACGTTAAAGCTTTATGTGGGTCTAAGGAACATGCAATCTTTAAGAAGAATTAAGTGCTGCAAAGAGTTGTGTTTTCTCACAATTGCAACACAAAAAGGTGGTAGTTCATGGGGGTGCCTTGCAGTAGGATAATGTAATGTAAGTGGCACAGTAAGAGGTAACCATTTATTCTGTGTGATGGCTAAACTTCAATCAAACTGAGTAATATTGTGTATAATAGACACACTTGTCAATCAAACTGAGTTTAACTAGTGTATATGTGTTACTGCTACTTTATCGGCTGTATGTAGGTTATGTTCAAATGAGATAAGGACTAGGGGCTGCAAAAAGTTTTTATCTGCTGTTGATAATAGGACTTGTTGTTATCAACAGTGATACAGAGTAGCATCATTTGAAACATGCTCAACTAGCTGTCTCAAGTTCTATTGTGAACGTCTTCATTCTCTAGTAAACAACTATAAGAGGATTTCTGATAGTGCAACTTTCTTAAAATAGTACTATTCCAACTCAGACCTTCTAAGGTGTAAGGTCCTGGTATTTTGGAACCTTTAGAAAACAGCTACTTTATGTAGCATTTATTTTTGAATGCATATGTACAATTTATGTACAATCCCACATAACGAGACTTGAACGTACAACTTTTTGGATGACGGACTCCTCACATACCGCTAGGCCCAAAGCCTTTCTGGTTCTATATGTGCTATTGATGTATATTTCGCCGTCTAAATGTTACTTTTCAGTAAGACCAGTATTAAATATTAGTCCACTTCAGCCCAACAGATTTCAGTGTGTATTAAATTGTAATCGATGAGATATCATGACAGAATCTTCCATTATTGTCCAATTAGACCAGGTTAGAAGTTGTAGACCCTTCTGCTAACTCTTGATTGCTAGGTTTTTCTGTACTGCTAGTTTTGTTATGAAATCTCTTTCTTACGTCACTTCCAAGAAACGGGCTTATTCTGTTTATGCTGATGGTTATGGGATCAAATTATAGCAGTTGTGCACGAATTCCCATTATGAAATATCAGTTTGTTTGGTTTGCATCTTCTACCGCCGCTAGTCAGCATTGGTTTGATATCTTTCATGACTGATCATCAATATCTGTTTATAAACACGTCAATAATCCGAAATGATTGTTAGTTTATAATAATACTTTTTCTTCCCAATGTTATTGCTCCATGTGCGCTCTTTGAGTGGACTGAGATCAATAGGCAGATAACTTACACTCACCGTTCTTTATTTCGAATGGTGGGATCATTTTATCTAATGTGTGCAGCGTGTTTCACTGCTTTTAACAGAAAAGACCTTGGTTGATTGCAAGTGTTTATTTTGTTTGTATGATGGTTATTATCTCAATACATGTTTAGGATTATTTTTTGGACACTAATATGGGTCAATACATGGAAAACCACAGGATATGGGCTTCCAAACTTCACGCAGCTCAGTGTAACGTCTTACTATGCTGCCTCAGGTGCCTCACATTATGGTGTTTCACTGATTACTCGATACATTGAAGACACCTACACTTCCCATTCTCAGCAATGCAGGCTGGAATGATCACATGCAGGTGGCCATTTTTCTGTTTAACTTAGAGATAGCAAAATGGGCAGGTGAAAACGTGCCATGTTGGGTAATAAGTCAAAATGGGCCGGGTTGGGTTAACCCTCAAACACTTCTAGTTCACTTTTTCAAATTATTATTTTATAAATAGTTAACGTCTTAAATAATTTTTTTTTTAAATAGTTAATGTGTAATGTGTTAAATATGTTTACAAATATTATTTACAATAATAATCCAACCTATATAAAGAAAGTGATTTAGGAGGTTGTGTTATACTATCATGTACTAAATATTTCTTTCTGACTAATTTCAACCTGTTATCCCCTTCCCCTTCAAACATTTGGTATGTTTCTTTTTAATTGAGCATTTGAGCTTATGGATTTGACCCATTTAGGATAAAATATAACTCAATTACATCTGCTCGTGAGTAAAAGGGTTGAAATTGCCTTCTTTTGTTAAACATCGTGAAAGTTGGTCCTAATATTGCAGATAGTCGATAGAACTTTGTTTGTCCGTGTTTCTTACTGTGTTATGAGCATTTTTGAAGCAACTTACAGTAGTATGACTTTGAAACTTTTCTGAGTTTGTAACTTTGAACCATTACGCAATATGTGATACCATTACTCTATAAATTTGAAATTTTTCTGAGTTTGTATCTATTAACTGGACGATAATGAATTTTCAGATGTCTTTGTATTCTCAGTCTTGCTTAAATAAACTATAAATGGCAAAATGAATGGATCGGGTCGGGTCACGGGTCTAGATGGGTTTGGGTCTAAATGGGTCCGGGTCTAGATGGGTCATTTAGAATGATGGGTTTAAACGGGTCTGGGTCAAATGGGTCTCAGGTCGGGTCGACCCATCGGGTTTTCACCAAACCTTTTTTTTTTATATGAGTGAAAAATGAAAAAAATGAAATGAGGTGGGAAAAAAAAATACCCGCTAGACCTGTTGGTTAATTTTCACACAATTGGAGGTTATATTAAAAAACCCATTTAGACCAATCCAAAAAATGGGGAGGAGACCCAACAAACCCATCCCCTCTTGAATATTAACCAAATTGACCCACAATTAACCAATGGGTCTAAAATTGCCACCTCTAAAATAAACTAACAGATGCATCTAATAGTAGGATATTTGGGTTGACTTACCGTTACCAGTAATCTACAAGTGGTTCTGTGAAGATATATTGAAGCTTTTATGCAGGTCGTTTCTTTGTTATTTTCATATCAATCACATTGATTTTAGACATTTTATAGGAGATACATAAAAGATTGCTGGTTTGATAGACATACGTGCATATATATCTTGGTCAACGAGTGAAGTCCTACTAAGGTTATCTTTGTAGATACAAAGAATATCTTGATCAACGACTGAAGCCCTACTAAGGTTATCTTTTTAGATACGAAGGATTCCGATCTTTATCTCGAACTAAAGTTGTAGGCTAAAAAAGGATCTAAAAGAAATCGTGAAACTTTAGAACCCAGTAGCAAACATTCAAAGCTACCTCCAAGGTTTTTAGACAAGAATGTGCCTTCTATGAGCTCCATCGAAGGTCAACTCGGGAGGTGACTGGATATACAGGTCAAAATGGGCTTGGCCAAGTTGACCTCCTGACTCTTCTTTGATTATAAAGGCAAAGCCTAAGTTCTTGATTATAATGATATTTGAGTCTGCATCCATTAAAAATAGACTTTAGCAAATTTTAACTGGTTTGACCTTTTGGAAACATTTGTCATGTTTCCCTTCTAACTAAAACATTCAATTGCCCATGTGACCCTTTTAAAATATACATACCGAAAGTTAACCCACTCAAAAGTAATGAGTCGAAATAGTCACCTCCAGTTCAGTCAACTTGTTTGGTATAATACTACCATTACCCTACATCCAACATGGGTACGAACTCATTGAACTTTGTAGCTCATTTATAGCCTTTTCTACACCAGTTTATAGCGTCTTATTAAAGTAAAAGGTAAATCACTGTAATTGCAAATGTATGTAAAAATTAAGTGAAAAACGTTGGAAGTTGCTTCTTGTGTTAGTAATTTAGTATGACAGAAATGGTACCTTGAGGTTTAAATTGAATGGATTTCGCTAGAGGTGGAAAAATGGGCTTGTTGGTTATAGGGTCAGAACAGGTTCTGGTTAATACAGGTATTTGTGTTGACCTGAAACACAATTTGTCGAACATGTTTATTATATACTGAATAATTTATCTGTCAAAGTCGATACAAAGGTTGTAACATTTTATTAATGATCTGCTTTTTCGTAGTGGATGTCACCCCCAGCCTTTTGTCCTTCTCTCATATATCTTAGTTTGTAATCCTATCTCTTATTTTGTGGTCATACCACCTTGACATTCACACTTGACTTCCAACCCTCCTGTGTACATTATTATATCTTTTGTCACTGTATCTAGAGCTGGATTTTTCATTGTTCTGTATCCTAGTTTATAACCACAGAAACTTATAAGAGTCTAGATGCTTGATCGGTCAATTCAAAACTCTTGAATATTGATCTGTGACACTTATTTCTGGACATTTGAGTAATTTTGTGACTGAATTGAGGTAGGGGCCGTAGAAAGTGTAAATATTGGCTACTCTTCAGAAACCAATTTCTTCAAATGTTTATATTCACACACTAAAAAATATCAGTACTACGTGGGGCTGAACACAAATACTTGCAGAGTCAATAATGTCAAACTGACCAAAACTTTGCTGGATCAGTGGATCTTACATGTATGTTTTGGAAAATCGACCAATCATTAAAGTTTCCATATGTTACTTGATAGTAATATAAGAGTAGTTGAGTGGGTCCATGTACCATAAACAGGGAACTGCATCCATGTATAACTGGCAAATTTCACATGATATGTGATACAGGCTTCTCGTACTTGCTGTTCTAAAGTCTCTTATTGAATCATATGTGATATGGATGAACTTTGATTTCATGTTGTGTGAAAATTGTGTATATATAGTTTACTTATGAGAAGATAGATACCGATTTATGTACACTTTTTGTGGCAAAAAAGGTTGATAACCGGCAACCCAGACCGGCCCACAATCGGCTGCCAATTCCATAATGTGGGGGGCATACATGACTCACTCAACGGTTGTGATTATGGGGGTGTCAGGGTTTGAACCCCTGACCTTGTGCTTATTGTGGCAAAGATGCCCCCACCCATTAGCAACTGAGTTACACGCCATTAGCTATTTTTTTATATACACTGCCTTTTAGTATATGTCCATTAATTGATGTAAGAGCTTTCCTGCAGCTCACCATTATTTACTAAAGTCCTTATTGAATCCTATAGAATATGTTCTAACATCAAATTTTATGTGACATGAAAATATGTCTAAATAGTATGCTTATGTTAGAAAGATACTGATTCTTGTACTCTGCTTTTCAGTATACGGCCATTAATTTGATGTACGAGCTTTCTGCATCTCACTATTGTTTTAAACATTTTTTTTTACTAAACGGTTAATACAATTAATGATGGAATGATACAGGTCTGAAAAATTAAGAGCCTGATCACTGATAGGTCAGTTTCCCTTCCTGTTGCTAGTAATTTTTTTAGGATTTTGCTACAATAGCTTAAGGGCTATTGTTATGTGTACCTTAGTTATGATTACTCTTTATTATTATTATTCTGTTAGTATTCATTCTAATCGAGAAATGTCACATTATTGGTTACGGTAACACACCCGAATTCTTAAAGAATATTTTTTTTACTATTATTATTTTTTATAATCGTAACATGAATGTTCAATAAGATATAAAATCATCACCTAAAATGCTAAATGGAATACATACTTTATGCGTTCAATAAGATATAAAATCTCCTAAGCGCTCCCAGATATACTAGGATGTAAATGACCTTTTCAAGTATAGAACTTCCTGCCAAAATCTGTGCAACCATCGGAATACTTCATAAAAAATGTTGTGAATAATCACCGTTATCAATATCATGAAGATTTTTTTTATTATATTAGAATTTAAATAATATGAGATTATGATATAATCATGATAATTTCAACAATAGCTTAACGTCTATTATAAGCAAAAGTTTTATTATTATAATTAGTAAGCTCCCTCGGTGACTGTCCCTAGTAAATTACAAGTGCAATGCTTTCCTTTTCAGGGTGTTGCATAGAGAATTGCAGCATATTGTTTCTCGAGTAGTGTTCATTCTAATTTGAATCATTTTCCAGTTAGTTGATGATAATGTCGAACATATTACTTGTCATTAGACTCACTGGGTGATGCATCTGTAGGTAAACCATGGTTTCCTCTATATTGCTTGGATCGGGTGGGTAACGTGGGTTAACCTTGTTTTTTTCTCTACACAAGTTCGAAAACCTTTATCTTCAGTAAGGGTAACCTGTAATTTTAGTTAACAGGAGCTCGACCCTTCATCGTGTTAAATTATAATTATAATAAATGCAAAAGTGTTGTCTATATCATGCTTTGTTCTTACTGCACTACCTTATTTCATGGGATTCTTTGTTTTACCATCAGATTACGGTATAGTCATCATCATAGAAACGCCTAGTACTGTAGTACATATGTACCGACATGTAGTACTACACATTTATTGCTAAACAATAGGAGGGGGAAGTTGTACCGCAAAGTTTACCTTGATTTATCCCTGTGAGAATGACATTTTCTTTCGATAAGCTAAGGTGGTTTCTTTCCACACCACTTTCTATTCTCACCTCATCAGTTAGTCAAATCAAATAGAGAATAAATTACAGAAAAGGTACAGAATGAACAGAATGAAATACAAAAGTGACGGGAAAAGTACATAAAAAGTACAGTGATGATTATGTTTAAAATATAAAATAAAAAGAAAGTGGTGGGGAAAGTAGGAACCTAAGCTAAATCTTACTCATTCACAAACTAGGAAACCTTGCCCAGTTATTATAATTAATTATTGAGTAAACTAGGGAGATTTAAATTATCTCAGCTTATCTTTTAAGTAATTCTGGTATATATCTACATGACAACTTCCGTCTAAGTGAACTATATTTTGATCATTTGTGCTTTCTACTTGAGTTTATTTCATGCCATGTTGTCCTTGGAAAAGTAATTGTCGTGCACTGAGTTGTAGAGTGGTTAAGTAATAGTGATCGACAGACATTTTACTTTACTTGAGGCAGAGCAAATTTTCTTATTTGCATAGGACGTAACATTCAATGTTATTTGACTAAATTTGATATTCATACTAACCGTATTGAATTACCTTGTTGTGCTTCTGATAGATATAAGAAAAAATAAAACTGGTCTTGGTTATATGGGCAACTGGAAACGTGCGTGAATCGTGATATCTATATGCTGTATATGAAGTATGTTGAAATCTGCGTTCTATACTTGTATGCATCACTGCAAAGCAACTTTGTTCACAGTTGTATTGTTCTTTTGAATGTAATGATACACATGACAGCCTGACAGGTGTGACTTATATTTAGACGTCTTAATGAGTAGTATTCAAAATGTTACACCAAGGCGATCCAAATTTGAAAACATCTTTAAGGAGTAGCAGTATGGTTTCATATATGTTAGGCTAATAACCAAACTCTTACTGGTGTGAAATTGTCATTTAAAATGATAATTTCCAAAATTATTCAAGTATTCATATTAAGAGTTTAGCTTAACTATGTTCTTAATGGCTAACGTTAATATAATCGTAGATCAAGTATTTGTGTAACTTGAACGTTGAATAAATGTAAGCATTCGTAGCGTAGTTGTTTGAATACATCTGGTGTATTGTAAATGTTGCTCCATTTCTGGTACTACTTAGAGTTACAAAAGTGGGTTCACTTTCAAAGTACATAGTTGAGATATGGGAAAAATGTGGATTGAACACAAATGGATACATGGTTAATACTGAAGGACTGTTTGCTGATTTACCCTTTTCTGCTTGTCATATATATTTAATTTTACATATAAATAAGAGGGTGGTGATTTGTAAACCATCAAGTTTCATATGTACACCATCAAATATGTTTTATATTGTTGTATTCTACAACTGTAAAACGTGTTTGGTAATATACAGATAAGAATAGATGGTCTACAAATCGCTCTGGTGAATGAAATGGTAAAAAACGATTTAATAAGAGTATAGAATTGAATTAGAAAAGACAGAGATAGTATGGAAAGGGGGTGGGGGCGAAGTTCCTTAAATACCAGTGAAAAAAGAAAGTGGTCCAAATCGAAATGTGTGTCTTTATGGTTCCCTTCCTCTTCCTCTTTGGTTCTACTCTGTGAAATTGTATGCATGCCACAGTTTGACCCCACTTTGATAATGCATTATTTGTACTTGTGGACCTCTTAACTCTTACACTCCCTCACCTCTATCATCTCAATTACAGTCTTCAACTCTTTTCAAACAGTTTTAACCTCATTCAAATTCACAGAATTTGATCAACTCATATGTTCAAACTTATGGGTTTACTGAATCTGTAGAAGATTTGGTTAGCTTATAAGACCATTCCCAATGGTGTAAAAAACTTGACTGAAATTGATGGACTTTTGTGTTCAGTGACCCGTCACTTTAATTTTTGGATCTCACATTTACCAATTTACCTTTTAAATTATACAAACATGAAAAAAACAAAAAAGAAAAAAAAAAGTCACGCGTCGGATATTTCTGACGAAATAAAGCGATGAGCCAAACAGACTACTTGTACCATCGGTGTTGGTTAGACGGACGAGCGTCGGTTCCAAACCGACGGAACCGATAGGAGTGCTCTTATCGATGTGATTAAGATAAGATAGTCTACTATATTAAAAATCTGGGGCGTAGCCAGAAAGTTATTCTCAAGAGGAGACCTTAAGATAAGAAACCTTTTTAAAGGCGTAATAAAGTGCAGAAATCAAAATTACCGGTATTTTTAATCTTGTGAATATAAATTGTGCTTCAAAACTGCACGGGTGAACAGTTATATATGATGAGGTAGTATTTGTGTTAAAATTAAAAAAGTGAAGGACTAAATATGTAAAGTTTCTAAGGAATGTCAACATTACAATTACTATGCCCTACAATCATCTTTATCCTGTACAAAATCTAACTATTTAGAGTGTCCTCACCTTTGCTAAAGCACATAGTAAACACAACACAATATTATGACGTGGTGTACTTAGACGATCAATGCATGCATATCTATGTTCAATGTACCTACAGACGATCATGCATTCATATCTATCCCTAATAAATCTGCGATGGTATGAATGTTGTCAATCTCATCCAAGTTAGATATCGTACGTCGAGGTTAGAATAATTTAATCTTCAACCTTCCACTTTTATATACTCCGTATATACACAATGGCCACCATTTATCTTAATAAGCATGTAAACTTAATCCATAGTTATAGTTCACCACTCAAGTATTTACAAGATGACACTAATATCGCCTGTCTTACAAAACAACCTTTCAGGCTACATATATGCTAAGGCTTTCTGGCTAAAAAATGTGCCACAAATCTTGAATCCACAAAACTGCACCCAACTTTAAAAATGATACAGTTTGATTTAGTATATATTATAGACAGGGGTGGAGCCACGTTGAATGTAGAGGTAGCAGTTGCTATGGATCCATTCGTCATACACGGTGTAATTTCTTTAAAAAAATTGCATTTTTTGTTGTATTTTGTATTTATGCTACATATTCACAAAAATTGAGATACCCCTGCTATTGTTCACTTCAAATCCTGGATCCGCCACTGTATAGAACTTTGGACATAATAGGAGTAGTAACTAGATGGTTAATGTGTTAAAATTTATGGGGTTGTATAATTCATTGGTGTTTGTAATATTTTAGATCCATACAACGTTGTGTTGTTTTGTGATCTTTTTATGAAATAGTTTGGTTGGTCGTTCAAAAAAAATGTGTTAAAATTTATATATATTTTTTACTATACACAATTTATAAATATATAGTTTGAATTTGATTTATGAATGTTGGACAACATTGGAAATTAGGAAATTTTGAGAGACTATGACAGACCGGCTTTTATTGTGTGCAAGTCCCTTTTCCAATCTTTTCAAAGATTCCCCATAATAAGCAAGTACACTAAACTATAGTTGAACAGCCCTAAGGTTTTTACTTTTTACCTTCTTGCACAAACACCCCTAATGTTGATTTCACTTGAAGACAACATAACTTTTTATTTCCTCCATTTTATTTATTTTTGGCAAAAACATGAACATATATTGATAAATTATTTATCAACAAAGTTGAGAAAGCAAGAGAATTATATGAACCGTAACATTGAACTAATTGAAAGAATGACATAAGAAGTTAAGAACAATTGTTCCGAGCTCAGGGTAAGACATCGGCATGGGGGCGTCAGGGTCGGTCAACGTCTCCGGCATGCCACGATTGATCAAACTGAGTTATTGATGAAGTCGAAGCTGCCTTTTTATATATATAAATAAATATGATCACTGAAAAGTAATAAAAATGTTAGATATAATTAATATGTCATTTATTATTATACTTCATGAATAAATATCTAACTGTATTAATGTTATATATAAAACAAATAAATACTAGTAACATGTAGGGGCAAATAAGTAGGCAATAGCCTAGTGGTTGGGACGTATGGGTGGAAGCCAATGGTCATAGGGTCAAGCCCAACTGTGACATGTTTTAATTTCGTTTCCAAAAAAAAACATGTAGGGGCGGATGTAGAGGGGTATAGGGCAGTTGCCCCCGCAAAAATTTCAAAATCATGTAAAAGGTAATTTTTTAAAGGGTATTTATGATATTTTGATATTTTTGACCCCTCAAAACTTAGAAAATAATCAAAAAAATTGTTTTGCACCCTCTCAATTATTGATTCCTAACTCCGCCCCCGATCACATGTACAAAACAACATGTCAACAGTGAATTAAGTAAGTAGGTATAGAAAAGCACACAAGTTGGAAACAGATATATACATGGTATGGTATCCTAGAATTGAACAAATACCATATTCTTGTATTTAATCTTTTTATGCCTCATGACCTACGTACCCAATCAAATAAACAAACTGCCTTTCATATTCATACTAGATCTGAAATTCATGTATACACACGGATGTTGATTGTTTAATTAAATAAATATCTTAATTTTAAAATAACTAAAATAGAGGGACTTAATTGATTAATTAAGTTTGATTTAAGTTGGTGATGTCATATCCATGTTTTTAATATATAATTTACTAGACTTTAAACCCGTATATACACACGGCCCATTAATTTTTATTTTAAAATTTCGTATTTAGTATCTTGTTTCTAATAATAACTGTGTAAGTAAATTTGTATATTAAGTATTTCATTGAATTCATGATAATATTACTTTACATAAAGAATTTATATAAGTAGAGATTAAAATATTAAAAGTTTTTGAAACCAAGTTAGTGAAAAAACTTAATTAACCTTTTTAAGTAAATTTATTCCTACGGTAAATTGAAATGAAAACATTACAGATTGATTTGGATAATGTTTTAATTATTAATTAAAGGTCTTTTTATATGTAAGTGAGTAGTTGATTAAAATTATTTTTTAATAAGTTAGGGATCTTATTGAAAAATTACTAAATTTAAAGGACTTAATTGACAAATTAAAGCTTGATTAGGATGATGACATCATAAATGTGTTTTCTATATGTAATTTATCAAATTTTATTTATAAGATAAGATTCTTCTCTAATTTAGTAAAATCCCAATTTTACCCTACTAGTTTAGGTCCTGCGAAATTCGCGGAATCGTTCATGAAAAATACTTAAGTATCCGTATCCATAACCGTATAATTGTTATTGTTATTTTAAGTTTCACATACTATATATATAATACATTTTTATATATAATAAGATAATATACATATTAACCATCCTTATATCATACACTATTATACTTGGATTTCATGATTATTACATTTTAATTTTATATAATCATGAAATTGTTCATTATCTTGAACGTACAAAAACCTTGAATTAGTTAATTCAAAAGTTAAATTGTTACCTTTAAGATTTGAAATCTTAAATATATTATAGTTTATAGTATTTTGGTTTCTCTTTTTTGTTGTGTTTCAAATTTACGTTGTATTATCAATAATTATATTTTTTTTTACCAATTTTACATACATGGGGACAACTGAAACCCGCGAATAAAATATCAAAAACTGATGAGTGATAGTAATTAGGTACCCAACGGGTATTGAATCGGGTATGGATACAAATTGTAACGGATATAGGTACAGATACACTAAAATCCGTTGGAACCCAACCCTTTAGCATCCATAATTCAATCATTTGTAAATTAGAAATTGATAAAAAAAAATTAAAAATGGTGGTGGTATGAGTACAAATATACCAAAATCCGTCAGAACCTGAGCCGTTATCATCCATAATTCAAGAATCATAAATTAGTAATTGATAAAATAATTCAAAGAATACGGTCATATAAGAATTTAAATCATTGGGCGATGAAATGATGTCATGAATTTTTAATAGTTGAAGATAACTTATTAGTGTTTTTTTTCAAATGAATTATGGAATAAATAATAAAACAGTTATTAAATTAATATTTGTATAAAATATCTTGAGGATTATTTACAGAAAAAGAAAAAATAGAGGATTTATATTGTAAATATTGAAGGGTGTATATTGTAAATAGACAAGGGTATATTAGTCTTTAAGTCACATAAAAATGGGATTAATGATGTCATTAAATTAATTAAGGGTTAGATTTTATTTGTTGATTTCTATCTAATGGCTATTATTCTCTCAATATTTTTCTTTTAATATATAAGATAGATTATGATTCACCAAATTACTTGTTGTTGTAAGTTGATGTAAAGCATTTAAATAATTTTAATCTTTCTAGTCAACACTTGTGTTTGATTATCTTCTAAATCAAATTAACATTTCTTGAACATTAATTGCAAGCTCAATAATAACTATACCTTATATAAAAACTATATAATAGTTCAAAATGTAGCTATATGATTTGAGGCAATATGATGTCAATTGGCTACAAGTCTACGACTTTACCATGTAGACCCATCTACATGAATAACTCTAGCCTTTTATATAAAAATCTCATTTTTATTGAGAAATTTTTTCAAGCTAATTAGAAATTTAAGTCAATTTACAGCTATAGACAATGCCATAAATTTATTTCTATTAATATAGACATTTAATCAAACATCTAGTGTTTATTAATCGTTCAAGTAAATAGATTCTTGAACCCCAAGATGAGAGCTAACATAAAAATCAACATAAAGCATATAAAAGATAGTATTAAACCTAGACATAAGAAAATCACATTCAACCTTAACACATGAAAATCAACATAGAAGTTTAATCAACAACAAACATGAGAGAACCTGCATTTTAGATTCTTCTTTAATAAGCAAACGATTTTGAATTTCCGGGAAAGAAAGAAATAAGGAACAAATCGATTTTAGAAAAAGTGAATGATGCAAAATCAACAACAAATAATTATTTAATTGTAGGGAAAATAAAGTAGATTATTTTGATTATCTTTGAAATTGAAAAAGCTTTTACATGAAGAATAGAAAGATAAATCTTTTTCTGAAAGTTGTATCATGCAATAAATAAGGAAACACTTATATTTTTTAATTTTTATTAAATAGCTATTAAGGGTAGAGTTGACTAAAAGATATCATGAGAATGGTAAGTTTAAATTAGTCAAGGGCACAATAGTAATTTACTACATAATTAATTAATTAAATGTTGTCATGATTTAATCATAGAGTTGTTTTATGAAAGAGTATTAAAAATTAAGGGTGAAGATTTTTAAAAGGTTTTTCTTATATATATTAAATATAGAAATATAGATTATCTTTAAAGACCGTCTACCTCCCCTTTGTGTGTAATTGTGTATGTATGTATATATGTCTTTCACATAACTACCTAGCTCGGATTGCGTTTTTATTCTTATTATCCTTATTCAATGTTTGTACGTGCTCATCAATTTACATAATTTATACTTAGCAAAAACACAAATGATATGCTCCCTTCGTTACAATTTTGTTCATGTTTTCTATTTGATATTTTCAGATAATTGTACCTTCAAATTTCAATCAATCATAATTGTTTAAGTGGTTGAAAATGAAATCATATCGATGAGTAGTGTACGTATAAATTGTAGTTTTATTAAACCGTGTCCGCTTTTGAAGTGGAAAACTAAATTGTAACGGAGATAGTAAGGTATATACACATTTAATGTCGTTTCTAATAGATATAATTTCAAACAAATGTAAGGGTAAATAGAGAATTTATGCGGCTTCTAGTTCTTTTAGATTTTTGTGGATTATTTATTTTATTTTTTTGAGACAAACCCAAAACAAAAAATATGAAATTTTGTAATCGTTTTCTAGCTTTTTTGCTAGTTTAAATCTAATTATCGTTAAAAAAAAATGAACTACGATATGGTACAAAAGAAGCAAGAATTAATGACTAGTATTCAATTCATATTCATTAAGACTAAGGGGTCTTTTTTTGAGCTTATAATGTCTTAAAAAGTGGTATTTGTATTATTCATTAAGTTAAAGGCTATTAAGATGTTTTGATAGTTTTTCTTAATTAAGTATTAACTTAGCTGAAAAATCCCTTATTCAATAAGCTATTTACAATTGCTTAAAACGTCTAATTGAGAAAAATAAATTCCTTAACTATCTATACATTAGTGTCTCGCATAAATGGATTTCATATATTTAGCTTATGTGTTAAATAATATTTTATCCTTTTTTGGTTTATGTACTTTAGTCTTTTTTTTATTCATGACAACATATTCATTCAAGTTATTATTGGTTTCTAAAACACTGTATCGAGAACCTCTTGTAATTTTCATTTTTTTAAGTGGAGTCGTTTGTAACTCAATGTCGTATTCATCTAATTTGTGTCACGCCAAAAAATGGTTAAATACATGTATTCAGATGTTTGCACTTCTTATTTATCAAACAATCTTAATATTATGTATTCAGATTTCAGCTGTTAGCTCTTATTATTCAGAACTGGTTTTCAGATTCAGCTGTTAGTATTTAGAAAAAAAAAAAACCCGTAAGATTATTTAAGATAAAGATTACAAGATCATGAATTACTATTATTATCTGTACGATATGTCACCATCAAGAAGAAACCAAATAATATGAAGCTTCCCTTTCTAGAAAGCAAACGCTCATCATGTTCCTCTCTTGAACTACTAAATTAAAGAAAGGGAAGTGATTTCTGTTTAACACCTAACAAATTATAATTATTTTGTAAATAAGATGACAATATTTATAGTTCCGTATGTCACTGTTTATAAATTACTTTTCTAATTAAAGAAATATGATTCTTAATTTGTTTGAATATAATAAAAGTAACTAGTTTAGGGACCCGTGAAATTCATCGAATCATGTATAAAAAATATTTAAATATCAACATCTGTTGTTGTATAATTGTTATTATTATTTTGAGTTTTATATACTTTATATATGAATTTTTTTATATATAATAAGATAGTGTACACATCAACTGGTGAGACTTATACCATACACTATTATGTTTGGATTTTCACGGTTATACATTTCAATTTTGTATGATATGAAAAGATGAAATTGTTCGTTATCTTGAACGTACCAAAACTTTGAATTAGTTGATTAAAAAGCTAAATTGTTAGCTTTAAAATTTCAAATCTTGAATATATTATAGTTTATGCTATTTTGCTATTTTGGTTAGCTTTAAGATTTCAAATCTTGAATATATTATAGTTTATGCTATTTTGAATATATTTGCAATAACTTAATTTTGTTGTTTTGCCAAACTTACATACATGAGATAACCAAAACTTACGAATATATATGAAAACCGATGGGTAATACTAATTGGGTACCCAACGGGTATTAGACCGGGTATCAGTACTAATATCCTAAATGGATATGCGTACAGATACACTAAAACCCACCGGAAACTGACTCATTGGCATCCATATCCAAGTATTGTAAATTAGAAATAAATAAAAGAATCCAAAAAAGTGGTGGTATGGTACAAATACACTAAGATTCACCGGAACCCGACCCGTTGACATCTATGATCCAAAAAATTTAAATTTGAAATTGATAAAATGATTTAAAATAGTAGGTCGTATAAGAATTTAAATCATTGGGCGATGGAATGAAGTTATAATTTTTTTGAAAATGAAAATAACTTATTGGGAACTTATTGGGGTTTTTGTCAGAAAAAATAAAATAAATAAGATTTTAAAAATAGTTTGAATTATAGAATAAATAATAAATTAGTTATTAAATTATATGAAAAACAAATGATTTATATTGTAAATATCGAATGGTGTATATTGTAAATATAAAATGGTAAAATAATCTTTTAATCACATAAATATGGGATTGATGATGTCATAAAATAATATTAAGAGTTAGATCTTAATTGTTAATCTCCATCTAATGGTCCTTATTATCTCAATATTTTTCTTTTAATATATAACTAGGTGAGGTCCCGCGATAGCGCGGGATTTCGACATTTGATTTTATAAATTGTGTAACTAAAAAGTTAAGTCAAATGAAATTGTACCATGAACCGGATTTTTATATAATATAATCGCCAATCAATAACATCTAACATATACTTTATTAGTTTGGTACGGTTCAGGTTTTTGATTTTTTTAGTTAAGTTATTAAAATTATATATTATCTAATTTGTAAACATTTTAGTTATAACATTTACCCATTTTATAAATGGGCAGATAGTCAAACATTTATTAATATAATATGCATATAATAAGAAAGTAGTATAAAATTATTGTAACCCATAAACCTAAATTAATTATGAATTCAGTGTAACTCAAATAACCAAACATAAATTTCTATCCAAATCGTACATTTTTGTGATCATATACACACATATATATAAGCAATAACAATAGATTTTGAATAGTGATAATAATAATCCATATTCGTCAACTTGATCTTTGTAGGCATTAATTTTTAACAAATCAATAAAATGCTCAATAGCATATTTACTATCAAGTACATTTAAAACTTGTTATTATAAATTCAAAGATATGTATAAGAAAAGTTATTATGAATTTTAATATGAAAATCTACATTTAATTTAATACCTTCAAAATTTATTGAAGTTTCATGATCTTCAAGATGGTGTTTATCATTAGATAGTTTTATAGTAAAACCGAAGTTGTTTCTGGCAATGCTTTAAACACGACTTGTAAATATATAAAATCCATGAATCACAAAAAGAAAACAGAACAATATTATTATGATTGAATATGACATATGTTTGTCTATTGTATTCATGATATTATGGTTGTTTGGCTAAACGGATGACCAATTTTAGTTTCATAATGTTGTTAAAAAAATTCATGTAATTAATCAATATAGTTAAATATTTCATATACGATTGATTTAATTATAAATTACCACTTGAAATGTGATGATATTTAAATTATAAGGACTAAAAAAATAGGGAAGTATTGAAAGTGTCAATTACAATAGTTGTGGGTAAACATTATAAAAATTGAAAAAAAATGAAGGAAATAATTTTAACCGTAGTATCTTTAGGGATGAAACCAATCTAAGGTTCAGATTGCTCTATTGTATGCTGTTATATATATATATATATATATATATATATATATATATATATATATATATATATATGGGATTCTGTTAAAACAAGAAGATAAAAAAACCCAGTGAAAATAAATCTCCACCCTCCATCTAATCTAACTTATATATATATATATATATATAAAGGGTGGGGATAAAAAAACGGTGAAAACACTTTTTGATTCACAATTTTTTTAAGGTGTGAACTTTTTTTTTTGAAGTAAACCATAAAAAATTAAAGTTCACACAAAAAAATATTTTTTGTGTGATTTTTTTTTTTTTGAAAAAAATAATATAAAGGTTCACAATTGAAAAACTTAAAAACTATTGTGAACTCAAAACAAAAAAATAAGATTCACAATTGTAAAAGTTAAAAATTTGTTGTAAACCCCCTAAAAAATTAAGGTTCACAGTTGAAAAAAAGGTTCACAACTAAAAAAGTTAAAAACTTTCCGTGAACAAAAAAAAATAATTAAGGTTCACAATTGAAAAAGTAAAAAACTTTCCGTGAACTCAAAAAAATTTAAGGTTCACAGTTGAAAAAATAAAGGTTCACAATTGTAATTTTTTAAAACTTTCCGTGAACCAAAATAAAAAATTAAAGTTCACAGTTGAAAAAAAAGGTTAACAATTGAAAAAGTTAAAAACTTTATGTGAACTAAAAAAAAATTGAGGTTCACAGTTGAAAAAGTTTACAACTTTTCGTGAACCAAAAAAAAATTTAAGTTCACAATAAAAAAACTTAAAAGAAATTGTGAAAAAAATAAGATTCACAATTAAAAAAGTTAAAAACTTTGCGTAAAGCCAAAAAAAAAAAATGGAAGTTCACAACTTAAAAAAATTGTGAATCAAAAATGTTTTCAGCGTTTTTTTTATCCTCACCCTTTATATATACATATATATATATATTTGATCAGATGGAGGGTGGAGATGTGTTTTCACTGGGTTTTTTTTATCTCCTTGTTTTAACCAGATTCCATCTCTATATATATAAAGATAATATGTAAAGGATCTATTAAATTGTTTGAATTTTTATGTATAAGATTTATAGACGGGGTTAGCCATTTGGTTAAGATATCCACGTCTTGATTGAAAGGAATTCCTAAAAATCCAACGAACAAAGTAAATAGAATTAATATAATTATTGGAAATAACATAGTATTATCCGATTCATAAGGATACAAAGAACTCTTGGTATTGCCAAAATTCAGAATATAAAGAAAGGGTTGGATTGGATTTCTTACATTATAAATTATATATAAGATAAGATAGATAGATAGATGTATTGAAGTTAATTTTTCAAAATTGCAATTGTGACTATTTGTTAGAGTAGTCCGCCTACCATGACCAAAATGTTGTCCACTTTCGTCGTATGGCACCATTTAATTCTTTGTCGCATGACGGGTACGATCTACGATCTAGGTTTTGGTTGCATGACTGACTTTTTACAATGTCAATTCAACTATATTATTCTGATGAAATCTGCATTGTTTGTGACCTAATGCATTAAGTCGTCAATGGCCAAGGTTTATCATATAAACGGATAAACCCAACTTCTCTCCTGTTACCGGTCAATATAAATTCGCTTAAGGTGTTACGATGTTATTTTTGATAAAAAAAAAAGTATGTAACATATTCTCTTGAGGTAAAGCAAAAGATAGTTAAATTATATTAAGTACGTCTCAACTAACATAATGTCAAAATTTCACTTGTTTTTGAAAATAATGATTACCGTTGAGTTTTAATTGTAAGATATATCATAACAACAAAAATTCCTAATTTGGTTGGGGAACAATGGGTCCAAGCAATTGATAGTGAAGTTGGTCTCCATAGGTCAAGTGTATAGTAGTGTCATGATCAACAAGAGCTTTTTTACTTTAAATCTTTTTTAAAGACTTATAAGATTCATAAATGATTTTTTTTTGTGTTTTACTATGAATAGTGTATTTCTTACATTTCTTTCTTTGGATTGTTTGTCTTTAAATGGTAGTCTTTTTGTTAATCACATGGCTTCTTACACTTCATAGGGTCCATTTATACTTCAATTTGCTTTTGGGCACTTTAGGATCATTTGATTCATCCCATTCTAACTTCTCAACATATAAATTAAATACACTTGATTAAAGCTTGATCAATGTAGGTATATAACTATTAACTAACAAGTAATGATATTCAGTCTTTCATTTTCTATCTATATTATATGAATCTATATATACACTTTCATATGTACAAATACATATAAATTGACATAACAATTACGTATGATATTCGATGTCTAATATATATACCTATATACAAACACAAAAGTGTCGACACTTGAATGATATCATAGTTACATGCATATAAAGCTGTCATATTCTTGCCCGTAAAATGTCGCATATTCAATAATGATTCGGAACACATATTTGTTGTTATCATGTCTCATCTAGCTAGTCATCTTGACATACGAACATTATGATAAAATATTTTTGTCCATAAGTAATCAAATGAAATCGAAGAAAGAGAAGTACATATTTAATTTTGATCAGAAACATCATAGTTTATTTGGAATATATATCGATACTATATTATTATATTATAATGTATTTGAGGTATAGTCTTAAAAGGATTAATAGTAAATTACTATTTTACTCTTTTAACTATTATACTCAACTTTTTAATACTTAAATAATTGCAATTTATTATAAAATTTAATATCTAATAATTATTTTGTGGTTACAAATATAAACATTAATGAATGTTTAAATACATGTCAAGCCTGCTTTAATATAAGTATTAATGAAAAATCATATACTGTTTACAAATTATAACTCACTTTTATTTTCTATATATTTTTTATCTTTTCTATATAGAGAATATGTCACCATTACATAACCAAGAATGTTGGAATAGTATCCAATATCATAACTAATTGATAAGTATATCATTAAGAGTAGAGTCCTTTTTGGGTCGCCCTCAATAAACAGTTATAAAATAAATAAGAGAGATAATATTAATTGGAATTAATAATATTAGTTTGTTAATTGAATATTAGTTAGAAACTAAAGAAAATTGTGGAAGCATGATCCAACCGTCGGTTGGAAGTTTTAACTGGCGGCTGGACTGAGGAAAGGTTGAGGCGGTGGAACGTGTAACAATCCGTACTTAGTCGTATTAATTTACCCTATGCTTGCTTGTAATTACTTGTAATTAGTTTGAAATAGAACTAAGTTGCTCGTAATATAACGTATATTGAATATACACATGTGTGTAATAAATTGATATTATGCGATTTGCTCAGATGAATTCCGAATCACACGGCCGTTGGTGAACCTTCCCATATGACTTGTAAATCTATTTTAAGTGATAAATAGTTGTCATGTACCTGATATCATTATTTTATAATAATGTACATAGAAAGCTACTTCGTTTGATATAAAACGTAACAAATACGAGAAAACGCGCGAATCGAACCCGACACTCGAACGAAATCCAAAATATATTTTGATAACTCTAAATAAGTGTCTTATAAATATTTAGTCAATCCATATGTCATCCACATATGGAGTATATACGCGAGAAAGTTCAAACGATAACGATACGTTCTAAAAACACGCGTTTAACGTCTAACCGACTAATAAACATAACCCGAATCGAGGAACGAGATTCACGAACCCAACCCTCACTTGGGCTGACCCAAACCCACGACCCAAAGGCCCAAAATTCGGCCCAAATACCAGGCCCAAACCCATCTCCTTAACCCTAACTATTTAATCTTCTTTTCCTCTTAACCCTCTCATTCCACACATGCCACCTTCTCTCTACCTCACCAAATTTTCTGCTTTCTCTCACTAAAAACGACTGAAATCAGTCACCTCTCACTCCCCCAACCTCATCCAAGAACCACCAAGTCATCCCTTTACTCATCTAGCAACATCATCCATCGTTTTGAGCAAGGAGAAGCAAGGAACACACAAACCGAGCAGCAGCAGCGTACCTCCTTCCCTTCCAGCTCTATACCACGTTTTTCTTTGGTATATATATCCCTCCTTTCACTTTATACTTCCTTGGATAAACATAATAAACATGCTCGTGCTTCATATCTGCTAATTATGTTCAAGACCCACTCGAAAAACCGAAAAAGAAAGCTAATAACCGTTGGGTAATAACATTATCCACTGGACAATAAAATAGATCAGATTAGATCGACCATAACCGAACAATTTCTTAATGAAATCAAGTGTTTCTTGAGCCTAAAATCAAGTTTAGGATGTCTACTTTCATAATCTGTAAGCCTCACGAAAATTGAAGTTCATTTGCTATTTTTAGTTAATGCAATAAAAGTACATAGCAGATCTGATGAATCTGACCATAATCTTGACCAAATCAAAATAGGTATAGCTTGGGCTATGGAACGAATTGGAACTTGACACCAGTGGGAAAAGATCACAAATTTTGTTAGTTTTTCAAATCCTACTGGCACTTTGTGTGAAATTTTGTAAGACTTAACTTATGACCAGATTATTAAACATATGTCACGAAAACGGGCTGCTTGACCCTTGTCCCTTTATAAATTAATATCTCGAGTTGTGTTTGATTAAAATAGATGAAATCTTTTTTTTTGGAAATCTAAGACATAGGATAACCTTGTGTAAAAATTTCAGAACAATTCGTTAAGTTTTACTTGACCAAATTGATGTGTTAACACGGGTGAAATATAGGTCCGACAATAGTAAAAATCCGACAATGACCTCCTTCTTGAGACCATATCTTGAGTTCTAGACCACTAAAACATATGAGACCAGTGCCAAAACCTCACATAATTTGTTAACTTTAAAAAGTTCTTCTTTAGCCTTTTCCAGAACTACACGGTTTTTAGTGTAGGGACAAATCTCTGGACTGTAGCTGTTCTTGAACCAAAACCGACACCCTTCATAACTATTTTTGTTAAAAATAGTAAATTAATATATAAAAACACCATAAAGTACAGTTTTACACTAGACATATAGGAGAACACGTATGATTTTTATTTAGGCTTAATTCGGTTTAGGAGTTGATCTAAACGAGAGACTTGTCGAGTAAATATCTAGAAAACCCAAGTGTATGAACTGTTTCTGTCATCCGTGAATATCACTCACGCATAAACAAAAACCCGTGAATTATCATTAACGCATTTATTAGTCCGTCAATCCTCATTATTATCGCATGAAATCTTAAGTTCGTGAATAACATTCACGCATAAACTAAATCCGTGAATAATCATTCACGCATAAACTAAATCCGTGAATAATCATTCACGCATAAACTAAATCCGTGAATATCATTAACACATAACCAAGTCCGTGAATACATTATTGTCGCATGAACAGTGCCCGTGAATACCTTATTGTCGGAATTGATTATCAGATGATTATCCCCTTCGATTGTCGCATGAAACCATATTGTCGTAATACCATTATCGCATTAACACTTGTATTTAAAAACTGTCCCAACAATCCTTATTGTTGCATGAGTGATAATTTCGACAATCTTTATACATCGATATAATATTTGGTCAACCAACAACCAATACATTGATAAGTATACGACACCACGAAACATATAAAAAATAGCACTTATAGATTATTGTTACAAACTATCACCAACGGGCCGTACACATTTTCAAAACTCAAACTAATCAATCAAACAACCAAAGTATTTGGACATAACTAGTTGAGTGGACAACTAGCATGAATGATCTTTTGAGACATTAACTTATACATACAACCTTATATGCTTAGGGCATTAGAAGGTTGCGGGTTCGCGGAACCTATGGATCACTACTTTCAGACTTTACGTTTATTAAGTTAAACGCTTGCTTACTTGACTCAGGTGAGTCTTACAGCCCCACTTTTACTGTTTTACTTATGGGGTGAGATGCATTGCTTACGTTTTCTTGAACACAAGTGCTAAATTACTTACTTTTCATATACGGGCTTGCATGAGTTACTTACTAATCCACTGAAGTCCCTCCATCATAGTTTCGTTAGTTATGGACTTAAGCGCGAATATTAGTTAATGGATCCATTGGGACTGACCCTCCTCGCCCGGAGTAGTAGCGCTACCACGAACCGTTATGTATAAACGGGCGAATTTTATTTGTTTCGTACGAGTGTTTGGATTGGGCACTCGTGGGGGCACTATACGGTACTTGGTTGTACCATCGATTTGCGGGTTAAGCTTCAACTATGAGCTCATGGCAACGGTATATATATATTTACTTATTATTTGTTTGGTTGCAGATACCTGATTTACGTCTGCGGGCACAACTGATAAAAATCTTGTGTTCAAACTATTACTTACTTACAAACCTGTGAGATTCACCAACCATTTTGGTTGACCCTTTTTAGCATGTATTCTCAGGTACACATACGGAGTAGGATTACTTCAGGATTACTAGCTAGAGTCACATGATTTCCAAACTGCATTAATGGAGGTTCTTTAGCATTATCTTTAGCATTAATGGAATCTAGAGGACCTTACTTTTGTAACGAAAACATTATGTTTTCAAACCCTATTTTATAATGGTATGTAACTATTTTACAAACGTCTCATTTAGAAGTCGTTTGCTATACGTTGGTGCTTGATTATTGATTTGTAACACCCAAAGCTTGCTTCCGCGCAACATTAAATTTGGGGGTGTTACAGAACGGTTGGAAGAGTATTCTAGAAACACCATCCAATCGCTGGTTGGAAGGTCCAACCGCCGGTTGGATGACTAAACAGGTTGTCCCACATCGACTGGAGTATGAAACTGTAGCCTTCCCTCTCCCCTATAAACAGCGACCTACCCCTTAGCTTGCTACGGACCTTTGAATTGAATAGTTTTCAATTCTTCTTTTCTCTTTCTTACTCCTGCTCCTTGTAAGAGTTTTACGACCTAGAGTCGTGACCATAGGAGAGTTGGAAATTCTCTTAGTTCTTTTAGATGTGAGCCATTAGAGGTGTTCTAGTTTGGGCACTCGCCTCCAATTAAGAAGGTTCTGCAAGATCGTCTACGCGTGAGAAATTTGTTTTCTCAAATTTTAGTATTTTCTTATTTATCTTCGTTGTTATATTGCTTTTATTTATTCATGTTAAGATCCCTTAGGGTTTAGTTTCTTAATTGCCTTAGATTAATTTTTGTTATAATTTCGCTGCGTATATTAGTCTAGTTAGGGAATAGAAAACCCAACAAAGAATACATCAAATTTATTTAATATATGAGTTAAATATGTTATTCACCACCTAAACATTTAAAATGAATCAAAGTAATTATAAAAGTTAATATATCACTGCTATATAAAGGATTAACCATTTGTTTTGAAAGAAGTATAATTTACTATATTAGTTTATACAACGCTAAATGCATAACTGAGAATATTTTATAACTATATTAGATATTTGTATATTAATTTATTTAACTATTAAATATCATAATTAGGGATTGTGATGTGGGTCGAGTTAGGTTTGCGGGTCTAAAGTTTACAATCTAACCCTGAAAAAAACTTGATAAACTGGTTAACGAGTCAAAAGTAACCAAACCAAATACGACCTGTATTGTGCTGGTTGGCCGGTCAACCCGTTGGCCTGGACTTTTTTATCAAACCATTAAGATAAATTAAACGAGTCGGCGGGTTGAGACTTGACAATATAAATCTTCCTCATTCATTCCCGTGTAAAATTTCATATTGTGTCAAGAATTATCATCGCCATGTAGATTCATCTGAAATATAATGCATATAAAATAATGTATTGTTTTTCCCTTAATTCAAGTACGATATGTCATTAAACAAAACTACTATGAACAAAATCTTTTATCACCGCTTCATTGCGTGGGTAAAGTGATAGTATATATTAAGTTGTTGGTCTTGGTTTGTGTTATCAAATATATAAATTTTCAAATTTGTGGAGTCGTTTTAGACTAAATTAAATTTAAGTAATTATATATACTTCTAGAAATTGTGTAATTTGAACTAGGTAATTTATCTCACACATTAGACGAGTCAAACGAGTATATTACGATCGTCGATTGATAATGTATGTAGTCTAACATATTTCTAGTACTACATATATACATACATGGCAAGTAACTTATTCAAGAGCGAATTCGTCTTAAATTATTAAAAGATTTGAGAACCGTGGAATTACCAATTTGGAGATTTAAGTTAGGATGATGACATGTATTTTAAATATACCTATAGATTGGATTTTTGAAGATTGGGAGAATAAATAGGGTGGTACACTCCATACTATATCCTCATCATATATATGATAGGATGTATACATATAAGTATAAGCATACATATAAATACATCGATGTACAAATACATTAAAAGCTCTTACATTTAGCATACATATACATGTATATATATATATATACATCGACGTACACATTCATGAAAAGCTCTTACATTTAAGAGGAAGCTAAATGAAGTTACTATTGAATAAATAGTATATGACCCAATCACACTTGTATAGTGTGTTTCTTTTTCTTCTTTTGTTTAAAATTTTAAAAGATATTAAGTTGTCTTTAATATTAAAGAGATGAATGTTAGGAAGGTTTAAAAATAAAATCATAAAATCAAGGTGTTTATACTATTTGACACTTTTGACTTAGATAGCCCATCATGCATTACTTTTGTTATTATTTTCACCTAAGATTTTCTTTATCATTTTACATAAATTAGTCATGATATTTTTTTTTAACTAGCATATTGCTCGCGTAATGCGGCGGTTGCAACTACTTAATAAATTTTCGTTATGTATGATATTATTTTCGTCAAATAACATAACAATAATCATTACATGATAATCAAAATATCTTAATTTTGAATGAATCTATCATAAACACATAATTTACTAAAAAGTAGAAAGAACTAATATTTGAAAGAAAAAAAAGACTTTCGTATTTGAAGTAGTATTCATTTATTAGTGTGATAAGGGTAAATTAGTAAAAAAAACGAAGATGTTAAGATTGAAGATATAAAGATATTTTATAAGTAGTTATAGATAAGTAAGTAAATGAAAGAGAGTATGAATACAATAGAGTATCCATAAATTGTTTTTTAAAATAATACTAGTAGGTTGCAAGACGTTTGAAAAACTTTTCATCCAATGAAAAAAAAACATACACAAGCTTTTGTAAAGGAAATAATATGTAATAATTAATACAATACGAATTGAAGAAATGCATATGACTATAAAGATGCGAAATCACTTAAGTTTATTTAATAAGAATCAATGATTAAACAAATCAACCCGTATTTAAACGATAGTTTCTTGTCGTAGCGGAGTTTTTTCATAGAGTTCTTGTTTAGCTTCCGTCGCAACGCACGGTCTAAAAACTACTCCCTCCGTCCCAATAATAAGTGTCTCATTTTGACTTTTAAAAGTCATTATTTTTCAACTTTGACCTTAAATAATTGTTGATTGTGTTATATAATACTTGATGCAAAATATATGAATAGATTGAGTTTCAAATGTATTTTCATTGGTATAATTTTCATCGAGTATTATATAACACAAATAAATATATTTAAAGTCAAAGTTGAAAAAAAAGACTTTTAAAAGTCAAAATAAGATACTTATTTTGAGATGGATGGAGTACTTGTTAATTATATATATAGAAATATATGTGGAAGTTAACCATAAAGTAAGTAAGAAAAGTGCAGAAATGTACAAGCATGGAAAGCATACAGGAAGCAGGTGACAGTTGTACTTTAGACAAAAATAGATAGAGAATGGTAAGTGGGAGTATACCCCTTTTCCCTTTAGACTTGAAGAAGTTGTTAAAGGCATGCATCATATCAGTTGTTGGGTTGGTTTGGTGATACCCAGGCCAGGCCAGGCCACTCAGCTCCATCTTTTTCCTCGATCGATCGATCATCAACTCAGTTTCATTTGCTTCTGTGGGTACAATCACTGATTGCACCCGGATGTTGACTTTACATAAGTTTTAATTCATATGCATGTTTGCTTTTCAGAATACTATTTAACTAATTAAATCCAATAAAATATAAATAAAAATATATATATAAAACTCAAATGTATGGTATGGTATGTACTCCTAATAAATATCTGCCTCTTATGTTCATTATTTCTCATGCTTCATACTGTTTTAACAGCACTATAGCTTTCATCACATATTAATTAAGGTTCTTGATCTTCAATTTTAACAAACTAAACATATCCAACTTAACCAAATTCGGCATTAATATGCTCGAGTGATTCGTAAGGTCGGAGGTGATTCGATCACCTTCAACCTTTTGGGTTCCATAAATTAATAAACTAAAAACATCATCTAAATCCACAAATTAGCTTCAATTCAAATTTACCTTTAATTATTACTTACATTAATTGATTATTATTATAGATTAAGAGTGCAGTTTAGGAAAAAAATGTTATAGAGGGTGAAAGTGTGAGCTAAACGAAAAGAAAAAAAAACATTGGTTCAGAATCTAGCTTGATATTCAAAGTTGCTTAAAGAGCTATGGAATTACATCTTCAAATTGTGGAATGTACAAGTGCACTCAATCAATAGCATAAGAGATCTTCTAAATTTGGCGGATTCTGGAATTATCATGGGAGAAATGAAAATTTTATTTGATATCGGAATGACATGGTGTTTAGCTCGAAGAAGCCTCCCTAGAAGATGATGTTAGGCTTTTTTTCTTACTTTTGGATCTCAAATAGATATAAGAAATATGTAAACCTTAAGTGGATAGATTGGATTTGTCTATAAAATTCAATTTTATCCAACACATTGTAACTTTTCAGTAGCTCAATTCAATTTATCGTTAAAAAAAAAAAGTTTTCTGATTGGATCTCTTGACACATGCACACTAAAATAATGAAATACTTCTGTGAGATTTCAAAACTAAGTACTGGAGCATCATCATATATATAATATATCTATTCCCAAATAAAATGGTACGTGGTTCTATCAATCAATACTTCTACAGAAACTCAGAAACGAAAATGGTAGATATATAAAGCTATGAACTTTAAGATATAATGTCACAGATGCAAGTCAAGACTAACTTGATCTTGAACACTTGGCTTCGAATCGTACATAAAACTCGAGCTACTCGAGATTCTTGATGCTCGTAACCCGTCATTAGAAGATATCAACGACGACGTGTTGATTGAATGGTCACGATTAAATGTTGAGTTTTGGGCATTTGGGTATCTCCATAACCCTAATGGACTTCCATTTATAGGTGTTTGATGAGAAGTATAAGATGAATTGTTTCCATAAAACCTATGGTTGTAATTATTAGTGATAGTAGAATTAGGGTTTGTGTGGTGGTAATAGGGTGGAGGGATAGGTGTAGAAGTGGTTGTGAAACGGTGGTAATTCATAAGACCATACATTTGTGCTTCCGAAAAACTACCGTTGACCATGGTTGACTGAAGATGAGCTCTTTTAGCATGTTGTCTTTCTCTTTTGTGTGCATTTTGATGTCCACCTAAAGCTTGTGAAGTAGGGAAGTTTCTACAACAATAATGACATTCGAATTTCCGGCTACTTTCACTAGTTTCCTTTGATTCTTCTTGTGTGGTAGTTGTGGTGTCATTAGTATCGAATTCGTCGGTGATCATGGTGGATGAATCACTACCACCGCCAACTTCTTTACCGAATAAACGGATGCCTTTTTCTTTGTGGGGTGAGGGACGGATGAAAGGAAGTTGAGAGAAAGACTCAACGTTCATGAAATCGTGAGTTTCTCGGTCGGTTTTTTCCATCGGAGAGTGGTGGTGGAGGGAGGAGCAATGATAGTGAATGACGGTGATTGGTTGGGGAGAGAATGGTAATGTGAAAGAAGAATAAGAAGGTGAGTTGTGATGAGTTACATCTGAAGGAGTAAGGGGACCTATAAAGGAGAAAATGAAGGTAGTTAAGTTATGGCATTTAGGGGAATTATATGTAGTTCGTTGTTGATGTGTACATTAAAGGTAAAATAAATCCAACTAAATTATAATTATTAAACATGTAATCCACACGGATGCCATAATATAAGACGTACCCACATGATAATAAGCTTGACGTACTGATGGGATGTTAATACGGATCATGCGATATCAAATAGTTACAAACAAAATGACTTAACTGTATTGGTTGGGTAATATTTAATTGGGTAATATACATTTTTCTCGTCTATGTAATTATATATTTGTCTGATTCCGATTTGTGTTCTAATACTTTTTTGTTTATCACAACGCTCATATATTATCTCTTTCAAAAATGAACTTTTACCTTATTAAATCGAGTAAGGTTTTGAGTAGAAGGAATGACATATAATTTGACACGTTATTTTTGTTATTAACAACTCGGATTAGTTGGATTTCAACAGCAATTTTACAAAAACGGATAGATTTGAGTTGTGATCCAACTTTATCTCTATGTACTCCTCTATAATTTTATTTCTCTAGCTTCTTGCTAGTTTTCAAATATATCCGCTGTTCAAAAAATAAATCTTGTTGTGTATAATATAGTACGCACGTATAATGCAATGTTTCTAGTTTAGGACATTAATCACAAAAATCGACTTAGATTGTTTGTCCTTACTTCCCTCAAAATGCAGTTATTTTTATGATCACACATGAATAAAATAAGTAACTACGTACAATATTTTTTGAGATTACTTTAATGTTTTTTTTATGTTATCTTATCTAATTTTCTATTACATCTCTTATTTAAATTTGTTTGTTCAACAATTTTCACTGCGCTTTAATCATATTCCCCAACAAAACATCACAATAACAAAAACCAATCAAACAAAAAGGGGAAATTGAATAACTTGTCATAAACTCCGAAAAAATATAACGATTTGCCATCTGCAAATTTTATTGACGATTTGCCCTTTTCCAGACGCAAGACGTAAGCTATGACATGCGACTCGGCGTTTGTGTCTTGCGACTAGGCGAAAATAGGAAATCACGACCTACGAACAAGCTAAGTGTTGTTTGCGTCAGCCGCAAGACGCAAACAAATTCATCAACTCTTTTAATTTCATTGAGCGGACGCAAGACACAAGACGCAAATTCCTCAAAACTTATATATATCCAAACCCTTAAATCATGCCCCCAACATCCCAACTAGAGGTGGAAAAATGAATGGGTCGGGTCGGGTCTTGTAACACCCATTCCTCGGGTCTGATAGTATTTTAATATTTTCTGATGGTGAACTATTATTTAATGTGTCAGAAAATAGGTGTGTTGTGTTATTTGAAAATAAATGGGAAAAGAGTCAAATAATTTATTATAACTAATAAATTATTAACTGTTTTAAATCAATTCAGTTGACGGTAAAATAAAATAGTGTTTCCCCGTAAATGGTTTTTAAGTTCAGACAATAATAAGTACGGGGAATAAAAATTAAGCACTTCTAGAATACTCACAGATTGAGTCAGTTGTTTAATTCCCACCTTATACATACATACATACATGAAGAACCCTAAATCAAAACATGAAGAAATCATCAAATTGGAGCTTCATAATTCGAATTCAAGCTTCAAACACATGGATCCAAACTTTCTCTCTCTCTCTCTCTCTCTCTATATATATATATATATATATATATATATCACCGTGATTTTAACCATTTAAAAAATATAAAAAACGGTTTCCATCATAATAAACATATATTATAATTTTTATGAATATTAAACAGAAAATATAAATTTGGGAGGTCATCACCAATATATGCCCAAAACACTAAAATGATGTATAATTTGGTGTAATACAAAAATGATGTAATTTTGGTACACACTATTCAATATCTCATGTCGGACCAAATATGATATATACTTAGTTTTTACAAATTGATATATTATCAAAATATATACGTTAGAAATAACAAGTTTCATTTCATACAACGACTTATGCTCAAGTAGTTTGGTACAAATTATAAATATCATAATTTAGTCAAGTATATTTATAAGCACTTGATCCTTCTTTTAATGCATGATTGCGTTGTGTGCAAAATGTGTTGGAGAATTGTGGTCCAAATTAAGTATTATTACAAGGGTGATACAAGTTTCTAAAAATATGACAATTATTATATGGTATCTAGGTATATGATGACACTTTGAGGACCAACAGTGGTACAATTAGTTGGTGTGTTGAATCTTTTATAGCTTTTGTTGGTTGTTTTGGTTTAAATTGATTTTGGATCAACATTGCTACCCATCCCTCTCCCTCCCTGCAAATGTGGTCCATTATGCAACTTTCATTGGCTATGGTCTGGCTAGTGGCTACCTCCTATAGTAAATCTTATTATGATTAAAAGATCACATATTTGGGTCATATAAATGGTTTAATCAACTGAAAACTATATATGTACGTACTAGGTATTAATTCCCTTCCTCTGTACTTGTACTTAAAAGCAAGTTATTCTGCATTTTGCAGCATTAAAGATAAGTAATTTAATACAGTAGATCATTTTGTAAGTTCAACTTTAATCGATATTACCTTCGTTAAATTTGTACCCATTGCGATGATGATATTTGCTAAAGAAATACAATTTTAAATGTTACGTTAATATTTAAAACGTTTGTCGAAATTATGAAAAAACGTTTTAACAATATTACTCTTGTATTATTGCACCCTTACATATATCTCACTCATTAATTACCACTTTAATTGTTAGGTTAGTTTTGTACATGGTAACATTCTTTAACTAGTCATCTTTCATGTTGCATTTTGCCACTTGTTACTAAGTATGGAAACTAAGTAACAAATAAGCTGGTTGAAGAGTATGAACATGACTACAAACTTTGCATTACTATAAATGGAAAGCTAACAACAATAGAATCTATGACACATTTAGTCGCACAAAATATCACAAATGCAATGAGGGGATAAATAGTACTAATTCAGGTCTCCTTAAAGACTTCAAATTGCCATTTTAAGCAATTTATCTATCGAAATCAATTCCTAATATAGTAAGTTTAACAAACCCCAAATGCATTTCGTTTTTATCTATCTCCTATATAGCAGGTGACAGGTGTAGTTATAAAAAAATTCTGGTTAAGGTCATATGTTTTTATAGTTTTATTCATTATTCATGATAGCCATTTATATAAATAGAGTTGATTGTTGGTTGGTCTTTGTGATTTAAACAAAATTCTATCATCAGTTCTTATATTTCACTTTTTTCAACAGTACTCTAAAAACACAATAGTTGTTACGTGGTTATTCTCTTTTCCAACTAAAATGACTAAGTTATCCTTACTAAATTCAATACAAAAAAACTAGGATATGGAGGATATGATAGTCATTTTAGTTAGATGGGGGACCAACAGCGCAACAACTTTCATGATTTAGGATTGTCGGTAAAAAAGTGAAGTATAGGGACTTATTGTGCAATTATGTGTGATACACAAGGGCCAATCATGTAATTAACTCATATAAATGTTTGAATACAAATTGATCATTTACAAAAGAAGCTTTCACCAAATATTTCGTAAAGTATTTATGAACAGGTTATATACCTTTTTCTAGTAATTATATGCATTTGCTATATTAGGATACAAGCATCCAAGGTGATACGGAGTAATGTATTCTTACAAGCGTATTTCAAAGTCTTCAATGGTCCACAAGGAGTAATGTATTCTCACTCTTTGGTGTTTATGTCTTTTGGTAGTAACATATTATACTACATCCGTCCCAAATAATTATAATTCTAAGCGTTCATTTTATACTTTTAACCAATTAAAATGTGTTTTATAAATTAACATAAAATTTTATTGGTGTACACTACTATGGTCGTTCTTACTTTTCCTACTACGTTCAAACTGAAGGTGAACATTTATGTTAAGACAAAGTAGCTATACATGAATGTCAATATCTTATTCGATTAGTTACTATAACCTATATGCTAGTGCTAGTTAAGAAAAAGTTAGTTAACATTAGATGGCATTTGTGACACCGCAATCTACTATATATGTTAAACCACTGTATCTAGCAAATAGTACATTTTTTCACAAATGCATTAGCTGTGTGATTGTACATAAAACATAATATGTGAGCTGATTTATAAGTTTATAATTTTAAATAATAGAAAATAATATGTATGTTAACAAGTTTTATACTTTTATTAAATAAATAGGGAATATAATGGTTTGGGAATCATGCATGTTAATTAATCTGTTTTCTTAGACCAAAAAATGTCACATATTCTTTGCCAAAAGGAGTGAAGTACAAATATGCATTAAACTACATGGTCTGTTATACAGTGACTTAACATCAGTAGTTACAATTTTGACATGTTACTCTTTCCTCACTAACAGAGTAACAGGCTAGTATGCTGTGTATGATGTGATATACAGAAAAATAATGGTCCAATAATCCAATTATTTGTTTTTATCATTGTTTGTTGTTACTTTTATTACGTATTATTATTATTATTATTATCAATTATAATTATAATTATAATTATTAACTATTATTATTATTATTATTATTATTATTATTATTATTATTATTATTATTATTATTATTATTATTGCAAACTTACAATATACTTTATTACATATACTCATATAGATAATTAAAAGACTTTTTTTATTTTTTAATTCACGGATAATCACACACATGTACAATTTAAGGAAAATTATCTATATATGATGCTAGCATACTACAAATATGCAAGTCGTGCTGTTAGTTTTAGAAAATGGATGATTATTATAACTTACAAAGCTAAAGCATTATATATGTAAAATATAAAAGCTTATCGATTCCTGATTGACAAGGTAGGGGGAGCTAGGTATTATGAATGGTCGGGGCACCATAAGTTTATTTAATTTTTTTTATATAGTTTCAGGGTAAAAGTTTTAGAATGTCATTAATATTTTTATTATATTTTTAACTTAATTTGAAATTTCTTAAAGAGACGGTGTATCATTAAGAATCACTCCACCATAGCATTCAGTTGTAACTTTATGTACTTACTCATAGAAAGTACATATAATTCAAATGTTATTGACACAAGTATTACATTTTATAATGATTAAGTTGAATACAAATAAGATAAGGTACGATGAAATGAGTAAAAATGGATAATGTGCCATATATTAGGGGTTTGTATGAAAGTATTATCATAAATAGATAATTTAATGTTGTTTCATATTTCCTTTTCAAATCAAAAAAATAACATCTTCATTTCCTATCTCCCATTCAACCATAGTACTTAATTTAATGATAAGAACTACATATTTTTATGATTTCTCAAACTATAAATTTAAATCATTTTATTAATATAATATTTTGATCATTAAAAAACAGTTTTCATTTGTAAGATGTCATTTTCTTGAGGCTCTATAGGTGGGGAGGAGATACTGATTTGTTGGTTTAGTTTTAATGAAGTAACCCCCACAAGTCCTTTAAATCATGGATCTTAATTGTACCCTCTGAAATTTATGGACCCCAATACACATACAATAATGTACAAGTAACTAATTATGAATATAACATTCTACTTTGTTCAACTTAACTAAAATTCTTCAACTGCAAACATATTAATTAACTACTACGTATTAATACATCCTGCATAATCACTACAATCATATATAATTAATTCAATATAAAATCATAGTTGAAATATATCCCTAATGATGTGTTTTTACCTAAAAGGTGTGTAAAAATACATTGGAAATGATACGATGTCTCCAACTAAGATCATGTAACATTGCAGACTGATAGGTTAAATTAAAATCATTTTTACGTATATGATAGAAAATAAAGCTTGAAAGTCTATAGAAAGAATTGATTTGTGTTGTACCTAGCTTCTTTAGCATATAATTAACCTTCTAGTAAACATTTTTATTTAAAGAAACCTGATAATTACATATTTTGTTCTTTGATTATTAATATTAATATTACATGTAAATTACAAGAATAGTTCGTCTACTTTAATTTTACTAAAAAGGAAAATTCAATAGATACAATGTTAAAAAAACTTAAAAAGTTTGAGTTTGATTTTTGTAGGTGTTTTTGATGATTGAGAAATGTGATAATAATAATAAAGAAAAAGATGGGGCTGAAAATGATTTTATATATCAAAGCTCTTCATCACTTCTTTTGCCATTAAAAGTGATGGTCAGTTGTTTGAGTGTGAAAAAGGGGACCAACTTAAACTGCCACCACTTACATTTTGCACACACATATTTAAATTTTGGGAAGATTATCTTCATGTCAATAAAACCACTTTTGGTTCTCTTTCCTCTCATCCACACAGACATTATTATGGATAATAGTTACACAGCTCTTTTTACATAATAAAAAAATTTATCTATAAATGCTCACACTGAAACAGTCCATAAGAGCTTAAAGCAATTAATTAGCCGGATAACTTCAAATTTCAACAAGTAAAAAAACTATGATGGAAGTCATTTATAGCCACAATTTTGAACTTACAAGGAACTCAAATATTTTATTCTTATTCTTATATATAAATAATAGATAATAGATATATATGAAGATGATTATTACACATATTGCTTTTATAAAAAACTTATTTCTGTTGCAACGTACACTTATTTTTCAAACGAACATAAAGAATTAATTTTATATTTAATTAATATGTGTGATGTTTAAAAAGAAACCAGTAGTCCAGCATCACAATTCCACTTATCAAATAGGGCAACGATAGATTCACCATCATTTTTGATAAATAATCCACTACAAATATGCATTAACACGTTGTAGTGTACAATTTTCTTAAAGCAAACTTGTGAATTATCAAAAATGATGGTGGAAAATATCACCACACTATCAAACAATCAGTTTTTACCTAGTAGAAACCCAATTTTTTAAGTAATATAAAGAAACTTATAATTAATATCATTTCTCATTATGTCGGTCCGCAGATTTTCGTACATTGATTCACCTAGTTTATAAATTCTACACCATTTATATGGTAAAAAAACTTAAAAGGACGTACAATATGCACCACCACATCCAAACACTTCTTTGTTTTCATTTAGAAAGGGGATAGTTCCTTCCCTTGCAACAATTAAAGACACCAGTACTAGTATAAATTTTTAGGGATAGGATTTGTATAGTTAACCAAATAACCAATGTATAGATACGTACAATTAGACATTAGATCGCATATAATTTTTCACTTCAGTTTACATGTTTAAAATCGCATACACGTATGAGATATCTAATGCCTAACGTTATATGCGTCTTACCTATCACGTAGTACTTATTAAGGATCATTTCCCTTGTGTTTTCTAATCAAAGTATCATCATACATAAATTCACTTGCGCCTGCCAAATTAACAAGTAATTTCATTTAAAACATATCTTCCCGATATACTAAAAGGCTATCCCCATTTCTATGTGGAACCTCCCACACTACTAATTAATTCTAAATCCAATGTGTCAATACCATTTTGTTCTTTGTCTTTTGATTTGCCATGTCATCATGATGATTTGGCTCTTAAATCAAATTTTAATCTATAAAATGAAAAGACATCATTATTAAACTACATAAATTCCTAACTTAAGCATGATTTATATTTTATCATATTGTTTTCCGAGTAAAATGAACATGGATAAACATTCTCCGTTTACCTTTGCACAGGAATGTTTTATTTATTTATCTAGCTTCTTGCTAGTTTCCGAATATATCCGCCGTTAAAAAAAAGTACATGGATGTGTTTACTTATCTAATCGTTTGTGTGTGTGTCTCTTAATTTTTCACTATAATTATATACAGATAGAGTAAGAGTTATGGTTAGAGATAACTAGTGAATTTTTCAAAATTGGAGCTTCTCTAATGAGTATATAATATTAAAATATTCATAATAATAATAATAATAATATATAACTTTATATTGTGTATGTATTCCCAGGTTGTAAACTTGTAATATATTTGGATGTTTTCTTTCAAATGCATGTTCATTGTGACAAACATCCCACTCTTTGTATGGTGACTCCTTACGGATATGATGGGGCTTCCCACTTGGGTTTAGTTTTTGTTTGTTTTTGCTTTCGTGTATCATTTTGTTTACAACCTATCGATACGTCAAATACTTAAATACACCATATCCATATCTGTATTCAAATACTTAATTGCAAATAAGTATATTCTTTTTGTAGCCAGCAAAACTACAAATACAAATTGAATAGAAAAAAAAGCATATGAGTATTCAATAAATTAATACAATAGTTTTGGGGGTTTATTGTCTCGTTATATATTAAACTTTACACTTTTTACAATTGTATGAGTCGAACTTTAAAAACTTCTATTTTATATATTGAACTTGTAAATATGGTCTATTGTATGTAAACTTTCCTTTTTGGATAAGACCCAAATAGAAAAAGTTTCTTTTTTTGACCTTACCCAAAAAGGATATAATACACATAATTAACCATACATACAAGTTCACAAATTAAATAGAACGAATAAAAGTTGTCGCATACAATAGTAAAAAATATAAAGTTTAATACCTAACGATATAATAAACCCTAGTTTTAGATAGGGATATTCATCGGTTTGGTTTTTGGTTTCTTTAGTTTAATTGGTTCGGTGTTTTCGGTTAAAAAAAATTTAAGACGCTGATCAAAGATTGAACCGAACCAATTAAAAATGTGAAATAACCAAACCCGATATAAGATAAAGTATCGACAAATCATACTTACTAATCACAATTTCATCACATTAATTAATTAAACGGAATAAAAGAGTAAATGACTGCCTTCACAAACTCAATATACAAATCCAAACCAAAACAAGCTTCAACGGCTAATATATGACAATTCCTAAGCAAACTACTAATATTCAATCAAAAATTCCCAAGCAAGTAGGGCCTGTAAACGAACCGAACGAATACGAACGGAGTCTGTTCATGTTCGTTCATTATGGTTTTGACGAACAAACGAACGAACACGAACGGATAAGCGAACATATTTTGTTGTTCATGTTTGTTCATTGAGAAAATTTATTTGTTCATGAACACAAACAAACTTACACGAACAAACACATAATATAATGAATTTCTTCGTTAATACCTTAAACGAACTTCAACAAACATAAATGAACGTATATATACCTATCTACACATATATATTATAGAACTTGAAACTTTGCAATACATATTCAACATTACAAAATAAACTCCTTTGCTTGGTACGATCGTAGGTAAGAGCAACAGATCTGGAATTAGTGGAGGGATAGAATGGAGGTTTGTTTAGAGTGGAGGGAAATATGAGAGAGCAATGTGAGGTAAAAATATCTAGATATTTAATAGTATTGAATGAAACTATCTAAATATTTAATAATATTATATTTAGAATTTAGCTTAAATTAAAATAAGATATACAAATATGTATTACTTTAATTAAACTATTAGTTTATAAAAGAACATTTAACCGAACATTCACGAACATGTTATCGAACGTTCACGAACGTAAATGAACGAACGAGACCTGTGTTCATGTTCGTTCATATAATTAAACGAACATAAAAATTTGTTCATGTTCGTTCATAAAATGAAACGAACGAACATAAACGAACTTCCCGCCGAACGGTTCACGAATAGTTCACCGAACGTTCAGTTCGCTTACAGGCCTACATGCAAGCATCCAACATAATAAACGAATGAAAGAACGAAAGTAAAATGTTGATCAAGTTTGTTTACTTGTAACAAATTATTATTATCTCTAAATAAAATAACATAAAAATATAAATTAGTATATTATAATCGTTTTTTTCATTTTAACCGAATAAATAATGATCAAACCAATCACCGAACCGAAGATCAATTATCATATTCAGTTTCAGTTAGAATCCGAACCCAATACCGTTTTAAAAATTGGTTCATTTTTTAATAGTTTACGGTTCGGTTCGTTTCAGTTTTTTGTTTAAACTGTTTACAACCAAATATAGGTCACCCCTAGTTTTGGAGTCTTGCATGGGCCTTACAGTCTTAGATAACAATGATTTTCATACTTAAAAGTGTAAAGAACAATGTACACACTTATAAATGTATACAATTTATATTTTCTACGCACTTATATGTGTGTAAATAATTTCTACACACGCGATTTCTTCGAGCATACGATTTTTTAATGGTGCGAAGAAATAAGGTGTATAGAATTTATCGTGACATCTACAAGTGTGTAGAAAATATTATTTGTACACAGTTATAAGTGTGGATATTTTATTTACACTTTTAAGTGTGAAAATCATTGTCATTTACACACTTTAAAATGTAAGGAGCTTGTATGCGAAAATAAGTGCGTAGAAATGAGTAAAATTTACACACTTTTTAAAAGAGTGTAAAACAAAATGTGTATAAATGCAATATTTATCGTAGTGTCCCACATATTTTATAGGTATTTATGAGGTAATTTACAATAATACATTTTAACTTTCATTTATTTATACTATAGCATTTGAGTGTTTTTTTAAGATATAAATGACTACTTTGCCCCGTGAATTACTAATAGTTTTTTTAAATCCATAGAAATTATTAACATAACTCTACAATTCTTAAATTCTCATTAATACTATACTCCGTATTTATTAAACCACTAACTATATAATATATGACTTAAATATATATTAAATAAAACTTATCAATATCTATACTAATATATAATGCATTTGTAATATTTTTTAGAGGGAATTTAATAATCTACCCCTAACATTACTATTAATATTTGAAGAACCTACTTGAAATTATAAAAATACCCATTATAACATTACTGATAAAAATATGACACAACTTTTAAACCGTAAAGAGATACGGACGTGCCAATTATGTACGGAAAGGTCAGAACGAGAAAATCGTGTTGGGAAACTATACTTTATATGAATTTGAGTTATCGAGCCCCATTTTTGCTTTACTCCAACTGTTGCATTTATAGCGTCAACCAATTAAAAATACACAATTTTTAAAATATATTTAGTTGATTCGGCTTTTGATTAATTAACACAATATCTCTTCATTTCTTTTTTTTTTCTTCCTTTTTTAAAAAAGAAAATTTACATTCAAGAAACATCAACTATCAAAATATTAAGTCAGTTTTTTAGATAAATAAAGATGATCAACATAGATAATATAAATAAGATTACTAGATAAATAAAAATGATCAACATAGACAAAATAAATAAGGTTATTAATATAATTTGTTTAATAATGCAATCAAGAAAATCAAAAGTAAACCAACTTATTTTTATTAATCTATACTATTATATAAAGCATTTGGATGATTTTTTGGTAAGATATAAATGATTACTTTACCCTTGAATTACTAATAGTTTTTTTTTATATAATTAAAAATCCATATAAACTACTAACATTCCCTTACAATTCTTAAATTCTCATTAATACTATATTTATTAAACCACTAACTATGTAACATATGATTTAAATATATATTAAATAAAACTTATCAATATCTATACTAATATATAATGCATATGTAATATTTTTCAAGAGAGAATTTACTAGTCTACCCTTAACATTACTATTAATATTTGTAGAACTTACTTGAAATTGCAAAAATACACATTATAACATTACTGATAAAAATATGACATAACTTTAAACCGTAAAGAGATACGAGACGTGTCAATTATGTACGAAAAGATCAGAACAAGACAAACGTGTTGGCAAACTGCCGAAGGTGGTTTGTCCACTTTTCAGAGACAAATTTCACCTTTAAAGCCTTCAATTTCAATTTTCCTCCAATTTTGTACGTTTTTAAGCTTTTAAAAAATAATAAACGAACCATTAACTTTATTCTTTTGAGCAACTATGAATTTCTCACATTTATTTATAAGTTTAATTTTGTTTTTATGTAATCAATTCACATATTCTAGAATTTTTGTTTTTGGATTAAATAAACTAAAGCTCGAGAAAAATTCAGAAGTTGGTGTGTAGCTTTTGGAATCTATATTTTCACGTTAACAATTTTACGTGATACTCTTTAGATAGATAGCAAGATTTACTAAAAAGATATTAGTATAGTCTAATAAAATGTTCAAGGTACTCGTAGTTTACACTTTATATAGAAAATTTTACATAATGCGTAACGTATATTAATATGTGGTCGGAAATTGTTTTCATTTTGTCCCCGTCACATATTTAGTTTGTTTCCCATCAATTTTATTGTAACCTTATTTTTTAATCTCAATTTTTGTCGATTTCTTTATGCATAATATTTCACCGCAAAGCGGGTATCCTACTAGTTACACATAAACTAATCGAAAGACTTTGACGTGCACTATGTTTTTAGATATGAATATTTTTTAGAAAAATACTAAGTCTCACACACCACTACGAATATATACATTGCATTTTTAATGAATTGATATTATGCATATAGGACCCTTCAATGTGAACGCATCGTTGAAAAGTCAACTCGAACCTCTAGACCTGTGGCCCTTTGATTATATGTATATGAATATATATATTTTTGGTGTAAATATTAACTCCAGCTGAGATCACCAAATGAACAATTCCTGATCACCTCACGATAACCACATACTATATATATATGGCATTTCTCCGGCCTATACAAAACCAACCACCACGAAAGCTAATCACATCAATGAGAGTGGAATTATAACATTTGATATTTAGGATTACATGCATTTGCAAGACCTGGAGCAATTACTATTAATTACTATGGTGTATATCCACAGATATAACTAATATTTAAAAAAAATATCCATGCTCACATTTAGAAAGATCGTATATTAATCATCATCTCAAACTCCTGAGATTCAAAATTAGTATCAAGTTTAGAAGTATTTTGGATTCAGCTTCAAATACATGTGAAGAAGTCGATCAATGGTTCACGCTCTCAAGATGAAGGTTCAATGTTTGACATATATTAAAATTTTCAAATGTCAAGTCAATTTATGTAGTTACAGAAGTATCAATATGGAGGCTTCTTTTCCCCTCTTTATTTAATTTGTATATTCAATTGATCATTACAGATATGATATGATATTAATATAACTTTCAATTTTCTCCGGAAAAAAGAAGAAAAATTAGTTAGACAATGGGTGATGATTAGTGTTTTAAGACTTGGTTCGATCGGCTCGGTCGAACCGTATTTTTAGAGATTTCCGGAAAAAAAACTCGGGTTTTTTAATATGTTGACTAGTCAACGACTCGGTTGACCCGGCCGGTCGGACCTGGACCCGGACCGACGCATTGACCCGGTTTAATGTTTTATTATCAATTTCTATGAACATTTAATCATTTATAATTAGGGAATATTGACTGATTGTGTATTTCAAGAATAATGAGGATAAATGGGTAATGAGAGAATTTTTGATTGATGTGTCATCATCATTTATTACTCTATGGATTATATAATAATTATATTGATGTGTATTCCAAAAATAACAAGGAAATCGATGTGTCATCACTCTTTATTACTCTATGGATTAGAATTATTATACATGATATAATTAATAATTAAAAATATAATTAATAAAAAATTTACTAAATACTAATACAGTATACTATTATTAACTCTGGTCCGACCTTTCGGCCCAACCGGTCTGAGCGGTCCGACCAGAAATTAACACTTTTCCGGGTAGACTAAAAACCCGGGTTTTAAAACATTGGTGATGATATTTCCACCAAACTTTTTGATAAATCCACTATAACTATGCCTCTACTGTTTGTATTGTACAAGTGTTTAATGCATAAATATGATGAATTTATCAAAAAGCTTGGTGAAAATATCACCATCCTTAGACAATAGCTAGGTAGTTTAAAGTTTAAACATTGTCATAATTGCCATGATACTACGATCAAGATATATGTTATATGATATTTTCTGAAAGCACACGAACTTAAGTAATAACCAAATAAAAAGAACTAGATACATATTCTTATATTTGAATCCTTTGGCGATACATGATCGGGGGCGCATTCAACAGAGAAACCAAGAAAACACGGTCTAAGAGACAACGCTAAATTATAATCCCCTATGTAATCGTTTCCTTCTTGCACTAACAAATCGCTTAGTTTGTTAATCGCAGTTCAAAAAGATACACTACAATAGTTGGGATCTAATAAGCAAAAACATGAAATGTGGAAGGATGAAAAGTGGAATAGAAGAAGGGTGATTGAGATATATGGGTAGGGGACAAGAAAAAGGTCACCATCTTCTAAAACCATAACTTCTCTCTTTTTAACAAGTTTAAAAGAGATTTTTGGTCTACCTAATCAACTCTTTCTTTCTTTTATTCTTTCAAGAGATATAGGTGCTAAATTAAGAGGAAAGAGTCACCATCTAGATGTTCCCTAATATCACCTTCAAAATTAGGTGTCTTGAATATGACATATGCATATATAATACATGACATGCCATATGTATGTATAACATATAAATTTGTAAGTATCTAGATATATATTGTGGCCACTTCCTTTTATGGTTAATTATGGTCACTGATATATACAACAAATATTTTGTTTCATACATCAAATTTTATGCAAGTTAATGTAGTACTGTACAACACTGCAATGTACAGTTTTGATGTATGAATCAAAAAACTTATAGTATATATTAACACCCTTAATTATATATGGATGCTATATATTTTTGTATTTTTATCTTCAATTAATTCATGCTACACTAGTACACTTATGACTTATCTACGTCAACTCCAAGAGTCCAACCTTCACATTATCATCCACCTCCCTAAACAAGTGCACACTCTAATAATTTAACTGTTTGTATATGTACAATTTGATTTTTAAAATTTTTCTTAACAATAAACCCTAGGTCGCGCCCTATGCGTGCGGCCGTGCGTTATCTTTGTCAGACCTGTTAGGTGTGGAAATAGTTGGCACTAATTAAGAAGTTTTGAGATAACACAATTTATAAAGTGATGATCGACTTCAAACTTTCAAAGCAATCTACCACGTTATATGTCCATACGCCACAATTTCTAGCAGTTTTAAATCCTTAAAACATGCCCAAAAAGAGTAGAAATTGTTATTTGTCTATCAAGTAGTATCAACAATCATTTAGTCTGATAAGATGTGTATTAACTGGTCCCATAAACAATTATATGTCATAAGTCATAGAGATATAAATCAGTACTTTGTCTTCATCTATCATTATTAATCTAATATACTCCACCCGTTCTAAATTTATAGTCCAGTATTCCATTTTGGATTATCCCAAATTACTTGTCCACTTTCATAAATAGATAAAAATGATGAGATAAAATTCTTGTATACCCCTAATTTATATATGTAAGACAAGAAAGCAGGTAAAAGTAAAGGGTAAAATTGTCATCTCATTAAAAAGTAAGAGAGAAGTTGATGCTTCCTTAAACTGCGTGTTTTTTGTCTAGCTAGGTACAATTAAATTGGGACGAAGGGAGTATTTATATATTAGATTAGATGGTAGAACACGAATGGCATTTTTGAGTTGAAGTTTCAAATGACATGTATCAACAAAATTTAAATGGTTATAATCAAATCAATTTGACTTATATCTTCAATAATTAATCAAAATGAGTTACTGCTTAAAGGATTAAAATCATATTGACTTGACACTTTCACACTTGTGTAACGGGCGATAGTAATGAATGGTTTCTGCTAACTTCTTGGTTTTTTCTATATACGTTGATGGTTAGTCTCTATATAAAACAATGTAAATTGCATCTTTCTTAAACTGCAGACATTTCCATAGATTGACACTTGAAGTCGAACCGGTGAAGTATAATGTAAGGAGAAAGAGTGACGGTATAACATTCCATGCAGACATTTCCATAGATTGACACTTGAAGTCGAACCGATGAAGTATGATGTAAGGAGAAAGAGTGACGGTATAACATTCCATTAGAGGTGGCAAAATGAATTGGTCGGGTCGGATCTAGATGGGTTTGGGTCTAAATGGGTCCGGGTCTAGATGAGTCATTTAGAAAGATGGGTCTAAACGGGTCCGGGTCAAATGGGTCTCGGGTCTGGTCGGGTCATCGGGTTCTCCAAACTTTTTTTTTATTTGAGTGAAAAATGAAAAAAAATGAAATGAGGTGGAAAAAAAAAGTTACCTGCTAGACCCATCCAAATCCGTTGGTTAATTGTTACACAATTAAAAGTTATATTGAAAAATCCATTTAGACCCATCCAAAAAATGAGGAGGAGACTCAACAAATTTATCCCCTCCTAAAAATTAACCAAATTGACCCATAATTAACCAATGGATCTAAAATTGTCACCTCTACATTCCATCTTATCACAACCACAATATTAATTGGTCTGCTTTTAGGACGAAATAGAGGACGTTCTATCACATGACTTAATTAGAACTTCTTGCGATTGACTCGAAGACAAAAAAAAATTGAATGATTGAAACAATTTCTCTCTCACCGATGATAACCCTCGAACTAGAGACATGGGAGAGCCCACTCTTTAACTTCGCATTCAATGTTACAAACGATCGATTCACAAGGTACAGTATCCAGTTGAAACTTATTTATGTATATCATAAGAGGTGTTCCATATATTTCCATCTTAAGTATATTTACCAAATTATCCATATTGATTGAAAATAAAGAATTCTGTGGTCTCAAATGCACCTTAATTAATTAGACGATGGAAGATAGATGACTTACACGAGGTTTACATTATGTTGAATACAATTTTAGGGTGTGTTTGTAAAGTAATTTTGAGAACTTATACGTGCAACTTTTTAAGAGCATATAGTTGCTTGAACCGAAAGTTATACTACGCTCCAACTCTTATAAATTACTCCATACGGGTTGATGTAAATAGTAGAGTTTATTCGGAAATTAAAATCTCAAACTCCGACTACCATTTTTCAGCTCCAGCCGTTGTGGACAACTGACCATTTTTTATCAAATTCTCAAGGTTCAAATCATTGTAATTCTATAAATCAACATACAAAATCTCCACTCAGAAATTGTGAATCTAAAAAATGCCTATTTTGAAGCATGTACTGAGAAAGATCTAATATACACATATATAGATAGATATATACATGCATGCATAATACTAAACTTTAATGTGATGTATCTGCATCAATATTGTTGTCTGGAACTACTAGTCATGGACCACCAGAAACTATGGCATCTTTTTCAGATGTTGCATTAACACAACGTCCCCTTTTCAAAGGAGGCATCTTCAAGTTTGTGTCAACTACATATACATGGGTCCCTTTCTTGATTTCAATATATTTTTTGTAATTATTAAATTATTGTATTTTTGAATCCATTCACGTGTCCACTTGTAAACCTAGAACTAGTAATGATATCATCTAAAAACAAATCGCTTTCAAAATAAGCTAGCTAGGCATTGTTTGATAGATTTCGATATTATTTACACCTATATATGGCTATATATGCTTTTTACTACAGCTATTGCAATGGGAAAATATGTATATACATATTAAAAAGAAAGACAGTAAAAGTAAAAATAGACCACATCCAATATAATTTCAGTGCTTCTTTCTTATATGTTAAAAGACATTTTCTCAAGTTTATTTTAAAATTAAACTAAAATTTCATGAATTCCAATGAATGGGTAACCCCTAAATTTACTTCAATGACTGGACCAAATGGTCCACATCTTTTATTGATTATGATGTCGACTTGATATGGAGTACCATAGACATATATATATATATATATATATATACACTATGTATTTGAGTTGGTATGCATTTGCATGTGTGTGTATTGTATAGCATTTACAGACACATATATATATACACAAAAATACAAAATTATGTGTATAATAAGTTGATGTATACGTGGAAAAGGTAATGTACATGTATATTCTGATATTCTCTAATCGATTGACAAATAAAATCTACAATGTATCATAATATTTTAATATTTTATCTTCATTTTCTCACATATGTAGTGTATTTACTTACGAAAAAGTTTTTCCATATTTCATTTTTTAATTTTTTTAAAAGTTTTAACTGTTTCCCTTGAAAAATAAAGAAAATACAGAAAACACATATTAATTGTAAGGCGTAGAGTTTTATTTTCTAAAATAGGAAATGTTGAAAACCGTAAATTAAATATTTGATTGTCTTAGAAATCTTTTCTAGAAAATCTTAACTTGAACATATTTTCTTATATTTCAATTTTCTTAGATAATTTTTCGAAAAACTTGAGGAGTTCTCTGTACCTGAATGCATTTTATTTTTTTAATTTCTTATGATATACTCAAGGGTATCTTGTATTTTCTGGTAAGCTTCTCCTCTTTCTAGTTTTCTAATAAGTAACAATCCTACCTCTTTCTAACTTATCAATAAGTAAATATATGTCTAACTTTATAAATACATTAGGAAAGCGTATAATTCACCACTAGTCTGATACGTCATTAAATTCGGGTATTATGTTAGTCGAATAAATACAATAGACCAAAATAACATGTTAATACATATAATAGATCAAAATAAAATTGAATACACGCTAAAGATAGTGCAATACTTAAATGCCTTCCTACACACAACTCACTAATCCCTATTAGGTATACAGACATGTTATCGATTACAAAATGTGCTATTACGTTATTTGAATTTGATAAGTTATAGAGTTGATAATATTATTGTGGGTTTCATATGGAAATCCCTATAAGGTATACATAGGCATGTCATCAATTAAAAATATATGCTATTACGTTATTTAAATCTAATAAGTTATAGAGTTAAATAATATTTTCGTGGTTTTCATTTGGAATTAGATTATTTGAAGTAGAGGTGTTGAAGGATCGAGCATATAACCAACTACTGGAATTGAATTCGTGCTCGTTTATCTCAAATTCGAGCAATATATATATCGAACTTCAGTCAAGCTCGAACCTAAATAAGTACTCAATAAGTTTCACGAGCTTAGCTTTAAATCTTAGTATTTGGCTCGACTCACCCGAATGCTTCTCTAATCATCTTGAGTTAAGCTTGCTAACCAAGCTACTCGTGCTAAAAGAGATGATATATCCTAATAATATTTTTTTACAGCGGCAAACCTACAATCTGACATACCACGAATATTTACAAATCACTAAGTAAGTACTCAATAAGTTGAGTTAAGCTCGAACCTAAATAAGTACTCAATAAGTTTCATGAGCTTAGCTTTAGTTCTTAGTATTTGGCTCGACTCGCCCGAATGCTTCTCTAATCATCTTGAGTTAAGCTTGCTAATCAAGCTACTCGTTCTAAAAGATATGATATCCTAATAATATTTTTTTTACAGCGGCAAACCTACAATCTGACATATCATGAATATTTACAACTTACTACCTAATGTGAGGCTTAAACCCCTAACATTTAGTTTGAAGAGTCTCTCTGATAACGCTAGGCTAAGAACCCATTGGTCCTAATAATTATAATTTTTTAAAAAAGTTTAGATAAATAAATGTAAACAACATAAAAATTGAACATTATACTACAGTAACCAAAAAGAGTCAAATTTGTAGTAGCACTGTATTGTTTGCTCAAGTTGATTCTACTTTTTTACACTTAGGGCTTTGTTTCTAACTTTCTATAGTGTTATCACGCCATTACTTTTGTTTCTCGCTCCTACGTGGAATGAAGTTATGAATTCCCTATTTCTTTTTGCATTACACATTGATGCGCGTGAAAAAACTTGTATGGAAAGAGTTCGGCGTATATAAATACAAAAATATCAAGTTACATACTTTCTTATGAAGTTTTGATAATCAATAATTAATTTACACTTTAAGTCTAAATAACTATTCAGTTATAAATGTGTTTTATAACCTTAATTCAAGTTGAATGTAATGATTATTAATTTTAGTGCATTTTATTATAAGCTTGTTGGAGCTAACAAACAAGTATACCATGCGAGCTTATAAACAATCATTTTGAGGACACAAGTTAGTTTCAAAATAAAATTATCACACAAATAATCTAGCTTGGAACTCAAGCTCAAACAATAAAAAAAATATCCAAGCTCGAACTCAAACACAGTGTTGAAATTATAATCGAACTCGAACCGAGCTTGAACGAATAGTTGTTAAACGATTCAAGTAATATTTCTAATATTTGACTCGTTTTGTGAACGACTTTAGTTTGAAGGAATGTAAAGGTCAAGATCTTATTTGTACTATTCTTAGTTATGAAGATTCTTGCATTATACTCCCTGTGTCCCATTTTTATTGTCCCATTTTTATTGTCCCATTTTTATTTTTGAAGTCTTTCTTTAACAACTTTGATATTAAATATTGTATGTATTATATAATACTTGATGCAAAATATATGAATGGTTTGGGTTTTGAATGTATTTTCATTTGGTATAATTTGCATCAAATATTATATAACACAAACAAAATTATTTTAAATCAAAGTTGTCAAAAAAAGACTACAAAAGTCAAAATGGGACAATAAATATGGGACGGATGGAGTAAGTTTTTAATCTAGTATAGAAAACATAAATTGAAATGCCCCAAAAAAAATCTTTTTTTATAAAATACACTTATTTTTGTCCTATTATTCATTACTAAGTCGTTTAAATCAACACATAACACAATTGACTTAGTTACAAATCAAAACAAGAAAATCACCAAAACAGCATGGTATCTGCCAGGTTGCCTCGGGTACCCACCAAGTAGACAGAAGACGTTCTAGCTCCAATTTCTTCTGTAACATTTACACATAGGCTACCCATTTAGGGGTGGCTTACCCGCCAGATATGGCCACCATATAAGGGGTTACCCGTCGGGTAAAGTTACAGTACAACAACTTAGATTTTAAATACCAAATTCGAACTCGCATAACTTTTAACTTGTTTAGAGTTAGGACCTGAAAATTCGCAGACACTTCCACTATAACATAATAAAAGTTTATCTTTTTACACTTTTTCAAAATACGCGTTAACAGATGATTCAGACGTATAGCTAATTTATGGTCATTTTAGACCATTTTTGTGATCAAGCCAAGTCACAAACTATCCATTTGTAGACCTGGATTTTTCACACATATATTTTGTAATGTCATTTTGACTCTAGTCAATGACCAACTATGACCATTTACATTTCAATTCAGTTTAACGAATCAACCCTTTTATAACCCGTTTTGACACATTTTGACCCGTTTACAAAACTAAACCATACTTCAACCAATTCACTTCCAATTTTCACATATAATTAACCATTTCAAGGTAGAACTATATTTCAATGGTGATTTGAGTATGATGATAGTTTTTGAGTAAACTTGGTATTATGAAATTGTTGAGTCACTGGTCGCTGACCAACTCAATGATAACAAACTTGATGAAGGAAATGATTAAGTCGAAGTTGTTGTTGCTGAAGCTATTTGGTCGCTGATCATTCTACTCAAGGAAACTGATATGCTGAGGAAGATTAAAACTTAACTTATGTGTCGCTGATACTAGCAACGAAAGTTTTACATCTTTAGATGAATAAAGGCAAAAGTCATTGCCCGAATAAAAGCTAGTTGCTGAAGATATTCAATTCAAGTCACTCTACAAGAGTATGATAGTTCGCAGTGAGCGAGGAGGATTATCTTATCTTCAGTGACTACTCTAATAAGTTTCTAGTCAAGTGCAAGTTGCTCCTTAGTCTTATGTCAACGAGTATCTTTCATATCCTCATAAATATCTGAGGGATTACGTGGCAGCAAATGATTGGTGTTAAGGAATACGCGATATTCGAGGTAATAGAATTTGGTACCACAGAATAATCAAGGCTCGGAGATCAAACCAATCAAACAGCGACACGTGTCATTCTGTAAGTCCGTAATCTCGATCTTGAATCAAGTCACACAAATTAATTGATGGCGGAATCACCAATTGAATAATCACTCAAACGAATCAATAAGACAAACGTGATATAAACGAATTCAAACAGTTGTTTTTTGATAATAATCGACTAGGTTACAGGTATTTTCGACTGATTGCGTTTAGGGTTTTTTAGTCAACCCTAAAACTGATTACAAAACGTGTTTATATACTAAACACTCTATCCTGCGACGTTACACACAACGTCGCAGGTCCAGGCCCATACGACATAGTCAACGTCGCAGGCCCAACTAACTGACGTCGCATGTGCGACATTACTTAGTACGTCGCACAAATCAGAAAACACAAAACTAATTACAAACTCGAACTAGACCAACTGACAGACATATCAAAATGCATCAACAAACTCCCCCGTGTCTTTAGCTTGGTCTTCACAAATTTCTTCAGTTAAGCCCATCCAACAGGAAACTTTCCATCGGCATGAATACCATGTGTCACACAAACTTTTACCACACTCTGAAATTGATCTGCAAGTTTCTTGTTGAATTCATTGTTTGCATTAACCCGAATTCTATCATCGAAGAGTCGTCTTAAATCTTTTTCATGCATATTTATCAGACTCATAGGATCAAAAACTCTGAACGTTGCTTGTCGCAAGTTCCAAATACCTTTGAATTCTAATCGCAGTTCAGAATCTGGAATAAAAGTAATCACCGCTTCACCAGTATGTGGATCGAGCTCCCATTTAATGAATCTGCTGAGAAAATTATAGGGAACTGATTCCAAAGGAATCTCTGTCAAACAGTCAGCCGGCGAATAATGAACTTTGACCATAGGCTGCCCTGTCGTTGGATCCAGCTTCTTCTTGAAAGTATACTGTGTACCAAGTGTTGGCTTTATCTTGTTATATCTTTTGCTTCGAACCTCTTGACGCAAAGTTCTCTAAATATAATCTGCATAATCATCTTTCAAAGGATTAATCAAATTTAATTGTGCCAATCGATTGATCTCTCCTTTAGGCAACATACTTAATTGTTTGAACCGAAGCTTGAAGTACTGAATGCTGTCCATTCTTTTAATCATAATCATTCTTTGACGAACCTTCCAACTCTTAATCAAACCGGTATAATCTCCACGAATCTTGTAAATTTTGCAAGTCACAGGTACTGGTTCTGCAGATCTACCTTGAGGCCACCACTGCTTATTTCTTTCTATTATTTCTTCAGCAGTTTCACTTTTAGATGCCTCTTGAGTTGGATGTACTGATTCAGAATCCTGAGTAGGCGTTGCATGAGCTGAACTAGATTCTCCATGAGAAGTTTTAGCAGGCCCCTCATCATCACTCGAATCTGTCTCAATAACAGGTGCATCATCATAATACTCATCTGAACCCAAATGTTCATCATCAACCGACACATCATCATCCATATCAAATACATATCCTTGTTCAGTCTCCAAACCAGTATCATTGACCATTCTCTTAATATATGTCAAATCAGCAAAAGAGTAATCTACCGCTAATGGTCTTGGCTGACCTGGAATATCATCAACACTGAAATAATCCAAACGTTGAACATTTTCATTAATAATATTTTCAATTACAGGGGTTGGAGTTACAGACTCTGGTCCTATTGACTCAACATTGGGTACCCCGGACCCAGACTCCCCCGAGGCAATAGACCTAGCCTCCAAAACAGAAACCCTAGTCTGCAATTCTGCTATCAGCTTGGACTGGACTTCTATGATTGCTGACTGGGAAGCATTCCGTTCAGCTTGTTCTTGCATCTGCTGCTGCATCTTCTGCATATTTTCCATCATCTGTTGCAGGAATGCAGGAGTGGGCTTAACAACCATTTCTTGTGATGGTTGAGGAGTCGTAGCAGTAGAAATACGACGTGCACGACGAGTAGAAGGTTGAAATTCGGTATCATCGTCAGCACGTGGACGTTTACCCATATAACGTTTGCCCTCACGAATACGTCGTTGAATTCTCAAATGTCGACGCGAATCGTGTACCCTAATCCGTTCCATCTGTGATGGGTGGGGTACTTCACCATCAGAATCCGTGGGCATCTCACCACCATCCTTCGGTGTCTCAAAAACAGAATCAGAAGAAGATGATTCATCAGTAATATCCTGAGGGGAACCCGGTTGCTGAACCTGTCCAAATTGTTCAATCTGGACCAAATCATCCTCAATATCCTCCCCCGCAGCTTGAACTGGAATATTCACAAGTGGTTGCTGCGGTTGCTGGGGTGCTTGAACATCCATAAACTCAGGATCCGACGGCGGTACATAATGCTCATCAAGAACTGCACCGAATAAAGGAACATCCGGTGGTGTCTGAACCCCCTTTTAATGAGCGGAGCAAACCGCAAAGATACGATTCATCATTAGTGTGATCTTCAAAACATTATCAACATCACCCTGTTGTTGAAGCTCTGGGTGATGACGATTGAGGAACAGTTGCACAAATCGTGGATATAAACCCCATTTACTGGTTCCAGCGTTGGCATTGTCTACCATGGCTTTGAAAATGAACCCAGAATAGTTGTAAGGCTTGTTGTAGACCAATGCAAGCATACCCGAATCCAGACGATGACTGATATCGTCTATTCCAGCCTTTCGATTTCCTAAACAAACAATAAAGATATGCATAAGATATCTCCAGACCCGTGTAAGATTCGCCTTACGATACTGATATGTCGGAATCCCCGGATAACCCATCCTATGCATGCCGACAGTAATAAAAGCGTTGTCGAAGAGAACAGGCATGTCTGGATGATCGTTGAGTTAAATCAGGTCACGAATTCCCTGCTCAGTGATAACAATCTGCGTTTCGAACACAGTAGATACCAAATGTGGAATCTCGTTCTCAGTAACAACCGTCACATTTCTCCAGAACTGACCCACTAAATTCTTATAGACCACAGTGGAGTCTGATATAACGTGAAAAATACGTGAGCGTCTGAGAAAAGCAATCATTGGCCTAAAAGGCTCGGCCTTAGAAAGAGTGTCATCCAAAAATGCAACCGTATTATGTCACGGTTCGTAAGCTAAAGCCATATCTGGAAAAAAAAACAGTACAGCAAATATACTCGAAAAGCGTTAGGTTAAACGACAAACAAAGGCACTTAACATATTAAAAAACATTCTGTGTTCTGCGACATCACAGTTGATGTCGCAGGTGAGAGTGCCAAATTGCAAGGATGTCGCATAAATTAATTCGAAATCAATAGCGACGTAGAGCACAATGTCGCATAAAACGGGAGCGACGTTAAAGGGGACGTCGCATTTTGTAATTAATGGTGAATTTAATCACATAAGTTAGAAAATGCAACGTAGCCCACGTCGTCGCCTGTGAAGTCGCAAAAATTTCGGGATTGCGTGTTATGGAAATAGATGCAGTATTATCTATATGGATAGGAGTCATAGAAAGAAGTAACCCGTAATCACGTAGTTGATGCTGGATCCAAAGGACTTGAGAACAGCAGCTTGCAGCAGCAACATACTCGGCCTCAGCTGTAGAAGTTGCAACCGTGGTCTGCTTTTTACACTGCCAAGAAACCAACCGTGATCCGAGGAACTAACAACCTCCAGTGGTAGATTTCTTATCCATTTTGCAGCCACCATGATCCGAATCCGAATAGGCAGTTAAAGCGAATAATTTCTCATTTGAATACGATAGCCAAGAGTTGGCCTATATTTTAGGTACCCAAAAATTCGCTTTACAGCCTTCATATGAGTCACCTTAGGCTTCGCTTGATATCTCGAGCACAACGAAACCGCAAACACAATATCCGGTCTTGAGGCAGTAAGATACATTAGAGACCCTATCATAGAACGATAGTCTTTCTCCTTGCAGTCTTCTTCATGCTCATCGGGTCCAAGATTGTGATTTATGTCGATGGGAGTACCATAGGTTTTGCAATCAAGCAAGTCATACCTAGTCAACATATCATTGACATACTTTGACTGATGAATATAAATGCCATTGACTGATTGCTCAACTTGCACACCTAAAAAGAAAGTATGTTCTCCCATCGCACTGACTCAAACTCAGACTTCATTAAAACCTCGAATTCCTTGCACAAATCCTCATTTGGAGAACCGAAGATGATGTCGTCCACATAAACTTGAACCAGTAGCAAATCTTCTCCCTCTCCTTTGGTGAAAAGTGTTCTATCGATTTGGCCTCTCGTGAAACCATTCTTCAACAAATACGTAGTAAGCCTCTCATACCAAAGTCTTGGTGATTGATGAAGACCATACAAAGCTTTGCTCAGTTTACACACATGATTAGGATGCGCAGGGTCTTCAAAGCCTGGAGGCTGTTTGACGTATATCTCAGCATCTACCTCACCATAAAGAAATGCACATTTTACATCAAGTTGGTAAACTCGAAAACCTTTGAAAGAAGCAAATGCTAAGAAAATCCTAATGGACTCTAATCGAGCCACAGGAGCAAATACTTCATCGTAGTCCAAACCTTCAATTTGACTGAAGCCTTGAACCACCAAACGTGCTTTATTCCGAATTACCACACCTCAGTCATCTATCTTGTTTCGAAATACCCAACGAGTACCTATAAGATGAGCGCCTTTGGGGAATGGTACAATATCTCAAACTTGCAACTTCTTAAATTGCTGCAATTCCTCTTGCATGGCCTCGACCCAAGATGGATCGTTCAATGCTTCCTCTACCTTTTTAGGTTCAATTTGAGAAAGATGGCATGATTCGACAGTTGCCATGAGGCCCAAAACCTGTTGAGCCGAAGTTTGCTTGACTTCAGCTGTTGGCTTTGCTTGAGTTCGTGTTTGAACTTTAGAGTAAAGATCACCAATTATATTCTCAATGGGGTGATCCTTATGTATACAAGTAACTTGAATAACCTCCGGCACAAGAGTCAATCCCAAGTTGTTCAAATCTCCTTCAGTGACAGGAGTTGCTTCTTCATCTGCTTCATCAGTAAAGAGATAAGAAGAAACCATTTCTTCTTCTGCTCCATCTTCTTCTAAAGGAGGCATGTTTTGATCATCAGGAAGATCCATTGCATTGATATTTCCTGAAGTAGAAGGAATATCAGAAGATGGTCGTGTAGGTATAGGTGTGGGTGTTGGTGAAGGAGTAGATGCAGGTATTGGAGTAGGTGTTGGAGAAGGTTGGTTAGGTGTCGCATCGGGTTTTGGATCAGATGGTTTAGAAGAAGAACCAAATGTTTCTTGAGAAATGTTGATTCCATGAAGCAAGGTAACCAACTCTTCCGTATCATCTTCTTCCGGAATGTTGAAAGAGTTAAATAGTTTACCATAGTTGAAAAACCAATCCGGACCCATGCCTTGAGGAGGTTCTGTATACCTTAAACATTTTACCTCAAAATGTTCCTCTATCTGATTAGTTGATTTGTTGTAGACTCTTTTGTTTGGAGAATTAACCGAATATCCAAGAAATATCCCTTCAACAGCTTTATCACCAAACTTAGAGACACGTTCTTTAGTAACCATAATCATGCATGGACACCCAAACGGCTCCAGAAACTGCAGGTTCGGCTTGCGATTATTGAAAAGCTCATAGCATGTCTTGTTCTTTTTCTTAACTGAGAGCACCCGATTCAGAACATAACAAGCAGTATTAACTGCCTCAGCCCAGAAAATAATAAGCAGCTTTGAATCTGCTAGCATAGTCCGAGCTGTCTCGATAATAGTTCTGTTCTTTCGTTCTGCAACTCTATTCTGTTGAGGAGTTCTTGGAGCACTGAATTGATGATCAATGCCTCTTGAGGCACAGAATAGTTTGAGAGTTGAATTCTTGAATTCGGTTCCATTATCACTTCGCAGTCTCTTAACCTTTAAGTTGCACAAATTTGCCAACTTATCCAACAAGTAAACCAGAATTGCCGCTGTCTCATCCTTTGTAGCAAGAAAATAGACCCACGAAAACGTTGAGTAGTCATCAGTAACTACCAAACAATAAGACCGACCACCAATGCTCTTTGTAGAAACAGGACCAAAAAGATCCATATGAAGTACTTCCAACGGAGCAACAATGGAATTCACTACCTTAGACTTATGGGACTTCTTGTGGAGTTTGCCCTTGTGGCAAGAAATACAGTCATCCTTCAAGGCAAAGGACTGTTTTAGAACTCCTCTCACTAAGTCATTATTAATCAGAAAATTCATTTTACGGAAATGAATATGTCCTATCCGTCTGTGCCAAAGGAGTGATTCCTTTTCTGAAGCCTTGGAGAGTAGACAAGTAAATTCACTTGTAGTCTCCACTGTTCTCATATTCATCACATAGGTGTCATTTCTTCTAGTTGCTCGCATTAACACCCATTCCTCTGGAATGACATACCCTTGCTTCAGTATAACACACTCAGTCTTTGTAAATGACGTGGTATAGTCCTTATCACAAACTTGTGAAACACTTAGCAATTTATGTTGAAGTTCTGCCACATAATTTACGTTCTCAAAGCTAACCTTCCCATTTGTTAGCATTCCTCTACCAGAAATTGTTCCTCCCGTATCTCCTGCAAAGGCCACTTGTCCTCCTGCGTATGGTTTAATATCCACAAGTAGAGACACATCACCAGTCATGTGTCGCGAGCAGCCACTATCCATAAACCATTTGCTATCTTTCACACGTTCAAACTGCTGCAACACATAAAAATAAGGAGATTAGTGAGAAACGGTGACCCAAGCCTTTACAGACTTAGGTCTACCGAAATCATCAACAATAAGCACATCAGATAGAACTTTATTTTTAAACAAATCAGAATTTTTATCCAATGTGTTATTGTTGACGACGTTAGAGTCCACAATAGACTCTTTTCGCTTCCAAACTTTAGATAGTTCGGGATTTGGCTTGGGAGTAGTGTCGGGCTTTGATTTTGACAAAGGATTTTGCCCAACATTACTCTGTTTCTCAGCAGGCTTGGGAAAGTTTGAATAATGCCTAAGAGGTGATTTTGAAAATGAATTTCGATAAACTGATGTCCTGGGCATTTCTCTCCCATAGCGCTGATGAGAAAGTTTTGGACATTCACGAATTAAGTGTCCTTGTCTCTTGCAGTAGAAATAAGAACGACTCTCAACAAAAGGTTGAGGTTGAGGACTTACCATAGGAGGTGGTAAAGCATTTCTAGAGCATGAACATTGCGTGCATGTTTTAGAAACTGCTTGTTTTGGTGGAGAGGTTGAAGTGGAAGGTTTATCATTTAAAACTTTATGTTGTAAAATCTTTACCGGTGACTGTAAAGTTTGTGATTTTGCATTTAAAACCTTCTCTTTTCCTGTTTGAGTTTGAACCTTAATAGCAGGTTCAATTTTTAAAACCACTTTTTCAGGTTTAACTTCAACCTTTTTAAATTCAGGATACTCCTGATCAGTAATGTCCTCAATCTCAACTACCTCATCAGTATAAACTGAAGATTTACATTCAGACTTAACAAACTGTGGCAAAGGATACTCTGGCCTTTTGGTGTTCTCCTTTGTCAGTTTGTTTTGTTTAGCTTCTTTAGCTTTAATGCCGTAAAGCTTTGTATAATCAACTGGGATTTTTTCAAGGCCTTCCTTCACAGGCGCAGGACAATATTCGGCATGAGAAGGTGGTGGTACTTGGTTATAACCAAGTCCTTCCTTCTTTTTACCACTTGTCCCTTGTTTGTTAACGATTTCATTAAAGACAAACGTTGCAGATGAAGAACCTAATATTTTACTTTTATGATTATCAAACTCACCTTTTAAATCAGATAGTTATTTATTCAACAGTTCAATTTCAGTAAGATAACTTTTAATTGCATCTTGCGGACTAAAAACCTTTGCTTTAAAAGTTTGAGTATCTAACCTGTGAGCCTCAATATGTTTTTCATAAAGTTTTTCATTTTCTAGCAAAAACTTATTAGATTCTGTAAGTTTAACGACCTTTTCCTGCAAGTTTAAATTGTCCTTTTGATAGATCTCAAGAGATTCATTCAATTGAATACAAGTAGCACAATTAAAAGGCTCAATTGGTTCATTTTGTACCTCGGGTGTGATGTGAGCCATCAGACACTGAAATTGTGCAGCCTGAACACTCCAGTCAGAAGCGGTTAGCTCAAAAACGACCAAAACATTGTCCACAACCAACGACTTGATTTCTTCTTTCTCATTTGCCTTAGGCGGATCAGGCTTAGTAAGACCCGATGGTGGCATCTTGGGTTTTCGCACTCCCTAGCAAAGTGACCCAAGTTCTGACAGTTATAACATCGGACCTTGATTTTATCAAAACCAAATCCGGTCTTCCCATTTCCATCTAAGCTCTTTCGTCCCGTCCTCTGCAAGAACTTTTGAACCCTCCTTGAGATCATAGCAATGTTCCAGTTTAAATCCATTTGCTCTAAATCATCGTCATCCAGCTGACTATAGTCCTCCTTAGTCATTTCCAAAGTGGTATTTGGTTGAGTAACCAAATCTTTGTAAGAGCTTAGAAAAGCTGTATAAATTGCAGCTTGCTCTTGTATAGCTGGTGATACTGAAAGTTGCTGTTGTGACCCTTGAGATGTACCAGATATGTAGGTTGCATGTTGAGCCCCAGCTGAATAAGATGGTGAACTGGTATCTGTCATGAATGCCATTCCACCATAACTCTTGCCAGAGTTTACTTGTCCTCCATATAGTGTGGGATTCTGTACAAATCCACTTGACTTGCATTCTTTCTTTTTCAACTCCATAGCATGAGCTTGAAGAACACCTATCAATTGGTCCAAAGTCATCATAGCTAATTCTTGATTCTCCTTTAAGAATTGGACCTTCACATCCCAAGCACTTGGCAACACATCCAACAGTTGCTTGTTTATCTCAAGTGCAGTGAGATTGTATCCTCCATCAATTAACTCACTAACTAACTGTGAGTATCGGGTAAATAATCCAGAAGTAGTCTCATTAGGGAAAATGTCGAACAGATCATACTGCTTCTTGATTAATTCCAACTTAGCCTCCTTGTATTTTTCATTCCCCCCACACCTCGTTTCTATTGCCTTCCACAAATCATAAGTTGTGTCATGAGTTTTAAAGAGTCTCATAACATCCTTTGTTAAACACATGCATATAGCGGAATGTGCCTTTCTTTCTATCTCTAGTTCCTTTTTCTCTTGAGGTGTCATGGCATTGTACGTTTTAGCTGGAGGAATTCCACGATAGTTTCCTTATGCAACTGGAGCCTCATATCGTTGTTTTAATGGACCCCAAAGTTCTGGACAGTGAAAGTCTACAAATTGTTAAATCTGTCTCTCCAATATGCATAGTCCATGTCTGCGGTAAACAACGGAGGTTTATTGCTAGAACCTATATCATTTCCCTGTTTAATCATTTCCCTAATTCCTCTAATATCTTCCTTATCAGCGGCCATTTAATAGTCAAATTAAATTATAATCTGAAACTTGCGACGATAGGTGTAATGTCGCAAAAGTTCTGTGCGACGTAACAAATAATGTCACAAAAAGATAAAGATTCAATTAAGAATCAAAAGTGCGACGTAGAGTATAACGTCGCTACTGTTGTCGCAGAATAACCACAATGTCGCAACGAGAAGTCGCAACAGTATGTCGTAGTAACCACTTAAGATCAAAACAAGGACGTCGCTAATGATGTCGCAACACTACGTCGCAAAAAAAACCAAATTAGGTCAGAAATAATAATGTCGCAGGCGACGTCGCAGATGATATCGCAGCTTATGTCGCAAAGTCGCAAACAGCTACGGCCAAAAACCCTAATTCGTAAAAAAATCAAACCCTAATCGATTTTTACGAATGTCAAACGAATAATCCTTTCGATATAGCCCAGAAAACGCAATATTTAACATGTAAACAAGAAACACATGAAAAAAATCCACACAAAAATAAAATATTAATCGTTAGTTTAAACCAAAACTTGATCCGATGCTCTGAAAACGAGCCCCCGTGGCTCTGATACCAGTTGTAAGTCCATAATCTCGATCTTGAATCAAGTCACACAAATTAATTGATGGCGGAATCACCAATTGAATAATCACTCAAACGAATCAATAAGACAAACGTGATATAAATGAATTCAAACAGTTGTTTATTGATAATAATCGACTAGGTTACAGGTATTTTCGACTGATTGCGTTTAGGGTTTTTTAGTCAACCCTAAAACTGATTACAAAACGTGTTTATATACTAAACACTCTATCCTGCGACGTTACACACAACGTCGCAGGTCCAGGCCCATGCGACATAGTCAACGTCGCAGGCCCAACTAACTGACGTCGCATGTGCGACATTACTTACAACGTCGCACAAATCAGAAAACACAAAACTAATTACAAACTCGAACTAGACCAACTGACAGACATATCAAAATGCATCAACACATTCCAAGATCATGATTTGAAGAAAATATTCACAAGACATCTGCATTATAAATAGAGCAGTACTATGTACTTAGAAACTTGTCGTTTGTACGTGTTAATCACTTGTTTGTCAGTGAGTAGTTTGTCTAAGCACGTAACAGCGACCAGCGAGTAAAACAGTTAGCGTGTTTTTCCACTACTGTTTTATCTCTTTGTAATAGTTTAGCTAGAGTGTATGATTAGCTTTGGCTAGTCTATTCCGCAATCAACACTACGTAATTTTTATGATCAATATAATTTATAGTTCAACTACTATTACCTCTTTGTGATCATTGCATCTATTGTTCTTTAAAGATATTATACTCTGTTTGTGATAATTCAATTAAAACTTGATAAATTAACTTAGATAAAATTTTAAAAAGATTTTAATTGTATTCAACCCCCCCTTTACAATTAAACTTCACTTATTGTGATTCTGAATCACTTAGTAATACTGATTACGGGACTCTCAGAAGTGTTAAACATAGAGTTGTTCTAATGTGTTGGTTTGATGTAACAATATATTTAAACTTGTTTAGTAATATGTTCAAACTTTGATGTTAATGAGAGTCTCAATTTGGATGACATAATGGATCAAAGATTTAATTGGTGTTATTTTAAGGTTTGAGCCTTATGTTAACGTTTTTCATGTCATACTAGTGTAAATGAGTCATTGGGTATTCTGAGGTAATAGTTTGTGCTAATAGAATGAGTGTCAGCACCTGGTAAATTTTCGGATTCGAGTCTAAATCTTGTGAGAATGAGAATTTTGTAAAAGTGTTAAAAGAGAAGGTTCCGTTTTGTTATAAATGAGATGACTGCAAATTTTGGTGTCAAAATAAGTAATGAGTAAAAAGATAGTCACGGTCGAATTTGAGTTAGGGTTAATGGTGCAGATCGGGTATGAACTTATCACTTTTTACCGAGTTAGGGTATGAACCCAATTTATTACACAGATCGGTAACAAACTTTCAAATTATGTTTCGAGTTAGGGAACGAACTTTTTTTCACTTAACTCGAAAAGTTCGTTACCTAACTCGAAACATAATTTGAAAGTTCGTTACCTAACTCGAAACATAATTTGAAAGTTCATTACCGACCTCGAAACATAATTTGAAAGTTTGTTACCGACCTCGAAATATAATTTGAAACATAATTTGAAATGAAAAAAAAGTTTGTTACCTAACTCGAAACATAATTTGAAAGTTTGTTACCGACCTGTCTAATAAATTGGGTACATACCCTAACTCGGCAAAAAGAAAAAAGTTTGTTGCCCAACTCGAAACATAATTTGAAAGTTTGTTACCGACCTGTGTGATAAAATGGGTTCATACCCTAACTCGACAAAAAGTGATAAGTTCATACCCGATCTGCGTCATTAACCCATTGAGTTAAAATTGTTGTTTAGGTCAAATTTTGATGTAATGAGTCAATACGCGATCCCAGGATTTGGTAGGATCGTGTATCCATGCGTATTTTTATCACAATCCAAATCTCTTTGTTAGTACGCGATCCCAGATTTCTATAGTATAACACCCTCAATTTGAGAATCATTTTTTTAATATACATTTAATAATTTGGAAGCGCTGGTCATATATGTATTGACAATTTACATTATATATTATGTAAACAAAGTCATACTATTTTAAAATCATAGTATATCAAACTAGGTGTTATATAATTTCAAAAGACAACAGTGACTCATCCAGAGCAAATATCAGAGTAACCGGCTGGTCAAACATTCCATCCAAACAAAGCTTCTTGCCGAGCCCGTTATATCAAAATAATAACCTTCAAGAAGTGGGGTGGTGGGGTTAGCATAATGCTAAGTGAGTGAATAAATAATCAACAATCCAACTTAGCATAACAACTCTGTTTACAGCAAAAGCATCATAAAAAAATATCAACCCTGTTTACATCATAAAGCATCGTAAACACACAACATCAAAGAGGATCGGTGATCCTTGAGGCACCCTCATGCCGTGGTAGTCCTCCAAGGACGCTTATCAACCATCTGTATTGGCCTATACAGAGAAATTGATAACTTAATGCTATTCCCACACGACTAAGGTTCCTATCAAAGATATGTACAAGGAACCCTCCATCGGTCAACAATAGCAACTAAGCCCAACTCACGTTGACCTCTGAATATATATCACATATGCCCAATGGCCAAGTACCAAATAATCACATACTCACATAATCCATAATCCTCATGGATCCTCATGGCATTATGTTAGACTAAATAGTCTGTCAATAGTAATAATATCATGGCAGACTAAACAGTCTATAAATGATAACAATACGTCTACCCATTGTAACCAAACTTTTACAACTAAATCACACTGAGGATTACAGATCCACTCACCGTTACCTCAGCTGCAAGCTCAGAAGTCTAATATTATCGAGCCTTCTCCGTAACTGAGAATACAATTAAATAATGAGTTAGTAACTTGCCCAATAACATATAACTCATTTCATAATCATATAACATATCCCAACATATAGTATCAAAATACTAAGTAGTAACTAGTTATAATAACTCAGTCATTCCAACTTTAATTTAGAACTTAATTCAAGTTCATAATATCAACCCTTACAATCACCAAGTTATAATATCAATTATTACTACTTAATTGTATTTTTAACATCAAATGTCTCAATATACAACATCAACATAACAATTATAATCGAGTTGTAAATAACAATTATAATTACTCTAAAAACATATTTACCTAAGCAGGTAAATGTGACACCCGTCAAATTAGGGCTAGTATTTATTGCCTAATCATTGTATTAATACATGTAATTAGTTATGTTTATGGATAAATATGTGTATCATTTTGTATATGGTTATATATATACACACGTACGCGATTTAATTAAATCGTGCATTTCATTATCGGATGGAATACGACACAATCACAAATACGGACGTTGGTGAATAATTTATTAAATAGTGAGAAATTATTCAATTAACTCATTTTATTTATATATTATTTGGATAATATATACAAACGTATATCGTGTCGTCTAAAAGTAACCGTACGCAAAATTAACGTGCGAAACGCGCCCGAAAAATGAAATAAACCCAAATTATATTTTTATAATTCATTATTAAGTATTTTGATAAAATACTTCAAGTAAAAATATTACGATTTCACGCGTACGAATAAAATGTTACACGAGTTAAATAAATGTACAAATTATGCAACGAACGCGCAAACCGAGACCCGCCAACATTTTAGTAACTTAAAATAAAGTATTTATAATAATGCTTTCATTAAAATTATCATGACTTAAAACGTTAACGAAACACACGTATTAAAACATATAACGATAATTAAACGTTTAAACGATCGGGGAAAACGAACACCGCACGGAGCATAAACTGGGAAACAAAAGTTGAGACTTCCACCCCAAATGGGGCCCCCTAGAAACCGGCCAAACCACCCCCACCCTACCACTCTTGCTTCTTTGACTCAATTACCCAACCCAAACCCCTATTTCACTCAACCACATCTCCACTCAATCTCTCTAGCCTCTCTCTTCCCCCACTCTCTCCCTCTAAAAATGGCATCCCAAAAACCACCACCAAATCACCTTGGATCACCAAGCTCATTTGGAAGAAAACGATCATCGCGACGAGCTCTACGTTCTTACCTTTTCGGTTTCTTCACGCGATCACTTTGTAAGAACCCGACACTTTTGAAAACTCTTGTATTTTACTCTTTTACATGTTATGTTGTTTATCTAGCTTGATTATGTCCATATAAAGTAATAAAACTCATTTTCTAAACATTTGTCAAAAATGTCAATTTTGACCATTTTATAGATCCAACACTTCGGGTTACTCCCGACACAAACTAATAATTTTCGCAAGCTTTATAAACTCATCTAAGACTTGTGTAAAAGTTTCGGGTCAAACCAAAGTCGTTTGACCACAAACCCGACACTTTTTGTTGTGGACAGCCTGTTATGTCGCAGAAGGGCTGCAGCTTCTGCGACACAAGCCCTTATGTCGCAAAACCATTATGTCGCAACACCTTCGGATGTCGCATATAGTGACACAGCACCCTATGTTGCATTAAATTGCGAATGTCGCACATAGCGACACAATGACTTATGTCGCAGTCATGACCTGCGACACAACAGCCTATGTCGCACTAGAACTACAATGTCGCATCTAGCGACACAAAGCCTTATGTCGCACCCAGTGTCGCACAAATCAGAACCTTGAAAACACGGATTTTTACTAAGTGTCAAGACTTGAGATTTTATCACCTGTGTTACCCAAATGCAGATTTTAAGTGTGATTTTCACTAAAGCAATATAGTAGAAATAAAAAAATTTCGAGCTGACCCCAGCCAAGGCTCTGCCCCTTGGACCCCGCCAGGGGTTGCCACCCCTGGAACCCCGCTAATCAGGGGCGCTGCCCCTGTACCCCCGCCATTAAAGTTTGGAAATACTTTACACACAGCGTGTCAAACATTTACAACCTTTGAACCACATACGATGTACTCGTACATGATACAAATATATATACTTCAACACTTATATTCAATACAACACATGAAACATATATTTTAATAGTATACAATGAAACAACACATAATAATAATGATGTAAGATTATCATTACAAATCGTCACCAACGGGTCGTATATGTTTTCAAAACACAAAACAAACTATCAAACGAATCAATGTATTTGGACATAACTAGTTGGATGAAAATCTAGCATAGGTGATCTTTTGAGATACCTACTCACGTATTAACCAACGCGCGTCTTGGACGCCCTCAGGTTACAATCTACGAACATCATAGCAATGCACGTTTATTGAGATAAACGCGTCAGACTCAGGTGAGTCTCATAGCCCCGCATTTTACTGTTTTTACTCCCGGGGTGGGAATACACGCTCAGATTTGTTTTACATGTGAACACAAGTACAAAACACGATATATTGACTACATGAGTTGTTTTACTAATCATAAAGACCTCCACCACATAGTTTGTTAGTATGGATATAGCGTGAATGTTAGTATATGTGTAACACCTAGTTCTTGGGTCTGGTAATATTTTAATATTTTCTGACTTTGAATTATTATTTAATGTGTTAGAAAATAGTTTTTGGTATGTTTTAGTCAAATAAATGAGGAAAAAGTCAAATAGATTATTGTGACTAGTAAATTATTAACTGTTTTAAATTAATATAGTTGACGGTAAAATAAAATAGTTTTTCCTCTCGAATGGTTTTTAAGTTCAAGACAATAGAATTAAAAAGAGACAAAAACTAGTGTATATATATTTTCATATATGTGTAAAAATACGTACGAAACATCACAAACATTCGTTGAGCTAATCCCCCACATTAATACTTCAAAATACGTACGGGATAAAACCATATGGTTGTGTGTTCTTGGCTGAAGGTTTCCCCAAGAACCATGGATTTCTGTGAGCTTGTATGTTTACTATACTTGTCTGTAAACAGAGTTGTTCTGCTAAGTTAGGCTGTTGATTATTTATTCACTCACTTAGCGTTGAGCTAATCCCCCACATTAATACTTCTTGCAGGTTAATGATTCTTTATAGGGTGAGAAAGAAGTTAGACTGGATGGAGTGTTTGACAACCAAGCGTTAACTCTGATATATTTAATAAGGAATTGATGAATTTATATAACACCTCGTGTGGTATTATTATTAAAATTGTTCTCATGTTGAGTAGCAAGTTTTGAAAACAAATTTATGTACATTTTATATGATAAATGTTTTAAATATACGCTTCCGAGTCAAAATCATTATTATAATGGTTTAGAAAATGAGGGGTGTTATAGTATGGTACCATATGGGATTGGCAATCCCTGTTCGGGGTAGTCGCGCTATCTTGATTGTGATGTCAAACAGACACATTATCATTTGTTCACACGAGTGTAGATTAGGCACTCGCTCGGAGGCACCTCACTCAGGTCCTTAAAGGCGGATCCTGACCCCTCATTTAAGCTCAAATTATGGATTCATGGCAGTTATATATACATTTATTTGATTAATTTCAAACACATTATTAAATCTTGTGGTTCATACATTATGGTTATATCATTTACACCTGTGAGCTCACCAGCTTTTAGCTGACCTTTTAGCATGTATTCTTAGATACACAGCAGTAGTAGGACTGCTCAGGATATTACTTAGCTCGAGTCGCATGCAAACATGAACATCAAGAGATTTTTCTACATTATTATATTTTGTATAAGTAGTAATGCTATAGAATCTTTCAGATCAGGGTACTGAGCTTGTGTAATCATTATAACTATTGTAAACTTTTATTTCAATTAATGAATTTTGTTAAAACGACGCATATAGAGTCGTTCATTACATCTTTGTGCTATGAATATTGATTAGTCGCGCCCCGACCCGATTCGCTTCCGCAACCCGAATTTGGGGGTGCGACAGTAAATCCCACAGGTCTAAGGAATCAAAAGTCCAATCCGAAATGAAATCGAAAAATCCCTAAACGAGGTTTAAAAACTGAAAATGCCATTTTCGGACCCTAGACAACCCCGAAAGGCCTAAAACCGCCTAGGCTCTTCAAATAGAGCTTTGACATTGGTCGTTTTTGAGTGACCGTGCAAATTTCAACACAATCCAAGTTAATAAAATTTATCACTTATTCGCGACCCTGAAAATTTGCAAAACACAAAAATTGTCAAGTACCCGTTTCAAACTCATTTACCCGCCGAGTAGTAATTTACCAACCGGGTAATAAGATATTTGGTTTACCCGCCGGGTAAAGTAGTACAAGCCGGGTAGCTTCCAAAACATGCTTACCCGCCGGATATGATGTTACCAACCGGGTAAACATCACCTTCCAGTAACCTGCAACTCTGTAAAAACCCAGACCCGAAATTTTTTCCCCAAAATCACCATACTCAGTTTCTAGCTAATCTAATAAGCTTATTAACATCACATAACTTAATATTAACAACATTAACATGTTTTCTAACCTCACTTCAATCAAATCAAACTTGAAAGATTCAAAGAACCAAGAACATACTTACTTTTAAAAGGAATGAACAAAGATAATGATGGTGAAGATGAAATCAGAGATTAAATCCCAATTCCAACCCAATTGATGTATCTGTTTCTATTTTCTTTGTTTTGGTTTGGAATACAGTGAGTAAACTTTCCATTTTTGAGAAAGTTAAATGAAAAGGAAGTTGGCTCTCCTTTAAACCAACTGCGTATCTATTTAAAATTAGTCCCCTTCTAGACTTATTGTGTGGAACCTAAAAACCATTTGTGATTTCAATAATTGTATTTTACCGTCAACTGTATAACGTTAAAACAAATAATATTTTACTGGTCACAATAAGTCATTTGACTTTTTGACTAATTATTCACAATAAACTTAATAAAATAAATAATTTAATTTCCTAACTAATTACACAAATAATTCAAAGTCGGGAATTTACTAGATTGTCACTAGGCCCGTAAGAAGGATGTTACATATAGGATCGCGTATCCAAGTGCATTTCGGTTACAGTTAATTTTCTTCATTAATATGCGATCCTAGAACTTTTCAAGATCGAGTACTTCAGTGTAAGTCGGTTACAGTGGGTTTCTATGTATACATACGTGATCCCACCTATTTACTAGGATCGCGTATGCATGTTTAATTTGAGTTAAATAGTATTTGAGTTTAACTTTCATCACATGTTACAACAACAAATAGATGAGTCAAAATATATTATGGGACTCGAAAATGAGTATAAAAAAATCGGGGCATTTCAGGATCTGCGGCCAATAGAAATAAGCTCACTTAGCATCATATGACATCAATATGCATATTGAGTTCAATAACTCTATGCTAACAAAGTTAGCTAATCTCCACAAGATTGTTCATTCCACATAATTCAACAATAATAATCCACAATTAGAAACAAATTAAGCGATAAACAAAACATCACTTGATTGTGCAAACCTCTTGCTCGGAAACAATCTGGAAATACACAATCATTACTCAATTAATCCCTATAACACGCACCTTGGTATTTTAGATGAGTTTACAAGGTGTGGTCAATGAAGAGATTACAAGTATTTAGTACCTAATACATATCACATAACAACATATTTAGGCTCTAGAAATTATCAAACTCAACTAATAATCCTATTCAACCCTCCCCCACTGTGAGTTAACTTGGTTTCATCTTTAACTAACCAACCAAAACCACACATTCCATAACTATAACAACTCAAATATCTAGTTATTCAAATTTCTACTTCAATCCTTGTTCCATCATCATATTTATACTCTATTAACATTTCTAGTTACACTTTTAGTTAATTAATTAACATCAATTCACAAAACCTGATATAAACTATAAAATTACTCAAGAACATAATTTGTGATTTCATCACTTTCATCATGTATATATTATGGTTACCAACAATCTTAACAATACTAATTAACGTCAACTTAATCCATTCTCAACCCTAATTTCAAATTAAATTCACTAATTATATAAAGGGTTTTTTTCGAAAAATGAATCAATAGTTCTGTTTTTTGCATTTTCGGATATCAATTAATTTTTTTTCATTAAAAATGAACCACAAATTTTAATCGATCATTTTCAGGTATATATTACTGTTTGGAACAGTATCCAGAGGTTATACAACATTACAACCTGGGATTTTTTCTTAAAGATGTATTTAAATCGATCATAAGTGTTTGAATTGCTATATAATCTTCGGCTACCGTTTCAAAAGGTAACATATACACAAAAATGATCGCTTTCAAATTAATGGTTCATTTTTAAAGAAAAAAATTAATTGATATCCAAAAATGCAAAAAATAAAACTACTGATTCATTTTTTCGTCAAGAAAAACCCTTATATAATACCCATCAAAATCCAAGTTCTAGGTTAGAAAGATGGAGAAATTAACATATTTAGGTTTAGGATTAATCAAGAAGATGAAGAAATGAATCTTCTAAGCTTAAATTGAAGGATTTGATTGAGTTTTGAAGCTTGATTGACCTTCTTGCGATTTTGGCTTCTCACAATTTGGTTCTGGAAGTGTTTCAAAGTGTTTAGTTAATTAGGTACGTATGTGTGTATAAGAGTTTAGTTACTTTTGTATCCTTTAATTCATGTTGTCTGGAACTGAAAAATCATTTACAGTTTTTATTATTTTATATCATTTAAAATAATAATACTTCAAATAGTTATATATTTGTATACTAAAATAATATCTAAAAATCTGAAATGTTAGATAAATTAATCTACCACAAACTATAAAGTTTTATTCTTCATGTGCAACTTATAAGACCCATGTACGGCAATCAGTTCACCATGGATATATTTCTCTTCAGGTTGATTTTTTCCGATAATTTTGTAGTGTTTTTTTATTTATTTATCAAATATTGTTTGTCATTTGTTTCTTGTCTTTCAATTGGTCACGTAGTATAACAACTGACAGATGACATGACCATTACACATGTTTAGTAGTAGTTGTTATTCATTAGTACTTGCCTTTTGATCATACTGCATGCCCCACATATAGCCGGAGTTTGGCTTTTTCCAATAATGGAATAGTAAATCTCCATGGTAATTGAACATTTGAACACGTACTTTTATTGCACTATATATATAGTACTACAGTCCTCACATGTTACACATATAGTCATCTCGTTTTATCGAGATTACTTTATCCTAGATGTGATACGTACGATATTCTTTGTCCCTTAATTAAACTAGTAGCATCACGTTCGTTATAAGAGGGAGTAGTTAATATAATCTTTTTTTATTTTAATAGTTTAAGAGTAATGCTACATAAGGCTTACTTACGTAGATTTAAAACAGATTTAACTTTCTGATTGGTTGTTTTTTTTGTTTGTTGATCTCATTCAATCAATTTTTCAAACTCATCAATTACATTTTTAGGTCTAAAATTAGTCCTATAGATTTAAGTCTACGAATCGTAATCCATAGTGTAATTATTAGCCAAAGTAACATGATGAAGAAAATAATACGGAGTATACCCGCGTCTCATTTAAAATGTCTACTTTGACTTTGCACATATTTAGAATTCTCCATTAACTACATTTTTCACTAGTCAAATATTAAATCTACCCACTAAAATCTTTTTTGATTGGTTAAATATCAAATTGGACACTTACAATAGAACATCTCAAATTAGTAATATTGACATTTTAAATGAGACAGCAGTGAGTAATTCTTATAAGTTATTAGTGAGTGAAGAATGGGGAATGAAAAATGAAAAGTTTAACTTACCGCCATACAAAACCATGCTTTTTGTGGTTTTGATAACTAACCAAATGTGATACCCATTCCATTAAAGCAAACATCATTCATCACTTTCATTCTCATTCCCCATTCTCATACAACCAAAATCAAACACACCCTGTATACATGCAGATTGACTATTCAACTATGGAATAAGAGAAAGATTGAGGTTTAAGTTCATATGTACAACACATGTTTTGGTGGACCATTGTTCTAACTTGGCCTCTCTTTATAATGATGATCATCTTTGCTATTGGCATTATCAATGTGGTCCCTAACACAAAGTACTCAGATCTCCACATACAAATATGTCTCTCCTTTGAACTTCTATCTTCGATCGATATGATATCTACGTACATACTATTTGATTCACATGAACTTCTTGACTTCACTATTTTCGATCAATAATAAACTTTGGCCGTAAGGTAGGACCCTTTCCATGGAAGCTTGTTAGATAAAAGCATTGCATCTTCCAAAACATAGAAGAGATGCCCATGTGAACTTCATTGTCACAAACACATCCAAAGATCTTGAAAGAGTGTCACTTTAATGTTTACGCGTTCATTGTGTACATACAATGTAACTTAATACTCGTGTATATATATATATATATATATATATATATATATATATATATATATATATATATATGCTTTTCAGATCAAAAGGTAGAATGTAGAACTTAGCTCACGTATTCGAAACATAATAATAAATGTATTGTATAAAATAACTTAGACTTTCCAATCGATCTATTCAAGTTTATCGAAACTGTATATAGTTGTGATGTTGAAACAAAAATTACTTTTTTCTTTAATTTATCCAACGTTTGAAAATATTTTAATTGAGATATAGGGTTCATGATTTTGATGTTACAAACAAATATATAGAGAGCACAATGAAACATAATTATGGTTTATACTTGTAATAATTAAAAGGATAATTTATTCATTTCAATGAGATCCCGAATAACCTATATATGTTACGGAGTAATATATCTTTTTTGTTAGCCCTACACATCACTGTACCTTAGCTACTATTCCACGATAATTAAACTCACCGTCACACATACTTGGTAAAGGTGAACCTCTCTATAAAAAGAGTGATGTGGCTCATATAAACTGTTTGTGTGAAGTGAGATTTGAACTTTCTACCTGTTCAGATTTCGAACTAATGGCCATCTTTTTGTATGTTTTGTGTTTTAGCATAACTTTCTTGAATGACCAATCTCAATCACATGTCTAACATATCAAATAATGAAACCTAGATACTTAATTTAAAAGACCACCACATATGGTATTCTTGAAAACAACTTTTTTTAATCTTTCCACTTTGCTCGATCTCTATTTTAGATTAATGAAATAATGTTTTAAATGTTTGTCCCATGGGGTCCTTGAGTTTGATATAGATTAGTTATGTCTTTTTCAAGAGAGATACGAGTAGATTTTAGATCACGAAGCTTTTTCAACACATTTTATCATTAATTTTATCATTAAATTATGATAGCATTGTCTTCCCTAGACTTTAGGAAGCTACTTATTAGAGGTCCATTTATTAGTAATAAAAGCTTTATTAGCTTTAAATTAAAGGAATATGAACCTAGTCTTGGTCTTGGTTTTAGATATTCCTTGTAACATCCTAAATTCGTTTTGTTATAATTTAATATAATTAAAATATAAAAAGAATAAAACGAAGAATAGCATTGTCAAATTTAACTGTTTGGGTTTTTATGAGACTGGAATGGAATTAATTAACGAATAATTTTTGAGATACGATATTTCTTATCGAATTGAATAGACTTGTTATTATTGATGTTTGATACGTCATACTTTGATTATAAAAGATCAAAATATATATGAGTACTTTAACTTTAACATTGTAATTTTAGAAAATGGCAATATCCAAAAGCCTGTAAGATACTTCATCATAATACTTTAACCAAATTCCGAAGTCAGGTATGACACGATTGTAAATCTAATGTGACATTTGATTTACTGAATATTTTTAATAAAATTTAAATTCATTAAAGAAATTGGAATTCCAAATACTGTGAACTCTATTGAGTGAAAGAATTTGATAATGACTTTCAGATTAGTTCATTATGATCCAAAAACCCATTGTAAAATGAAATTAAGATTTTAATTTTATTGAATCCCGCAAATGAAATGGTGAACTTCATGTATTAGAGCATTTTATATTATAACTTGTAAACGAAATGGATATATACACTTAATGCATTTTTATAATCTTAAATTATATATATATATATGAAACACTTATATAATGTCATCATTTTAATTAATTTTCAAATTGTCAAGTAAGCCTTTTAATTTTAGTGAATTTTTAAATAAGATTTCTAAATTATTAAAAAAAAATATTTTTAATCAACTACTCACTTGCATATAAAAAAAACATTAACTAAAACATAATCCAAATTGATCTGTAATATTTATAGTTTCGATTTATCGAGTAGAATAAAATTACTTGTAAACGTTAATATAAACTTAAAATAATTATTTTTTTCTACTAACTTAGTTTTAAAAAACTTTAGTTTTTTAATCTCTACTTATATAAATCTATTTACATAATATAATTTAATCATAAATCCAACTAAATGCTTAATATAGATATTAATGTACACACTTTATTATTACAAATAAGATACTAAATACAAAATTGTATATTAAAAAAATTTACAAGTATACACAGGTTTAAAGTCTAGTATGATAATATCGTAAATTAATGTAGAAAGGAAAAAAAATCGCTTGGGTGAAATGGAATTATAAAAAGCCTTTCAAATTTGGGCCGTAAGTCCAAGACTTTAATGTAGTCCAATTTACACCATTCTTGCAAATAAGGTTTTAAATTGTGACAGGACAAAGAGTTGAAAAGAAATGATAAATATACACAAGACTGAAAATATCAATAGTTGGCCTAATAACAACGAGCATGATGTATTTTAAAATGAAATTTAGCAAGTAAATACACCATAAGTATTAATTCGTACACTAAAATTTCACACTGCTAATATATATACATATACTAGGTTTTTAACCTATGCGATGCACGATCGTTAAAAAAATTACAATTATCAATTTATTTGTAAGTAGTCCAATAAATTATTGTTGTTAACTTTAAATGTGTAATTGTAATTGAAAATTGAAAGAAAAAAACTAAAATAAACCAAACTATATAATAAATTAACAAACTATTATAATTAATTGTAGAAATTAATATATGGAGCCAAATAAAACACAATGAATTGTACGAAGATAAATAATAAGTATCACATGTATTCGTAAAAAATTATAGTTTTTTAAGCCCGTGCAATGCACAGTATTGTATATAAAACTATTATATATTATGAAATAATCAGTGTCAATATTGTAATTTAAAACTATAAATTTGTCATTGAAAATAGAAAAATAGTATACAACAACCAAAACATATGTGAATCAAAAGTTCAAAGTTTTTGTGAGTAACAACATAAGAAACAATGACAACACGTTAAAAATTGTTAACGTAAAATATTACAATAACAAATGTTATATAACTTTAACATAAGCAACATATGTAATAGTTTCTAACATTTTTGTTTCAACTCGACATCTCAATCCACCAATGTTTTTAACTCGTGAAATGTCTACATATAGTTGATCAATAGTGAAATTCGATTGTTGATGAAATAAATTCGATGAGACAACGGTGTACTTCAGTCTTGTGTTAATCAATGCAAAACATACCTAGTAAAAACAAGCTTAAATGATTAACTTTTGGTCAACCTATAAGTTAAGGTGTTTAAACATTTTTATAAAAAGTTAGAAGGGTTAAAACAGAAAAAATAAAATTGTGAGGATTAAACTATAATTAACACTTTTTAAAAGTAATTTATAATAATATTTAAATTTAAATTAATAATAATGAAAAGTCATGTGGCATCTCTATAATTTTAGGAGTAATTTATTTTTGACATGCATCTTATGATGATTAAAAAGATGATACATAAGAAAAAACTATTTGTTTTATAAATATAGATAGATATACTACTCCTTACAACTTCTTACACCACATTATTGTTGTATACTAAAAAACATATTGTATACTTTTCAGCTCCCAAGATTTTTTGTGTATAAAGTTTTAGAATAGTAGATGTTGGGTGTGGTTTCTAGAAGAAGGGATGAAAGTGAGGTAAGGGAGAGAAGCCAATGAAGAGGTGACAAGTGTCTTCTCATTTCTCCATCTTTTTATTTATATCCCCTCCATTCCTCATTTCTCCACCTTTTTTTATACAATTCTCCCCCTTTCTTTATTTCTTCAATTTTTTTTCTATTTCATTTTTTTAATTTACTTTTTTGTTAAAAATTTTTTATTATTAAATAAAATTAAACTTAAATAATAAAATTTTTTAACATGTAAAATCTTCTATAACACTTTTGTTAAAAAAATTAACAAATAATTAAAATAAAATTTGTTTTATCTTTTTTTTTTTTGAAAAAATATCACTTTAAAAATCTAAAAAATTAGTTTTTAACCTTTTTTCCTATTTAGTTTTTCTTTTTTATATCATTTTAAAATTTGTGATGTACCATATATTAAATATAATGATGCACATTAATATTAAAAACAAGATTCAATAAAACTAAATTATTATTGTGTTCATCAACATTATAACTATGATACACTGATTTTCGCTGATATGATGCATCGACTTTCAAAAATTTATAAAACATCGTTATAAAATTAAAAATGGTGCATCATAGTTATAAAATATGGTTCATCATAGTTATAAAATATGGTTCATTGTAGTTATAAAACATGGTGCATCGAGTGTTTAGAATATCATGCATTGAATTTTTAAATATACTATAAAACATCGTTATTGAACTAAAATGTGGTGCATCGTAGTTATAAAACATGGTGCATCATAGTTATAAAAACATGATTCATCATAATTATAAAACATGGTGCATCGAGTGTTTTAATAGCATGTATCGACTTTCAAAATATACTATAAAATATCGTAATAAAAATAAAAAGGTGGTGCATCATAGTTATAAAACATGGTGCATCATAGTTATATAATATGATGCATTATAGTTATAAAATATGGTGCATCATAGTTATAAATATGACGCTCCGACTTTTATATATATATATATATATATATAAATATATATATATATATATGATAAACATCATTAGTGTATAAATATTGGTGCATCATAGTTTTAGTTTTACAATACATTGAAGTTATTAACTTTGTTATATCAAAATTTATTTTATTCAAGGTATGAATATGGTGCATCACATAATTTTTTTATAATACTATATATAAAATTGTATTTAAATATAACAACGTGAGTTAAAACAACAACATAAAAAAGGTTGAAAACGTGAAGAAAAAAAAACAATGATAAACAAGCTGCGAAAAAAGTTAAATGAAAAGGTTGAAAAAAACTGATAATAACTAACAAGCACTTTAAAAAATGTAAATTTTTTTAAAAAAAACAAAAAAAAAATAAGAAGAAGAAACAAAATTAATGTAAAAAATAAAACATTAAAAAAATTTAAGAAAAAAAAATAGAGGAGAAATAATAAGATTAAAGAAATGAAAAAAGTTGAAGGGGGAAATGAAAAGGGATACGTGGCATCACCCTGGTCATTCCTCCACTTACGTCCACTTCCGTCCAAAAAGAACTTTGCGTTGTTGAACCAATATCTTCAAATATATCTTTAGAATAACTTCTCAACAACCCGTCAAATTAAGTAATGAACCACTTACGATGTAATTTGAGTGCAATATATATTTTCACGTAAACCTAATTGAATCAAAACTACCGGTCGTAAATGACAATTCATATCAACTCACTACTTGCAAATTATTTTTTATGACATAACACACTCTAAAGCTTTATTAATTTTAAGAGACAAATTTAAATAGTACGGAGCAGTAGTTAGACGCAATGGTGGTACCAGGGTGTAGGTATTGTAGGCCGTTGCCCACACAAAGCTTTTAGTAATCAAGTTTATATATAATGGTGTAACCAATATTCCACCCATATACTTCCGACCTTCACCCGGAGGTCCCCAAACCTTATAACTCAAAGTAATACATTTGTTTCCATCCGGAAGAGGGTCACTCATTGACCTTGTGGCGTACAGCTGGCACACGTAAGGTGCCCGCTACCTTAGTGGGAATCGCCATCAAATTACTACTCTTCCAACTTTCACCCGGAAGTCTACTCACCATGCTCCCAGATCCAACAGAATTTAGAGTGGGGACCAATCTTAAATATGCACAGATCATTTGGATGGCCAAGACCAACTGTAAAGGAATAATTTGTTAGTGCTCATTTGTGATTAGCTAAAAGCAAGAGTAATGAGCAAGACAAGACAACTATAAAAGGCCATTCACTACTCACTTTTTAGTATGTTCATCTTCTTCACCAAAACCCTAATTTCATACTTAGTTTTCACCATTTAAATTACAGTTCCTGATTCTCACACCGGAGGTGGTTTACGGGATCCATTCCCGTGCTCCACCTAACGTAGTGTCTTCGTATTTGCTGCAGGAGCTTACTTGCTGAAGATATTTGGCTAGATCGATGGAGTAAAGCACTTGTACAGTAAAACGTACAATCAAATGGCACGCCCAGTGGGACGCGATCTAGATTAAGTAATTTTGAGCCTTAATCTCTTTGTTTTTCGATAATTTTTGTGAATTTTGAAGGTTTTCTAGTTAAATATCTTTACCTCTCAAATTTAGTTCAATTTTTCAATGTCATTTCAAAACACCAACGATGGTGGTGGACGGCAATCGCCACCATCAGGTTTTACACCTATTTCACGACCAGAAACACCCACTTTAAATCTGGTCACATCTAAAAATATCATCGGACCTTCTAGTTCCGGCGCGATCATTCCGGGGATAAACGATGAAATGTTGATGCAATATCTAGAACCTATGGTTACTATACAGATTATAATGATGAGTTTGGAGGAAATAAGGTCGAGATTAAACATGGATGACGATGATGATGTCAATGAGGAGCTCATAGTGGAAGGTCCGGAGGCTGGAATCCGGAGGATCATCAATAGGTCAACCGTAACCTTTTAAACACCAAATCATTCCTACAATGTTAGTCAAAATGCACCTGCAACCAACACACCAAATAGTACGAACAACAATAACCAAATGGGTCCACTCAAACCACTCCTATTGTCACTCAAAGTAACCCTCAACCCACAAGCATGAACCCTTGGATGATGTATCAGGGGTATGGAGCACAATCAGGTATGAATCCTACAACAGTCTTGCCACCTTTGCTAAATCAGTACATCACAAACACCTTGACAGCTACCATCCCGGTAGCTACCACAACCTCGTCAGTACCCAATCCTTCCACCCAGTATGCGCATGCAACGCCAAACCTAAGTTACCAACAAAACACTCAAGGTTTTACGAATGTACAATGACAGTATTACTGTAACATCCTCAATTTGGGCCTAGGAGAAACAGGTATTTTCTTTAATTTTTATATGTAATTTATATTATTATATGTGTTTGATTGTAAATTTAGTAGGAAAATAAGTTTCAGGAAATATTGTGACTAGTGAAATATTGTTTGTTTTAAATAAATTTAGATGACAGTAAAATAAAATATTTTCTCGCATTTGAAATTTAGGTTCCAGATAATAGATTTAAAAGGGGTATAATATTATACTGTGAATTAAAGGTGTCGGTTTAATAAAATAGAGGAGACCGACCTATTTTTCCCCAATTTCTTGTGTTCTTCAATTTTATCTCAAAACTTTTCCCAAATCTAAATCAATACAAGTTATTAGTGAAATTATGCAAGATATTACAAGATTAGAAGATTGAATCTTTAAGCTCATCAATTCGTAATCTTCTTCTTGCTCTTCATCTTTGTAAGTATTTAATTGATGGTTATTTAAATTTGCAATTGATATTAAGTTGAAGCTATGTGATTTTAGTGTGTAAATGATAGGATTCATGTTTAATGATATGTATATATACTTTACAAACTGATTTGGTGATGATTACATGAAGAAATTGCTAGATTTCTTGAATTTAAGCTTGAATATGAATGAGTTAGGTTATTTGTGATTTTAGGTGAATTGTAATGAATTGATGATTGAAACTATGTTATAAGATGTTATTAGGTGTTATCGTAACTAAATGTTGGTAAAAATTCGAGTACATAACTGAGTTTGGTCGATTTTGTGGTTTTTGGTTCGTAAGTGAAGTTGCAGAAAATTGGTTAAGTGCAGGTCTGGAAAATGGTGAGAATCCGGCGGATTCATTTAGAATCCGGCGGATTCCTGGTGAATCCGGACGGATTCCTCAACCGGATTCTATAATAAAGTTCTGTCCCAGTTTTGTATCTGAAAAATGTCTGGAATCTGGCGGATTCAGTTGAATCCGGCGGATTCAGTTGAATCCGGGCGGATTCATTTAGAATCCGGCGGATTTATATTGGGTGACAGTATGTTTTTGATTTAAACTTCATAATGTGATTTAGCTTGTACACTGTGGTTATATGACTTAATATATGCTTGATTGTTGATATTAAGTTATAAACAATATAATATGAAGCTTGACTCGAAATTTCTTGTTTGTTTCAGATCTGACGAAGACTCAATAAAATTAGATATTTGAGTTTGGAGTTTGAACGTGACAGGTGAGTGGACTGATTCTCACAGTTTAATTTTGGTGTTAACAGTTAGTTACATCAATCTTAAGTTGATAGTATTGATTGATTTATTGATAAGTTAATGATAGAATTATTGATTGAACTTGTTGATTGATGGATTAATTGATTGCTAGTGAATAATTTCATGATAGGTTGGAATGATAGAGGTCAATTATATTGGGTTTAGTTGCTATAGGTTAATTTTTATGGGTTGGATGAACATTCGTTGTGAATTAGCCCATATTAATTAAAGATATCAATAAACTATCGGTAAAATCTCTGTATTGGCCTGCAGTTGATTATTAAGTGTTCTTGGAGGGTCATCGCGGACTGAGGACGCCTCAAGAACCACCGATCCTCTGTTTGATTGTTTCTTATAGTTAATTGTTGTGAATTGATTGTTATGCTAAGTTAGATTGTTAGACTTAGTTTACTCACTTAGCTTTGAGCTAATCCCCCACAATACTCTTGCAGGTTAAACTTTTGGAATAGTTGGACAAATTATGGATATTTGAAGAAATGTTTGACGGCTGAAACTCTGATCATTTTGTGGGCTAAATTGTTTCCTATGTAACACCCAGTTAGAATATGTGTTTTTGTAAATAGGTTTAATTAAGTTTGTAATTGTATTATAGGTAGTAAAAGTTTGAAGTTTTATATAAATGCTATAAACCTTATTGAATGGGATAACGCTTCCGAATTATAAAAAAAAAAAAAAGTTATCTTGAAATTATGGGGTGTTATAATTACCAAGGTAACCCCACATCAGGAGCAGGGATGATGTCTGGATTTAGTAACCCTCAACCCGGAGGGCAGTCTTATTATTCACCCCAATACGGAGCTTGGGTAAACTTTCTGTGACACCTGCCAAGCTAGGACTAGTAATTAGTTCTTACTTAACTGTTAATACATGTAATTAGTGTGGTACTAGGCTAATTAATGTATCAAAATGTATATTAATATGCGATTTGATTTAAATCGTACGAATTTCAAATCGAATGTAATTCGATTCAAATCATACGAACGTTGGTGAACATTTATATCAAGAAATGTAATATTAATTAAGGACACTTTTATGTCACAAATATTATTTTGATAATATTTCAATTATATTTTGTATCGCATAATAAACATCTACGCGACTCAAACATTTAAAAACACAAACAAACGAAACCAATTGAATTAGTAAGTATTAGTAAAATACTTCAATAAATGAATTTAATGAACTCCCGTATTTTAAAACTTACATTGTAAACAGTCAAAATAATGATTTAATGTTTAACGACTGGGGAAGACGAACACCGCACGGAGCACAATTACTGGGGCTGGAAAGGTCAGGCTTTCACCAAAACCCCACCTCCCTCCTTTCTTCCCCCTCATTTCCACCACTTACTTTCTCTTTCTTCCTTCCATTTTCTCTCAACTTTCACCACCACCACCATCATCTAAAACCACCAAATAACACCAACAAACCACCATAAATCGTCACACCCATTTAGAGAAAAACGATCACCACGCAACGATCTACACTCCTACCTTTTCGGAATTTCGATTCATCACTTTGTAAGTTTCCGACAAAACTCGAAACCTTTCGATTTAAAGTGTTTTTAAGTTCTAGTTGTTTCTTTAAACTTAAAATGTCCAAATATGGGTTGGGTAAAAGTCACAGGTCGAACGGAGGCCGGAAAACACCTTTTCGGCTCATTTTCCGACCAACAGCTCGTTGTGTCGCAGAGGCTCCAGGCCACCTGCGACACAAGCCTCTGTGTCGCATAATTTGAATTATGTCGCTATTAGCGACACAAGCCCTTATGTCGCAGAGGTGATCTGCGACACAACAGACTATGTCGCACCTAGCGACACAAGCCTTATGTCGCATGCTATGTCGCATGAAACAGAACTAAGAAAACACAAATTTTACTAAGTGTCGAGACCTTAAATTTTATCACTCGATTTCACCCAAATTCAAGTCCAGATGCGTTTTTCACCAAAGCAATTTGGTAGAAATAAAAATTTTCCAAGCTGACCTGGCAGCTCGACCCCAGCCGGGGCTCCGCCCCTTGGACCCCGCTACCAGGGGCGCTGCCCCCGGACCCCCGTCATCCAGGAACTTATAAATACTTTCCACACTAAGTGTCAAACACTTACAGATAATGCAATCTGATACAACGATATATAAAATAATAACACTTTTGTATTATTATTACAAACCATCACCAACGGGCCATATTTAGTTTCAAAATACAAACGGATTACTAAACGAACATTTGGACATTTCCTAGTTGAGTGGACAACTAGCATGGGTGATCTTTTAAGACACCAACTCGTTTACTTGTTTACTTACAACCTTGTGCGTTTCGGACGCCAGAAGGTTGTAGGGTTCGGAGAACCACGTACGGACTTAGATCCGCTTTACTTGATTACACCTTCATACTTGCTAGACTCAGGTGAGTCTTACAACCCCACTTTTACTGTTTTACTTACGGGGTGAGATACATTGCTTACTTTTATTGAACACAAGTACGAACAACTTATTTTACTATACGGGATTGCATGAGTTACTTACTTTTACTGAAGTCTCTCCATCATATATCGTTAGTTATGGACTTAAGCGCGAACACTAGTTAATGGATCCATTAGGGAAATGACCCTCCCCGCCCGGGGTAGTAGCGCTACCACGAACCGTTCTGTATAAACGGGCGACTATTATTCGTTACTTATGCTTGCTCAGTTACGAGCATGTCACGGGAGCAACTTATTACTTACGGGTTAAGCTTCGATTATGAGCCTCATGGCAACGGTATAACTCACTTACTTTACATTTGCGGGGTTGCAAATACCTGATTTACGCCTGCGGGCATTACTGATGAAATCTTGTGTTCAAATACTAATACTATTTACAAACCTGTGAGATTCACCAACATTCGTGTTGACCTTTTTAGTTTTGTATCTCAGGTACACATACGGAGTAGGATTCCCTCAGGATACTACCTAGAGTCGCATGATTTCTACAACTGCATTTAACGGAGATTCTTAGCATTATCTTTTGTATTTATCATGATTATGTAATAGAATCTCCCGCTTTACGCGCGGACTCTAGGGGAACTTCATTTTGTAATCCGAAACTCTAGGTTTCAAACATTTTATGTATGGAAATGTAACTATTTTACAAACGTTGCATATAGATGTCGTTTGCTTTACTTCTGTGCTGTGATATTTGATTAGTAGCGCCCCAAAGCTTGCTTCCGCTAAACAGTGATTTCGGGGGTGTTTTACTTTCCACCTGGAAGTTACAATCCAATGTATCCTCAGATGGGTACAGAACCGAATGAGGGACCAAAATCAACGCGATCAAGAGTTAACTCGTTTATCAAAAAGAAGCAATCTCCACTGGTCCTGTGGACTGAGTTTTACGGAATGCCTGACGGGCTGGAGTTGCCCTCCAATATCAAAGAGTACAATGGAAAGACTGGCCCAGAAGACCATCTTCAAGCCTTTCGCGGGGCTGAAAAGATCAAAAAGTGGACTATGCCGGTTTCTTGCCACATGTTCTCCATGACTCTCACAAGTGCCGCTAGATCCTGGTATGATAAAATTCCACCTGGTAGTATCACTAGTTTTGATGATTTGGAAATAAAAATTTTATATCACTTTATAAAGCAAAAGAAATACACAAAAACCCATTTAGAGGCACACAATATATACCAGGGGGAAAGTGAGGGGTTAAAAGAGTTTATAGATAGATATACAACCGAAACCCAGAAGATAGAGGGTCTGGGGGAAGATCAGAGAATTTCTGGTTTCATCCATGAGGCTAGAAGCAAAGTGTTAGTTGTTGAGTTAGGTAGGATCCTTCGGGCCAGAAAGGTGTATGCGTATGTCAGGGGAAAGGAGACTGCAATGAAAAGCACTTTTGGAGATAGTGAGGGTACCAAGGAGGAGCCTTCGGGCCAGAAAGGTGAAGGAAAAAGTTATAACTCCAACAGGTCTTTCAGGTCTCAGAGAGATAAGAGAGGAGGTTACAATGACAGGCAAGATAGGGGGCAGAAATGCTCCTTATTATAAAAAAGATTCCGGTAGAGGTTTATGGCCAGATTTGATCAAGTCTCCAAGGGAGATCTTGATAACAGAAAGAGCAGCAATGGACTTCAAGAGTCCTCCAAAACTCCCCGAAAAGGTGAAAAAATAAGGGGGAAGATACTGTGAGTTCCATGAAGAATATGGTCACGATACGAATTTTTGTCAAGAATTACAGGCTGAAGTAAGAAAGGCTTTCAAGGTGGGTAAGTTGTCTCACCTTGTGAAGGATGGAAAGAGTACGAAACCCCAAGGAAAGAAAAATACTTCGGGTCAGAAGAAAAACTTTGCATGGCAGAAGAAAGATGATGGAGCCAAACCCATGGAAGAAGAAATTATGATGATAAGATCCCCAGTAATAGGGGTAAAGCGAAGAGCTAAAGTCATGGAACATTGGGAAGAGCAGGAGATTTTGTTTCCTTCTATCCAAAGTATCATACCATCGGAAGACCCAATGTTAATCACTGTAGAGATTGCCAATAGGAATGTGCATAGGGTCTATCTAGATGGAGGAAGCTCCTCTGATGTGATGTACGAAAGCTATTTCAGATAACTGCCCAGAGGTATACAAGCACTCAGGAGAGATGTAACGAGACCTTTGATAGGGTTCTCTGGTGAAACATCCTGGCCGTTAGGAGTAATAAGCCTAAGAACCACTTTGGGCATTTACCCGACAGTAAGAACGGAAGTCTTAGATTTCATGATTGTCAGATCAGATTCCCCGTACAATGTCATTTTGGGAAGACCTTCGATGTGCCTCCTCGGGGCAGTAGTATCCACTGTGCACGGGATAATGAAATTTCCAACACTAAACGGAATGACAACTGTTTATTCTAGCCGGAAGCGTGAAAGCAAAACCAAGCCAACGATGGAAAGCCGTGATGACGTTAAGCAAGTCATATACTCGTGCGATGACGCTGAGCAGAGGGAAGTTATTAATGAGGCCTGTCCTGATCAAATGGTGGTTATTGGAAAACATTTAACGGAGGAAATTAAAGAGAAGCTGTTGCAACTGTTAAGAAGGAATGTCGATGTATTCGCATGGAGCCCGGAAGATATGACAGGAGTACCCAGAAAGCTCCTGTTCAAGGAACCAAATGGAAAATACGGAGAATTTGTGACTGAGCATCACTTAAATGTACATTCAAACAAGACACCCGTTCAACAAAAGAAAAGACACTTGGCTCCCGACAGGAGCAGAGAAGCTTGTGAGCAAGTAAGGGACTTGGTTGCAGCAGGGATCCTTCGGGAGGTAAAGTACCAAACTTGGATTGCTAATCTTGTCATGGTTAAAAAGGGTGATAGAGGATGGCGAATGTGTGTAGACTTCACAGACCTGAATAAGGCCTGCCCAAAAGATTGTTACCCACTTCCAGCCATAGATTGGAAGGTGGAGTCTCTAGGAGGTTTCCGACTGAAGTGCTTCTTGGATGCATATAAAGGATATCACCAAATTCAAATGTCGGAAAAAAACAAAGATAAGACAGCGTTCCACACGGATATAGGAATTTTCTGTTATAAGAAGATACCTTTCGGGTTGAAGAATGTCGGAGCTACCTATCAGAGGTTGGTGGATAAAGCGTTTGAGAACCAAGTGGGAAGAAACCTTGAAGCCTACGTAGACGACATAGTTATAAAAAGCTACAATGAGGAAGAAATGTTGGGGGACATAACAGAAACCTTTTCTACCCTCAAGAGGATCAACATGAAGTTAAATCCGAAGAAGTGCACCTTCGGGGTGAAAGAAGGTCAATTCTTGGGGCACTTAATTACAGCAACAAGAATAAAAGCTAATCCCACGAAAATACAGGCAGTATGTGACATGCAGTCACCTAAAACATTGAAGGAGGTCCAGACCCTGAACGGAAGGTTGGCAGCATTAAGTCGTTTCTCGTCAAAAGCTACGGAAAGATCACTCCCTTTCTTCAAAACCTTGAAGAATTGCACTAACAAGAAGGATTTCGCATGGACGGAAGAAGCGGAGAAGGCCTTTCAGGAAATGAAGGATCTAATGGGGAAGTTGCCAACATTGACATCACCGATTGCAGGGGAGACGCTGTTCATGTATTTGTCCGCTACTACTGAAGCAGTAAGTGCCGTCCTACTGGCAGAAAGGAAGAAAGCTCAGGTACCCATTTACTTTGTCAGCAGGGCACTTCAGGGCCCAGAAGTTAAATATCCACCTATAGAAAAACTGGTATTGGCACTAGTTCATGCGACTCAAAGGTTAAAAAGATATTTCGAGGGGCATCCAGTCATGGTGATAACCGATCAACCTCTTCGTCAAGTGTTAGCCAAACCGGAAAAGTCAGGGAGGCTAGCTAAATGGGCAATAGAATTGGGAGAGCATGACATTGAGTTTAAACCTAGGGTATCGGTCAAAGGCCAGGTTTTGGCTGACTTCATGGCAGAGATGACAACAAAAGACTCCACCTTGGAGATAAAGACATCAGGTAAGAAGTCCAAAAATATCCAACCCCCTGAATACTGGCCTCTGTTCACAGATGGCGCCTCCAGTGCTGAAGGCTCCGGTGCTGGGTTAATTCTGACCAATCCCAAAAAGAGAGAGTTTACTTACGCCCTGAGGTTTGAATTCAATAACTCTAATAATGAAGCCGAATATGAGGTCCTACTGGCTGGAATAAACATCGCTATACATATAAAGGTAGAATGTCTAAAAGTCTTTGTAGACTCCCAGCTAGTAGCCAAACAGATAAAGAAGAATTTGAAGCGAAGGATGAAAAAATGAAGAAGTACCTGGAGAAAGTCAAAGAGAAAACAAGGAATTTCAAGAAATTTGAAATAGAGAACGTACGAAGGAACCAAAATAAGAAGGCCGATGCCTTAAGTAAACTTGCTTCTATGCAGTTTGCACACCTAACAAAGGAAGTCTTAGTAGAAGTACTGCCCCGGAGTTCCATTGAGGAAAGTCAAGATGTAATGTGCCTGGAAGTGGAAATCAAAGATTGGATGAAAGATATCAGCAGTTACTTATCTTACGGAACGCTGCCACAGGACAAGAAAGAGGCTAGGAGGATACAGGCCCGAGTTCCGCATTATGTTTTCTATGAAGGAATCCTCTATAGGAGATCATACTTACAGCCCTGGTTAAGGTGTGTGGGAACCCAACAAGCAAGAAGGGTTATTCAAGAAGTAATTCAGGGCCGAGGACGGTAGTTGCAATGATAAAGACTCTTGGTTACTACTGGCCAACAATGCATAATGACACCAAGGAAGAGTTGAAAAATTGTGAGTCTTGTCAAATTCATGCGCCAATCCAAAGACAACCAAAGCATGATTTAATTCCAGTTACCTCAGCCTGGCCGTTTTTTAAATGGGGAATTGACATTGTTGGTCCCTTTCCTGAAGCTCCAGGGAGATTCAAATTCTTGCTGGTATCAGTAGATTACTTTACCAAGTGGGTAGAAGCCAAGCCCTTAACCACAATCTCCGGGCATAATGTTGTAAACTTCGTATGGGAAAACATCGTGTGTAGATTTGGAGTACCTAAGGTAATTGTTAGTGATAATGGAAAGCAGTTTGCAGAAGGAAGATTCAAAGATTGGTGCGAAGGTTTAAAGATCCAACAGGCTTTCACCTCTGTGTACCACCCTCAAGCCAATGGCCAGGTGGAAGTCACCAACAAGGATGTTATTCGAGGAATCAAGTCAAGGTTAGGAGAGTGTAAGGGTGGTTGGGTTGATGAATTGTCCAACGTGCTATGGGCTTTGAGAACGACCCCAAAAAGAAACAATGGGGAAACACCCTTTAGTCTAGCCTACGGGTCGGAAGCCTTACTACCTGCTGAAATCAGTGTGCCGTCGCACATGTACCTCCATACAGAAGAAGGCATGAATAAAGCTGACCTAAGGGAGAACCTAGACCTTCTGGAAGAAAGAAGAGAGTTAGCAGCTCTGAGAGAGGCCAAGTACAAGAAAGAGTTGGAAAAATATTACAACAAGAAGGTGAGGAAAGCATCCTTCAGGGTTGGAGAATTTGTTATGAGAAACAATGAAGCAAGCAAGGCAGCTCCAGGGGGGAAGCTTGGCCAGAATTGGGAAGGCCCTTACCAGGTAGCTGAGACACATCTCAATGGATCCTACAAGCTTAAAGACCTACAAGGGAGAATGGTGGATCGAACGTGGCATGCAACCAATCTTAAAATGTGTTACTTATAATTTAGGAATTTCCCTAAGAAAAATTTTGATAGCACGTGTTTTGCTTGTAATTATGAGATTAGATGATACATCTTACTGAAAGTATGACATCTTTTGATAACAAAAAATTGTTTGTTATAACTACCCAAGTCTTATGTTTTAAAATTTTGAAAACCCTGATTTGTGCGTGTTCAGGGGGTAAGGTGGGGTAACCCACACTTTTGGGGCCCTGAGCACTACAAGTGGGATAGCAACCCATAGTAGGGGATTGACGTGTAGTTCAATCCAAAAATACACCGCACTTTTGGTGTATAAGTCCGAACATAGGTGATCACTTCCCACTCTTCAGGAGGAGGTTTCCAAGAAAAATGATGTTTTCTAAAAACGTATCTTTGAGAGTAAACTCGTGACAAGGGTTTATGCCTTATCCCTAAAAAAGCAAGTTGTTTAAATTGAAGCAACATGACAACAAACTCACAAACAATACAAAGTATGCTACAACCATCATAAGCAAAACATACCAAAGCAGGAAGTTCAAAATAAGGTCAAAATGACCACTATACATGTTTTGCCCAAAACCCGGGCTTACAAATCAACAAATTGTTTCAAGCACAACCACACGAATATTGTTTAAAAAGAGCTACCAGCAAACACATATTGTTCAAATGACAAGAAAGCAAAAGAGGAAGTAACTTCAAGGACCTTAAGGTGCAGTAGGAGCTTTGTCAGGAACCACGTCCAAGATCTCAGCCAGTGGGAGATGAGCTGCATCAATCAATTTATGAGTATAAGGGAAACTCAAATTCCTACATGCAGCAACTGCATCATCATAATCCTCCTGGGCTCTCGGGTTGTGTTCTGGTAAACTTTCAAATGCAACCTCGCCCAAGTCACCCTTCGCATGAAGATGCTCCAACATCTTCTGGGCAGAATGAGCCTCGACACAACTTACCAGCTTGGCTACAGGGACGGAAAACTCATAATTTTTTAGCAGATTCGTGGAATAGTGGTTCAAAAGCTTTCCTGCAAAATCAACTTGCTCCTCCTTAACAACCTCCAAACGACTCTCAACAGCACTCAACTTTGCCTCAGCAACACTCATACAATCCTCATACTTCTTAAGTTTACTTTCCAGTTCAATGGTCTTCCTTTTAGAGTCATCCAACCGTAGTTCTAAGGTGAAAAACTCATTATCTGAGTCGGCAATCTTCTTATCTTTCTCCTAGAGGAGAGCTTCATTAGCAAGCGCATGCATCTTTTGTTTCTCAAGCTCTGAAGTCAAACCCTCAACCTTCTTGGTAAGCTCTTTAACCTTACCCCCTGGAGTAACCTGTTTTAAAAACTCAGAAGCAACCTCATGATAAAAAAGAGTGTCAATAGCCAACTTTTCCAAACCTTCCATCACCTCCGATAAACTAACATCCAAACTACGAGCTTGTAACGCTGGGGGGAGCGAATGCGCAACAAAATCCCTCCTAGATTTCACATTGTCCAGGGTATCGCTGCACTCCACCCCCCAGTTTGGCACAAAAACCCCCTTAACACATTTGCCAGTATCACCAATAGTATCTTCATCAATAAAACAAACCACGTTATCAATATCAGAAAAGAAATTCCCAAAACATTCATCCCCTAAGCCTATCTTAGTAAGATGGGGACTACCGGTACATGCAAAAGATGTGTCAAAAATAGAGGGGTCGTATATACCTTTGCTAATGTCGAGGTCAGAAGCAGCTCTGCGGGAAAAGGGATGAGCAGAGGGACCTCCGAGGGGCAAAGTAGAAGACTTGCTCTTGACCAGATGAGAAGGGACGAAAACATCAAAAGACATCAAAGGCAATGGATACTTCAGCACCGAACCACCTGCCTTGGAGGTATCACTATTTTCGGCTTCAGAATCAGATAAGTTAACAGGGGGGAGGGAGTCGCTGTCCTTCAGTCTTTTGTCTTTCTTTCTCTTACCACCTGTAGCGGCCCTCTTACCCCTCCGTCTCTCAGTCACCTCTTCCACCTCGTATGATCCCGAGAATGAGCCCGCTTGTTCTTGAACAGGCTCACGAATAGCCAAACTTCTTGTACTGGCCCTAGTCTTTCATGCAACTTGAGTTGAGGAATTAGTTGGGGTAGCCATAGAGCGGGAAGCCTTCGGGTTAGAGGTAGTACCATCTTCTTTTTTCACACCAAATTTCAATCCCTTCTTGCTGTCAGAATTGATCAAATCACCTATCATCATCTCTGAAACAAAAAATAACATAAAACAAGTTAAAAACTAAGATTTCAAAAGAGTCATCTACCACAATTTAAAAATACCAAGGACTTTTTTCTTCTTACCCTCCCCATTTTTAAAAATAACGGGCACGAAACCATCCTTCGGTCAGTTTTCACTCATACCCAACAAAACAAGGATCTCCTCGACAAAGGCGTCTATGAATACATGACAGTTCACGTCGAGGAACGCACGAAGTTCCTCCTCCTGGGTTGTAAGCCGAGGAGAATCATTCAACAAGACCTCATCATTTTTCCACATTAACATCTCTCTAAACTCGATGGGAATTACTTTGTCACTCAGCCAAAAGAAGTTTTCTTTCCAATCTTTCAAAGAGTCGCGAATGCCCAAAAGGATCTTTGGGGCACCAACCCTCTTTTCTATGGAATAGTAACCCTGATTGGGGGCACCGAGACAAAAGAAATACCTAAAAACACTAACAGATGGAACTTTCCCATGAACTCGACAAGCCATCTCAAAACCTAAAATCTTAAGTGCCCCCATAGGTGACATTTGAGATATGTGGAGTTGGTAGTACTTCAAAATCGATAGATAAAAAGTGGAAATCGGAAGACGAAGATTGGAAACTGAGAAAAGTTTGGTATATACACCGAATTTTCCGGCAGGTGGTCGTGAAATGACGTCATTATATTTCGGGAGTATCGGTTCAGATTCGCCGGAAATAAAGTATTTTTTGCAAAGGTAGTTAAAATGATTTTCCCTAAGGACGCTAGTAACCGTATGGATGGTGTTAATAGAAGACATGATGGCAGAAAGGCAAAAAGAAACAATAAAATGAAAAGCGAAAAGCACTAACCTGCTAAGGCGATTGATTGTTGGCCGGAAAAATTGATGATGAAGATTAGGGTTTCACGAGAGAGAAAAAAGGGAAAAAGTTTTTTGGAGTTATGTTTTTAAAATAATGTGTATGACACTAAGTAAGGAGAGGGAAACGATAGGTGGCTTCCGAAACGTCGATCAGGTGACACGTGTACGAAGGAAAGTTGTGCAGAAAAAACAATAATGATGCACGGGAAAACCGTCAAATCAATCTGACGGGTGTGACTTTTCGGTATGAAGGCGACGGAACAGCCTGGAAGGTGGAAAGAAAAAACCAATTGAAACAAAAAACATGCTATAACAGTAAGTAAGTCTAGTGTAATCTAGCATAAATGCTACCTCCCACTAGACTGGGGGACTTAATGGTGTAACCAATATTCCACCCATATACTTCATACCTCCACCCGGAGGTCCCCAAACCTTATAACTCAAAGTATTTGCTTCCATCCGGAAGAGGGTCACTCATTGACCTTGTAGCGTACAGCTGGCACACGTGAGGTGCCCGCTACCTTAGTGGGAATCGCCATCAAATTACTACTCTTTCAACTTCCACCCGGAAGTCTACTCACCATGCTCCCATATCTAACAGAATTTAGAGTGGGGACCAATCTTGAATATGCAGATATCATTTGGATGGCCAAGATCAACTATAAAAGAATCATTTGTTAGTGCTCATTTGTGATTGGCTAAAAGCAAGAGTAATGAGCAAGACAAGACAACTATAAAAGGCCATTCACTACTCACTTTTTGGTATGTTCATCTTCTTCACCAAAACCCTAATTTCATACTTAGTTTTCACCATTTAAATTACAGTTCCTGATTCTCACGCCGGAGGTGGTTTACGGGATCCATTCCCGTGCTCCACCTAACGTAGTGTCTTCGTATTTACTGCAGGAGCTTACTTGCTGAAGATATTTGGCTAGATCGATGGAGTAAAGAACTTGTACCGTAAAACGTACAATCAATATATGTATTTGTTAGAAGTATATTGACAATTGCCCACATGGTTGAGTGGTCTGCCTCTTTCTTGTTAAACAAATGGTCATAGGTTCGAGTTTGTTACCAGCTTCTCTCATGCTTTTCACCTTTTTTCATATTTTATGTCACTTCTTTTTTTTTCCTTTCATTATCTTCTTTCCCAATTCTTTTACCGATTATATAAGAAAAGGTACGATTACAAGAACTGTTATTAAACTCTACATGTACAAGACTGATAGTTTTTCTTTAAATAAATTCAATAATTCAAATCCATAAAAATATCTATAATCACAAATAAATGCATCCTATAGTTCACAAGTAAAAAATAAGTAGAAAAATTTGATATAACGAGAGATACATACTTGTAAAGAAAAAAAAAGCAACAAGGTTTGTTCAAATTGCTAAATTTATCAACCTTAGTTATGATTTTTCATGAAATAAAACGAATTCTTTTTCGGTTCTGTTGTATTATTGCTAACTTAAGTTGAAATTATAGTTCGAAATCTAAAACATGACGTAACAATCTCAAAATTCTCTCCGACTTATAAAAATTTCTGGTACCGCCCCTGGTTAGACGGCTCCCGTTAGAGCACAGGGTGTGGTGTCGGTGTTCTGGAGAATATTGTTGGTGAGGATTTTGTGGTGTGGTGAAACTGAATTTTCAGTGTTCTGGACAGTGTTCTGGAGTTTTTTATTATTTATTTTATTTGATTTTTAATAAAGATAATTGTATAAATTAATATATAAAAAACAAATAAATTAAATAAACAACATTCTATTCATTAAAAATACAATACAAGTCCTAAAAATTAAATATGCCATACAAGTCCTAAAAATTAAATATGCAATACAAGTAAAATCAATAATCTCCAACTCCCGTTCCCGATCTCGAAGCGTGCGCGTCATTCCACCTTTGTTCACGATACATCCAAAGATGTTTCATAAGGTCGCCTCGAAGTCCCTCATGCGTCTCCCGATCACGTAGCTCCTTTGTTTTCCTCTCGTATGTGTTACACCTGTCGATCCAAGAACCTTGCATGTTTCCAACAAGTACATAATACTCTTCATTCTCAGCAATATTGAAACCGTTGTCTTCAATTATCATGTTATGCAATATGATACAAGCATACATGATTCGTTTTATAGCGTTGACTTGATAAGCTCTTGTCGGTTGTTGTAGTATATGCCACCTTCCTTGTAAAACACCAAAAGTACGCTCAACATCCTTTCGGGCGGATGATTGTTTCCTACTAAAATAAACCCTCTTTTGATCAATCTTGCTTGAAAATCCCTTCATGAAAGCTGACCAAGATGGGTTTGTAATCATCGGGTGACAATTTTGGTGGTTGCATTGGTTGTGGTTGCATCAGGTATGGTGGTTGGTTGTAAGCGTACCGCGCGAAACCTTGCATTTGTGGGTTGGAAGATGGTTGAATTTGTTGCGGTTGCGAAGTTTGCCATTCGCCTGTGAACGGGTTCTTAGTGGATTGTAAATGATACGGGTTGTTTGGGTTGTTTGAGTTGTTCGACATGATGAAGAAAATATAAGGAAGTATATTGAACTTTTGATGTTGATCTTGTGGCAAATTATCAGATTGTGAGATGTTTTTTGTTGTTTGGTATAATTTCATGCAAATATATGAAAACCTTCATTTGCATGAAAGAAGTTTGCATATATATAGGAAAGAAAGAGAGTATATATATAAGAAAGAATGAACTTTGCATGAAAACTTTTTTTGAGTCAACAAAAACTTTGCATGTCGACTACCTCCTTTCTACTTTCTTTTGGTGTCAATAAATTTTTTTATTTTTTTTTTGGTTAACCCGTGACATGCAATTCACAAAATACAAAAATTGTTTGTTTGATTCTTTTTTTCCATCCGTAAATCATTTTATTAATTGAATGTTAAAAGTTTTTTTTTTACCAAAAGCCTGACACAAAGCAATAAACAAACAAAAAAAATAAAGAACATCGAACATGCACGACGTCCGAAGGGGGACGGTGAGCCCAGAACGGCGTCAGAACGCTGACGAGAACGTCGGGCAGGTGTGCCAGAACGCTGTCACTCGGCGTTCTGGTTGGAGAACATTGTTGCCATAGTGGAGCGCACTGTATGCTCTTAGTTCCATTGGTTTTGAACCTACAATCGGCACTTATGGTACCGCTCATCGCTTGGTCCCCGTTGATTAGCTTCGTCAGATATTTGACGGGGCATCACTTTTTTTTTCTTTCCCGTAACTCACAAATTAAAGTAACGATATCACTGATATAGTAAGGATCTGTCAATCTCAATCAGTTTTATGTGACACGGGCAATCGGTTTCAATCGGTTAAGTGATATTTACAAATTACAATGGAAAAGGGTCGGTATTATTTATAGGTAAAACGTATACATATATATATATACTGTATACATAAACAGTGTACGCTTTAGTCTGTACGGACCTTGTTCCGAATTCCCACTTTAGGCCGCTTCCAAATTCTGCTACTCATCCAAGTTACTTCCCTGCCGCATAATAATTACTCCATATCAAAATCTTTCTGCTGATTCTGTGATGTTTTCCGCACAATTGAAAGCCAATCTTAGAGGTATATTTATTCAGTCTAACTTATGCTAAACGTAGTTAATCGAGGTCGAATTTTTTTATTAATTTTTGCTTATATTGATAATCAGTTAGGTTTATTGGACTGAATGATTAATAAATGGTATAGTGCTGTACGCTTTTGCAAACCCTAGGTGTTCCAGAACTCGATTTGTACTTTACATGGATATTATCGAATACGAGGTGTTAGTTAGGGTTTATGGATCCAGTGTATAAATTAATAAGTAGTAATATTCGTTGATCCGTTAATTACTGAAATAATGTGGTATGTATTAGTTAAGGTTATATGGTGATCGTTTGTTGCTAAAATTTGTATTTGTGACCTGTTTAGTTGAAGTTTTGACTAGTGATTAATAATGTAAACTACATGTTAACAAGATTCTGGACAATAGTTAAAGTTACTGATTTCTTGTAATGATTGAGATTTGGCAGGTAGGTAATTCGAAATGGAATTTTTAAACAAATGCACATAAGTGTGTGTGTAATAGCCTTGTGCCCGCGCAAAGCAGCAACGTCCAGTGATTATGACGTTTTACAGTGGTTTTATACTTTTAGTACTTTCTGGGGCTTATTGAGCATTTTCTGTGGTGATGCTGATAAATATAATTGTAGTTGCTAAGTGAGTTGATCTGGAAGTTTGGACATAACGGTTGTGTAATTGATGTATATCAGGCTATTGATGATGAAAGAAAGGACAGCATCCTCCCCGCTTAAACGTATTTTGGTGAATTGTGGAGCTCAGGTACGATTGTTAGAGTGGCAAGTTGATTAATTGCTTAGTATATATTATTCTTTGTTTATATCTGGAAGATGTGGATCCATGAGTGAATGTTAGAAAAGACTGTTTTATTTTATTTTTGACTAGTTGTTGATTGCATATATGAGACTAAATTGGGAATGTTAAATTTATTAAGGTTTACATTTGGGAAGATCCGTGAAGAAAGTAAGTACTAGGAAATATATATTAAGATGATTATAAAGCATAAGTTCTAGCTTCTCAAACACATGTAAAGTATGACCTCGAGAACTCGCAGTAGTTGTAATATTCCCTTCAGGAAGTTTAGGAAATAAGTTTCAGTTCATTTGTTAATCTTATGTATCAAATATAACACAGAATTGTGATCATAAGAAAAAATGGTTCACCTGGAAGAAGAAGATAGAAATGCATTTAGTTAGGTCTCTCTTAACATTCTAACTGTCCAAAATATGATTTTGTTGCATTTTTAACAACGAACATTTGCTGTAATTGTACTTTCACAGTTCATCTTACATTATTATAATTTTTTCCCCTTGTGCTATAAATTCACATCAGTTTGTAGTTTAATATAATTTATTTACTATAATGGTCAAAATGGCACAAACATGATGTGTGATTACAAGTCATATGGATAATAGGGCTCGTTGTCACACCCATCATTGACTTTCAGGTGCAGTATAAAAGGGGGGTATGAGCGGACTGGGTGTTAATTTACAGCATGCAAAATGCTATTCTAATAGAAAAATATTATAGGCTGGGACATTCATTTTATGTACGTCTCGAACATTACTACAGGTCATATGTAAACATCTACCACCTCATTTGAAACACAGATTAGATTATACTGAGCTAGGCTGAGATACTGGTGTTAGTAAATAGTTACATAACTCGAATTCCTTTTTAGCAGGCCCATTATGCAAGTTGTGATGCTGTGTGTTATACTTGTACTTTTATAGAACCTGAAAGGCACAGATGGTGGCAAACGTAATAGTAATGCCAGGCTGTTAGGCACTATATGTTGTGTTTGCAGCTAGTTAGTTGTTGTATATATTCAAATTATAAAATCTAAGAGAAAATGCATATCAGTAGTTTGAATGATGATATGAACTCATAGGAAGTTGAGTTGTTAAGTGAACATTGCCACTGACCTGCCTCATATATGTTGAGTTTTGATTTCGATTAGTTCACATGATGGAATAGTGGCAGTTGTAAAATTGTCATTTGAATAATTCTTGGATCTCCTTAACGAAGTTAGCATGCCAATGTCATTTTTATGGTATGTCACTGTATTCATCACATAATCTATTGCAGGCAAAAGAATACGGGAGTTGTGTTGCAGCGAAGGTTCCCCAAGTTGAACGTGATATGTGTTTGAAAGAATTTCTTGCATTAAAGAATTGCATGCAGCATGTGGTACTAACTGCTTGATTGTATGGTCCAAATTGAATTTTATCTGTACTTTCTTGTAATCATCTAACGAATACTTCCGTCAATTTTCTTATCTTTCTTCTTCAGCTCAAAGGAAGGCCATAGATTAATAGAATTTTCATCACAAATACATCAGAGCTCCCTATATCCTGGTACATTCAGAAAATGTTAAAGATCATAGCTTAAAATTCATGTTATTTATTTTATATGAATCTGACACGTGTTCCTATTTTTATTCATCAGTGTTATTTCACTAAAGAAGGATTCACAGTGGTTGTCAAATTCAAATTTTATACCTCAATCATACAAAACAAGACTGATTTAATGTTTGGGTATGTATCAAGTTCTCACTCCGCGGGTGGGTTGTCACATGCATATATTCAGTACCCACCCTTAAAATGCCGAAATGAAGGATCAGCTGGTTTATTTTATGATGACGGAAATAAACTATTAATTTCACCAACCCTTAACCAGGTATGTGCTGTGGGGATCCTTGTATATGACTATATTCTTCTAGTTGTATGGCTTTATATGCCAACAGTTCAGATCATTCATTACTCCATGATATAGTTATATATTCAGATGAAGTTCGCAAGTCAAATTTATTAGTTTTATCCGATTTATCAGGTTGTTACTTGGAAAATTTCTCCCTTTACTTCTGATGTTGCTCCAACAACTGATACAATAAATGAGGGTCCAGTATTGTCCATCCGTTATTCTTTAGACACTAAACTTATAGCTGTTCAACGATCAAATCGTGAGGTTCAGTTTTGGATCAGAGAAACTGGAGACACTTTTAGTCAAAAGTCAAAGTCTGAGTCGGATAATATATTGGGGTTCTTTTGGACAGATTGTGCAGTTTGTGATATCGTGTTTGTCAAGACCAGGTATTTGCTAAGAAATTGTATATCGAGTGAATAAAAATCAAACTATATCTCCTTCTGAATACTCTTATACACAATTGTATGAGTCAGTCTCCATATGCAAATAGTTGTCTATGATGTTTTTAGTTATTGTCGGGCTTCTAAATGATTTAGCATTTCAAGACACTTATATATTATTAAGAGAACTTCATTCCCAGAGTGACTAATGTTCTCAGGGATATGTTACATGTTTTAAGTAGGAAGTTCTACATGTAAACATTAATGGATTAATCTGTTTGAAGAATATAGTACCTAGTATTAGCAAGAAATTTGTAGAATAATAGAAGATAAATCTGATTCAATGCAATGAAGAAATATAATAAAAGTTGCACTCATGGTGAGGTGTCGCCAATATATATGATAAAATTTATGATTGTTATATTTCATCTGTTAAGGACTGCTTAATGTCTCAACCCATAATTCGGTTGACTTATTAGAGCTGAATTACAGTGGACTGGACCTCTACACTTATGCACCAGATCTAAAATCACTTGCATTGGTCGAGACAAAGAAAATGAATGTGAGTTGGTACAATTACACTCATGAAAGCCGATTGGTTCTTCTTGCTTCAGGAATGCAATGCAAAAGCTTTACTGGATATCAGGTAGAGGCTTAAAACTAGTTGCTTTTAGTATGCTATAAAATTATTTTATACTTTATTTATTTTATTTTAATTTCATCCACAGCCAAGAATTTATAGAATTTCTTACTCTAATTGGTAGTTGTCGTGTCATAGTCAATCATGCAAGTGGGTCAGAGTGCCGAGGTTGATTGGTAGCAACAGATTTTCGGTTTTGCAATTGTTAATTTGTTTGACTTTCACTTTATTTTGTGCTTAGCTTTCCTCTGCGGGTGTAATTCGATTGCCAAGATTTGAGATGTCAATGGCAAAGGCTGAGGTCAACAGTAAGCCTGTTCTCGCTGCTGAAGACGTACATATTGTCACTGTGTAAGCTCTACATATATTTATCAGTCCTTGAACTCAAAGGTTCAATATTTTAGTATTATTTATGCTGGTGGAATAACAGTTATGGAAGAATATACTGCTTACAAGTCGATAGAGTTGCAATGCTGCTTCATTCATATAGGTTTTATCGTGATGCTGTTATCCAACAGGTAACTTATGCTTGCATTTAATATTGTGACTCGAGAGCATTTCTCATAAAATAAATAATCTGCATGCTGCGTGCCATATTATGTGATTCTTATAAACTTCCTATAGCCAAAGGAACATGCTACCCCTACCACATGAAAAGAGCTCAGAACTTATGTATGCTTACTTGTATTAGAGAGTTAGGTCAGGTTGGCGTTCTTTGAGTTAGGTGTGATAATTAACCAGTATTTAGATATGCTTACTGTGAGGGAGATGATTGATTTTCGCAAATGGATAAATCATTTAAATCGACTGATTTGGATTGTACACTTCAATTGTGTTTTGTAATCTAAATTACGGTGTAATTGTTCACTTCATTTTTTTTGTTTAAGCTTTTTTACCTTAGTTTTAAATAGTTTAGCACTTCCCCATAGCATTTATTTTTTGTATAAAAATTGGTTATATCAACTACAGATAGACTGTTATGGAACAAGGGAATTTTGTAAAAACTGTTTTGTTTGGTTAATTTCATAATAATAGGTGTGCTAATTTATTTATTTTTAAGAAAATTAGCAACAAATTTTCCAACTGCTGCTATTGTGGAAGTTATGGACCCTTCATCTACTTTAACTTTGTAAATCCAAAAACTCTAGAAATTTTAGGAACTACAAGTGAAGGAGTTGCAAACCTACACCAGGTTTTAACTCTAGAGATTGGGCCTCCTATGTGGATATCGTAAAGAATACAATAAAGCGCATACTAATTGGGGTATTTGATAAGCTCCCTGGTTACCTCAGTAGTATATAGATTAGATGATCAAAAGGCAGATGTGTGAAAAAGGGGAGGCACTTTGTGCAATGGGAGTTAAAGTCCCCCAAACTAGGTTAAAAGAAGAGATAAAAAAGTACTTTCATTTTACCATTACAGAGTTAGTTTTGTTGCAGCTGGTTTGACAGTCATTATCAAACACTGATTATTGGATTCTTAGATATATAAGTAAAATAAATGTTTATCCGAACATAAATACTGACTATTGCTGGATAAAGTCGGTATAATCAGATGATCAAATTCACAATGCAAAGTAAGCACCTCTAAAGGACATTATCCTTGGCCCGTTGCTTCCACAGATCAACATATATTCACCCCTTCAGTTCGAAATCCTTACGATTTCAGTCCACATTTAATTATGTACTTAAAAGTTCTTTTTGCATCAGACTATATTGAAATTGTGATGGAAATGACATTTGGGGTTGGCATTGCCTTGGATAATATACATTCAGGTTTTGTCTGACCTCATTAATTATGTGTATTCTGTATGTTCTATACATGATTCCTTTCAACAAAATAATCGCTTACGGTTCTCTCTTTTTATCAGGGATCTCTGCCTATATATTCCAGTAAGATAGCTGTGAGCGTGGTTGACAATGTTCTGCTCATTCATCAAGTGGATGCAAAGGTTATTATATTATATGATATATTTGCTGATTCACGGACACCTGTATCTGCTCCACTTCCTCTTTTGATAAGGGGTTTGCCACGCACCGCCATGTCATCCTCTCAATTAAGTAAAAAGGATGCCGAAAGTTCAGAAGCAACACTTTTAAATGATACAATATCTAATTTGTATGGTGATGACTGGAATTTTCTTATTCCCGATCTTGTATGTGATGTTGCCACTGGATATTTGTGGAGGATCCATTTGGATTTGGAGGCAAGTTCTAAAGGGTGCTCTATAATGTTTTCATCTTTCATCTTATTAGTGGTCTTCATTGGGACAAAACTGGACCGAATCGGACCAGAACCGATCTAAACTGGTTTGGCGTTGGTGCGGTTCTGGTTTGGTCTTGATCAGGACCGTAAACTGAATACGAACTTGAGGTTTTATAGTTTGAGAATCTTAATTACAGAGTATAAACAAAAGCAATCCAAATTTGATAATTTTCAAACTACAGAAAAAACATCATTTTTGTTCATGTCCAGGACTAAACCAACAAGTAGTTGTTTATATACTCGGAGAATTGAGAATCGAACCAGATATATCATTTATTGGTTCAGTCAGATCCGGTCTCGGTTTGGTTCTTTGGTTTCATCGGTCCAGATTGATTTTTGTACTCCACTATTTGTGAGGGCAGGTTGTAATCTTGTACTAATCTTGTATTAATATCTTATCTCCAAACGATTGCAGGCAATTTCTGCAAGTAGCTCAGAAGTGCCATCTGTCTTAGAGTTCTTGCAACGGAGGAAGTTAGAAGCCAAAAAAGTAAATATATGCCTTTCAGTTGGATAAAGTAGATGTTCATCTGGCGTTTTTCATTATAAAATACTAGATGTGGCAAGTACAACCCATGTACGAGAATGGGTTGATACTTTAATAGGAAATGGGTCAAATGGGTGAACGTTGTCCAGCATAGATTTTTATTGCATAAAAAGCCTCTTCTTTCTTCATAAAGTTAGGTTGTATTGAGATAGTATAATCTTTGTAAATTGTAATTACGCCTGACACTAATTATCTATTAAAAGTTTTTAAAGCTTTTGATGAAGTTTTTCAGGTGAACTTCTCCCCGGTTTGGAACCATACCAACATATTACCTGTTGACTGTTCACCAGCCTGTCCCTCCTGCCAATTTTTGAAATGTGTCAAATGCATTGAGAGTAACACACAATTTTCTTTTACGCACAAAAACTTACTAAAATATTTTAACTAGAATAGAATTAAAATGATATGATATATGGATTCATGTTTGAGTCATAGACTCCGTATCTAACAAAATATTTAAATCTTCTTCCTGAGATGTTTCAATTTGACGTAGCTCATCTTGACCCATTCCAACAATTACCCTTTCTGACCATTACCTGACCCGTCCACTTTGCCACGTCTAGGAAATCCATTGAACAACTGCTCCTTTTTGTAAGTTTCACTATACGAGACATTAAAAAATAACCATCTTTTTCTTATTTGTTCCAGGCTAAACAGTTGTGTTTGGACCTAGTTCACTCTATCATCATCGAACGAAGACCTCTCCCTATGGTTTTTCGAGCCATAGATGTGTTGGTGAACTCTTTCGCATATTCACTCAAAACTGGCAGTTACTTGAAAGGTGGAAAATCAGAAAAATCTGCAGCTTCCGTTGTACCTGAAAACGGTGTCAGTACTGGCACTAGTGAATCTGCTAGGGGAGTTGACAGTAGAACTGCACAAAGTTCTGGCTTGTCAACATCAGATTCTGAGGATAATGCAAATTTTAGGAAGGCAAAGTCCAAATTTCTCGATATTAATTCATCTAGTGGGAATATAGATGGAGAAAATTCAGCTGGTGCTGAAGTTTCTAGAATTGGAGATCATTCAGTGAACCAACCACTTAATGCTACTGTCTCGGAACAACAAGAATCACAAGTTACATCAGCAGCCATTCCACCAGATGAGGTGCACAGCTTTGTATTTGCTTCTGTGGAGGAAGAGATGATTACAGATGCTTCTTATTTGTTTGCCATCATTGTCGAGTTCATAAGGAGGTAATTGGTTCTTAGGTTAATTTGGCTAATATGGTTATCAATTTGGCTTACATGTGATATTTTGATGAGTTGACAACTCTTTTTTGTCCGTAACACATTGTACATCTTTTCTTTTCTATTTTTAATTAATTGTTGATGTTGCATACATTTTTTAGATGCCCCATGTCTCTACTTTTGCAGTGCCAACTTGGAGAAAATAAGACTGCACCCAAACGTTTATGTGTTGGCAGTGCGGCTGCTTGCCAGGAATGAGCGATATGCTGAACTTGGATTATATATTATGAATAAGGTAAGTGACTTTTAGGCAGTTTGTGTGGTTTTACATGCAATTTGACCCCTCAGACATGCAATTTATCTGTAAGGTAATAGGGTATTACCTTTTCCATCCCATTAAAATTGCAACACCTAAGTTGGCATATGCTTGTAGGTAGAGCTAGGCTTGAACTTGGTTGTCAACTTTAGGCTAAGCTCGAGCTCGGCCTGATAGCTTGACAAGCCTTCATGATACAAGCTTGAGCTCTGATTGATGAGAATTCAATATAGTTTGATCTCTTCTCTAAAGCTCGAAAATTATTGTAAAAATTCTTTTTGATGATTTAACTTATTTCAAATATATGTAAAAATCAATGTCAATAGAAAACAAACATCTCAAAATATATAAAATTATAACAAAACATGACTTTAAGTGCTTTGCAGCCCTAGGTAGAGGTGTCAACTCATCTGCCTAACACACGGGGCAATTTGGGTTTGTATATTCTACATATATACATTTATGGGAGGTTCGGTGTCGTTTCAAAGGCTCGATTGTCGTATTGTTACTTGCACCTTGCTGACCCTCCATCCACTTGATTGGGTTGAGGGGTGTTTTTGTAATTACCACTACCGGACCTCTATGCTTTTGTTTGCATACAACAATAATACCGTAAATGTTGACCAAAAGGTATAAGTTAGCAACTAAAAAAGTCAACCACATATATATTATTTATGCTAATAAATATTCTTTTTATTTATTGTTCTTTTACCTCTTATTCTCAAAACTAATATGAGAAAAATTAATACGGAGTATAACTTTACTACTATAGTCAACAAATTAATTTTGTAGAAGTATAGAGTTGTGTATGAACAAATTATCTTTTCTTTGATGTACTATCATTTAAAATTTTAGATATATACAACCAGATTACTATTTACAACTTCTATCAATAAAAGTATAGTACTTCGTATTTGTTTCGATTTTGGGTTAAAGTTCTAGATCGGCAACGAACTTTCATATTTTGTGTCGATTTAGGTAACATGCATCACATGGCATCATATTGTAATGCCACGTAAAACAATTTTAATAATGCTATGTAATATACATATTACCTAACTTGATGATAAATTTGAAAGCTCGCTACCTGCATAGTAATAAAAATGGGTTCATTACCTAACTCGATATAAAAGTGAAAGTTCATGGACGATATGTAGGCTTAACCCTTTGAGTTTTACATTACAAAGATGTATTTTAATATTGTAAAATATTTGCTTGTTATCTACAAAGGGTCAAACAAGTATACTTTTTAAACATAGCTGATTGGAAGGGATCAAACCGAACAGGTAGGAAGTCACCCACTGTGTTTCAAATGAAGTGAAAACCTCCTAAAAAACTTTATTAAAAAGTAGATTATTATTTGACAATGTACAGTACTTTTTTATTTTTTTTAATACATATCAATCCATTGCACTATTATAGATAAAGCTTAAATTATTGAACATAAAAGCATTGAATGTCCGTCAATTATCAAAAAGACCCTCAGCTGAGTGTGACAAAATTTAAGTTATTTGCAGGGTTTTGAATTGGTGGGCAGCTAGCCAAGTCTAGCATGAAAGCTTTAAAACTATGAAATGTTGCAGTTTTTATGTATTGAAGGGGTAATATTTCTCTGTAGGATATTATTTTAAATCATAAGAGCCATTGGTTCATTTGCAGATAATTGAGCCCTCGAAAGAGGTTGCACTTCAGCTGCTTGAGATGGGACATCAGAACATCCAAACAAGAAAGTTGGGTCTGGATATGATGCGACAGCTCATGCTTCATCACGACTATGTTGTGCTTCTTGTACAAGACGGATGCTATCTTGAAGCTTTGCGTTATGCACGCAAGAATAAGGTCATAATTATCACTTCGATCTACACCCTTATAATTTAAGTGTTTGTTGAGAAATGTAATTTTTGTTCTCGTAGTAGACATGCATACGCTAGTTGTTTATTAAAGATCTAAGGTGCTGGACAAAATTTACTCATTTTGATCTCCCACACATTCTGTTAGCCCTCTGCATATGTGTATCTTTATCGAGGCTGGGAAAGCACGTTTTTTCTAAAAGTTTTGAGGATTATGTTTGTGAATCAGGTTACCACTGTTCGTCCGTCACTGTTCCTAGAAGCAGCGTATGCTTCAAACGACCCACTACACCTGGCTGCAGTTCTCAGATTCTTTCGTGATTTCATACCAGGTTTTGGAACCACTTCAGAACACAGTAGGTACATTCGTGCTCTTGCTGATATGCCTTCTTCAGTTACCGTGTGAGGTCTTTCATCAATATGCTTCACAACGATTGCTTTTAGAATACTCAGAGTGAAGATTCGTGACCAGTAACTTTGACCCTACTCTTTTTGTAGTTTGTTTTTTTGGTGGTATAATCGTTATAATATTAATACGTCGCTAAAAATTAAAATGGCAGTTCTCACAAACATTCATTATAGAGTTCAATGTTCTAAAGATAACTTGTGTGGCCTACTGATTAAGGCAATATTAAGAACTTGTTCGATTACAGCAAACTGAGCCAGGCTGTCGACTGGTAGCCATCTTATTGAATAATAAACTTTATGAGTAAATCTGGAGATTTTACCATTTCATAAATCACAAAACAGAGTATAGTTCCTCATTGTCGATTTAAAAATGCTATCGACAAAATAGAAGAAACTTGAGTGACTATTTGTAATTGTACCCAACTCATTATGTGAGCTACTGATTGCTCCGACTTCCTTGTTGGAAGTTGGATACTTGGATCGTTTTTGCCGATGGTATAGTTTGAGGATGTGAAAAAGTAAATTTAATAGAAACTGAGGACACGTTTAGCTACAGACAACTATCTTCATTGTTTCTTTTATGTTTTTCTAAAGCTTTATGTTTTTTGAAAACAATGAGGAATTTGTAGAATAGAAAATGTAGTGAACATATTTTTCAATTTTTTAGAAAATTTTCCTAAAAAAATATAGGAGTTTTCTGTAACAAAATGTACATTAAACGTACATGTGAAAACTCAAGGGAACTAATGATGACGGGCTAATTGTTGGGGTTTATTAAGTTCATATATAATTAAAAAATAAAAGTGTGATCGTATAAATATCATAATCATAATAGTTTTAAAAAGACATTTAATTTTGTAGAGGTGAATATTTTTAAGAATGCAAAAAAAAATAGAGAATGAGAGAACCAATAGGATTGTTCTATTTCTATACAAAATTCACTTTAATTTTTACCCTCATAGTTAATTATCTTACAAACCGTAAATCCATAAATTATAAAAATTACATATTCGGAACCAACGTCTTTTTCTTTTCGATTAGAGATGTCATAAGCTATACTTTCGATGAATATTTTTTCTTCGTTTTTTACTGGATTATACAATATAATCACATGTGATTTTTGATAAAAAAATAAAATTTGTTCACGATTATTTATTCATGGTATATGTTATTTAACACGTGATTACAATTTAATATTCATCCACATTAATAGTTATAAAGAAAAAATTAAATTGCATTGGTTTTCATTAAAAATCACATGTGATTGCTAGTTGTACATTTAATCACATGTGATTTGTTATATAATCACATATGATTTTGTATATAATCACATATGATTTTCATTTAAAAATTGATATTTGATTAGCAATTTACCGATATATGATAATTCATGTATGATTTCAACTTGATTTTTGCTTGATTGTATAATTCATAGTCAATGATTAGAAAATCCGTATTTAATTATTCTTTAATCACATGTGATTGATACTTTGATGTTCAATCGCATGTGATTACACCTTAGTTTTTAATGTCTTAATCTCTTTACATCATCAATGATTTGAATTTAAAGTTTAATCGAAAATATAAGCGGGTGTGATTATTTTTTAGTGGTAAATCACATGTGATTTCACATTAAAAGTTTCTAAAACCCCAAAAAAATGGAGAAAAAAAACTTCGTTGAAAGTATATCTTGATGGATCTATAATCGAAGAGAAAAAGACGATGATTCCGAATATGTAATTTTTATAATTTGTAGACATACGGTTTGTGAGATATTTAGATTTGAAAAAAAAAAATGAAAATTGGTATTTGAAATGGATCAATCCTATTGGTTACTCCATTCTCATTTTTTTTACAATTCTTTTTTGAACTTTCCTCTAATTTTGTATACAAAAATACATCATCGTCTTAGATATAATTTTGCTCTCAAATTTATTTAGCAACCCCCTTGAGTACGGGGAAAAACAAATGGTGATGATAAATTCATCAAGGATTTTGATAAATCCACGATAACTATGTATCACCAGTGTGTATAGTACAACCTTTCGATGCACATGTATGGTGGATATATCAAAATCTTTGGTAATAATATCACCACCCAAAAACAAAAACAAAGGGTTGTGATATACACAACACATAATTTGATTCATACACTTCAATTATGCAATGGTATATTGGTACAGTCTACTTGTATATTTGTACAGTTTGGTGTTGGTATCAATTTTTGTGTTGTATATATCAACTCCCAAAAACAAAGGGAGCTGATATATGCAACAAATAAAAGTGATTCACACAACAAAGATATGTTATAAGTACTTGTACTGTACACAATAACTGTTGTACTATTTGTGTATTAATCACTTTTATTTGTTGTATTTATCATCTCTCAAAACAAAGGATAATTTGTACGACAACATTAATTAAAGCCGTAATGAATTAATGATAATCTTTACCTAACGGGCTACCATATACTAACTCACTTGGGCCTTGGCAATTTGGCGTAGTGTCACTGGGTTGTTGAATTTATTTTAAAAAAATTTCTGCTTTCCAAGTCATTTTACATCGTAATATAATATAATTTGGTTATTTGGTGAAACTGTAGTCGATTTGGGGCCTAACAAGAAGTAAGTACTAAACAAAATAAGTTAACGTTTAATTTCCGTATACTATTTGGGACCTAATTGAATTTTTTTTTTCCGGCGAAAAACATATATATATATATATATATATAACTTTTATCAACTAAGAGTTGAAAAAAGCAGGAGATATATCAAGAACAATCATGTGAACTCTACCCCTAAACAAGATGAATATTGTAAATATTAACATAGTTGTCCTAAAAAAAGCCACAAAATATCAGCTCCATTGAAAGTTAACAGCTTGTTGAACCTTGACGAAGAATCACGAACCCAATGGAGAATAAAACTTCAACCGCACCAAAAGAAGAACCACCAAAATTAAACATATTGATGAAATCTAACGTTAAGACTAACCAATTGTTTCAACCACAATGAACCAGCAAACTAACATATGAACCATTTGGAGAATATATGTGTTTAAACTTCTTGTTGAAAGAATGATCAATAGATTTACTTCTTGATCAAGGGGCTATCACCCTCGATCATGCTTTGAAGGAATTCCTCAAAATTCTTTCATTTCGTCCTCCCTTTTCTTCAAATTGATTGATTTTAATTATTATTAAGGTACTAATGAGATGCATTTATGTTTAAATCTTCTGTTTTCTATTAATATAGGCGTCTGGCAATAAGATTTTCGGAGCTTTTTGAAGCATTAATATATTTTATTTATAAAATATAAAAAGATCCAGATATTAAAAATTCCGTTTGAACAAAAAACAATGTCATTTAAAAATTTACAGTGACTAATTGGTAGAAATTAATGCAAAACATTACATTACAAAAGTCGTCACCAGAATGATATCATCTAGAGAATACAATTAGTGAGTAGTGACTTTAATGTAAATACATTAACAACAAACATCATGAACATCCACATTGATGAGATATCGAAAGCATGCCAACCATAGTTTATAAGAAAAAAAATTGAATTCAAAATTTTTATTGTGGCATAGCGTTTAATGCCTATAAAACTCAAAGTTAAACATAGAAAATGTTCTGCATAAATCACCTAAGAAAGTGACACCAAATTTACTATGCATCATCATGTACAAACATTAAATGTATTGTTAATTGCATGGTGTTAAACATTATGAAGTCATAAATTGGATTATATTTATGTTATTTCGTCAAATGTGTCAGGAAAATTTTTAATGTACTTTTAACATTTTGACTTCAATTATGATTAAAATAAATATATAGAACGAAATTTCTTTTGTTTATTTTTTCCCATTATTATGAGTTTTAATTGTTTAGCATATTGTTATACTAAATTTTAAACCCGTGTATAAAGACATGCCGTTAATTGTTTATATAAAATTTTGTATTTAGTTTCTTTATTATTAATAATAACGTGTGTAAATTAATGTGTGTAATAAGCATATGCTTGCTTTCATAATAATAATATTTTATGTACGTGAATGTAAATATGTAGTGATTACAGAATTTAAAGATTTTGAATCCAAGTTGGTGAAAAAAATAATATTCTTTAAGCCTATATTAACCTTTTCAAGTGATTTTATTTGATTATAAATATACCGTTTTTAATGAGCTAGAGATTTTATATTAAAATTATTAAATTAAAAGAATTTAATTGACAAATCAAAACTTAATTAACATGATGATATCATAAAGGTGTTTCTTATATTATATATTTAAGATAAGTGTCCTATTTGATATGGACGATCTTTCAAACGCACAAATAAAGAAACAAAATTACACTTATCGTACAAAATTAGACGACATACATATAGTCTATTGAAACCCAATACTTTCACAAATGACTACCATGAAGGTGCTACATTTACATAATAATTTGGGTTTATTGTTTCAAAATGTATTATATTTTAACTCGTTTACTTTAACATAAATTTTTATACTTTAACATTAAATTTGTCAATTAGACCTAAAAAGGAGAAATGACACAACTGTACCCTTGACAAAATTGTCCCCTAAGTCAAATTTTACATTATGAGAGTTATGTTAATCGTATTGATAACATGTCGAGTTGTTCTTACATTTAATAAGGTAAACAGTATAAATAAATAAAAGTTTTAGCCCCTTATAACTTATGGAGTAATAAATATGTATATATCAACATATCTATTACTATTATATAACACATTTTGGATGTTTTTTTAAAAAAGAAATTATCAATATGCCCCTAACATTAACAATAATATTTGAAAATCTACTTAAATTACTAACATACCCCTACATGTATTAAAATCTCATTAATATCATAATTATTAAACATAAAAGTAATAAATATAGGATTTTTAACTCTAATTAATTAAAACATTTTATATATATCTATATATTTATCTTTACTAATATATAATGCATTTCAATATTTTAAAAAAAAAATAATTTACTAACTTACCCGTACATATATGATTACTTCTTATATACACTATCATTAATCATTATTATGAATTTTTAATGTAAACAATATGCGGCATAACTTTTTAACCATAAAGAGTTACGAGATGTGTAAATTATGGACGAGAAGGTTGGAATGAGACGAACATCTTAGCAAACCGTCAAAGGCGGTTTGTCCAGTTTTTGTGGCCAAATTCCATCTCTAAAGCCTCCAAAATTTAATTTCCCCTAATTTTACACATTTTTAAAAGTGTTGTAAGATATCAAAAACGAACTATCAATAGTGTTTTTTTAAGAAATTGTAAATTTAAGCATTTTTTGTATTCTTAATTTCATTTCGACCCAATCAATTTCAATATCTGAGAGTTTCAATTTTTTGATCAGATTATACGATATCAATGTCTCATACATAAGTTTAGTATATAATTATACCCACGTAAATAATGTATTTTTAATTAGTCACGACCCAACCCTCAATTTCACAAATCACAACTTGGAGCTAGCCATTTTGAACATGCAATCTAACGCAACTCGAAACCCGATCATTGAGTTCACAACCACAATTATATATATATATATATATATATATATATAGAGAGAGAGAGAGAGAGAGAGAGAGTTGGATTAAAATAAGAAGGTTAATTTTCGTGAGATAGACTTTAAAATCATTTTTTAACTATCCAAAAAATGTTATTTTACAAAAAAAAAAAAATCATAACTTCTTTTTTAAATAACTTATAGAAGTTACTTTTCAAATACAAAAATTCGACGTTTTATTATTTTTTTGGAAAAAAATTGTTAAATTGTTTATTCATAATAATCACATTTTATAACTTGATAATCACATGAATAATATGTGATTATCATGCCATAATTTGTGATTATATCGAACACATGATAATCACATTATATTATAGAATAATCACATGTGATTATCATGTTATATTTTATGATTATCTTAAATAATCACAATAGTAACGACTGTAAAATAAGTTCAAAAAAAATGTTAATAATTTTTATTTATATTTATATCATAGCTTTCAAAATTTATTTTAAATAGAAACATTTGAAAAAAATTTATAAGAAAATGTGTTTCGGATATTTAAAAAGTAATTTTGAAGTGTTTCTCACGTTCTCACGAAAATTAACCTTCTCATTTTAACCTGAGACTATATATATATATATAGGGTTGGGTTCTGGTGAGAACAAGGGGATTCCGTGAGAACGGTGAGAACACATCTTAGCCATCCATTTTTTTTTATCAAAAAACCTGATTTTGAAAGTGACACTTTCATAAATACTTTGAAGTTTGATTTTGGAAGCTTCACATCACCTTTGCTCATGTGAAGTTTTTTTGTTGTTTAGCTTCACATCATTTTGCTCATGTGAAGCTTTTTTTTAGCTTCACATCATTTTGCTCATGTGATTTTTTTTAGCTTCACATCATTTTGCTCATGTATTTTTTTAGCTTCACATCATTTTGCTCATGTATTTTTTTTAGCTTCACATCATTTTGCTCATGTGAAGTTTTTTTTCCTTTTAGATTCACATTGTTTTGCTCATGTGAAGTTTTTTTTAGCTTCACATCATTTTGCTATGTGAAGTTTTTTTTTAGCTTCACATCATTTTGTGAGGTTAAGTTTATTATTTTTTCTTACGATAAGGTTATGATGCTATAAAATTTTATTTGTATAGGTTCTCATAGTTTTAATGAGATTAAGTAAAAAATTTTTTTGTTAACATCAGTTTTTAAAGAGATTAATGTTCTTACATATCAATTCACTACTTCAAATATTGTAGTTAACAAAAATTAAATAAAACTTCACTATGTTAAAACTATTGTGAAACAAAAAAAAATTAACTTCACCTAGTAATCCTTATGTGAACCCTTCAAAATCAAACTTCAAAGTATTTACAAAAGTGACACCTCCAAAATCATGTTTTTTGATCAAAAAATGGAGGGATGAGATGTGTTCTCACCGTTCTCACGGAATCCCCTTGTATCTCACAGGATCCCAAGTCTATATATATATAGGGTAATTAGTTTTAACTCGTTTTCAAAGAGTACATATGTGATTTTTTTCCTTTAGAGATAAACTATATCGTAGTGTATTGTCGTATAGAGTTTAATTATAATTTACGTACTACATATCGAATGTACGTGAAACATAATTTTGTCCCGCTGCATTGTGTGGGCATTCTGCTAGTATTGTAATATATATGAAGTATGATTTATTTTTCGACTTAAAGTTAACAGTACGAAAAAATAAGCTCTGCTTACTATATTATTCATCTGCTCGATATTTTGTTTTGAATCCATCGTCGTGTAGAGAGAAATAAACTGATAGTCCTATTACTTATTGGGATACTATATTGTGGTAATGTACGGATGAAATCGTAAATTTGGTTGTTAACAAAAGACTATTTATGTGTGTTTATATATATAAATATTGGACCTAAAAATATAAAGTATCTAATTTGCTGTCATAACTCAAAAGCATAACTGATTTGCCCCTAACTTGATTACTTAATATAAAAAACACAGATTTCATCATCATTATCATTATCATTATCATTATTTTTAATTTAATGTAAAATATTCTTATCTATTCATATAGTTTTTGTTAGCATGAGGCTTGTGCGCTGGCTTTTTGTTGTTTGCTCTTCTTTGTACATCAGATGCCCGTGAACGTGTGATCCCGTCTTTTTTGCTGGTTTACTATATGCTTTCCTTTCCCTTCTTTTGTGCGCACTTTTTGAAATATTCCCCTCGTTATATTAAACAATTGCTAAAATATCACATTTTTTAATTCCAATATATACAATTTGGCGTCCAAACACTCTTACCATTATTCAACTTCCCATTTGTCACTTTCTTCCTCTCATATTCACTGATAACTATATCACATTACATATAAAAACATGTTTATTTTGTTTTCCCTTATTTTTCTATTCTTTTCTATCAATTTTAATTAATTGGGTGTCGATCGCATTATAAGACCTACTTCTACGCCTAACTTTATATTATATATGCACATCTACCATTTCCCTTATGGGTTATGAGTTCAATTTTTTCTTAAATACCAGTATTTTCATTGAATACTCATTAATTTCTTGCTAAGTTGTGGTGTTTTAATGTTATTTGCCGTTTTAAAAAAAAAAATACTCATTAATTCAATTTGACATTTACCTTTTTATGCAGGGTAAGGTTCGGAGGGGCAACCATCATTTGAGGGGCAATAGGGGCAGCTCATCTCTTTATATCAGCCTTTGAATTCTTTGATCAACGGTTTAGATTCACTGCATTTTAAAACCACTGTATTTTAAACGTAAAATAAGATGCAATGAATTTGAACCTAAAATGCAGTGAATATGAGTCGCTGATTAAAAGTTCAATGGTTGTTGATGATGGATCTTTCCTTCTTGCTCCTCAAATGAGGGTTGCTCCTTTGATCACACACCTTCTATGCATATATTAATTACGATTTTGATAGTTAAGGAAATTACGAGTTCATAATATACGATAAGACATATTTAATGAAGTACTAAGTTTCTTATATATAAATGTAGTATTTACATCTATCACTCATTATTTACATTTTTTATCAAAAATAAATAACAAATTATGATATTTAAGAAAATAATGGGTTCATTACGTGCACCTTAATGTGTTCCACGAAAGCACAACTTAACAAAACCCTTTTTTTTATTTGCACTAATTGTTGGATGTTGGATATCAAATGTATAACATTGCTAGACTAAGCTTTTATTTAATACTTTTTTACTGGACATGTTGTTAGGCATACGTTTAATACACATCTTACGGAGTATTTGATTTTTTTCTTCTATATTTTTAATATTGAATGTATGGTATCGTTAGACTAAACTTATCATGTTTTTTCACGTTTGCATATATAATGAGGGCTCATGTATAATTTCGAGTAATAAAAAACGTGTAATGATACAAGTCTAAAGATAGTGAAATCAATCCCATGCCTTATATATATGAACTTTTATTTTACTTTATCTTTTTATTTATGGTAAACATATATTTTTGTCACACAAAGCATTTTTCTAGTCTATCCTATTCGTTGATAAGTAAACACATATATTATGAGTCATTTAGCCAACTACATTTTGACACAACACGCAATGCGTCAAAGGTAATAAGTTGAATGCGTCCCCCACTTTGTTTGGCATCGCATTAGTTGTTGGCCCATGTTAACCATCTATACAATTCTTACCATATATACTTTTATAATAATGTCAACTATTAAATAAAATCATTGACAAAAGTCCCAAATCCCACCATTTCTCATTCAATGTCACATTTATATCTACACCACATATAATAAATTTTCGTACTAAAATGTCTTAATTTCGATGTTGTTAGAGAGGAGAAGGGACTTTACGAAGGAAGAAAAGTAAACCAATATATTATTACATACTTACATGCACTGGCGGAAGTTATACTTTTAAATTAGGGTATGCAATTTTATGTTAATTTTTTTCCCCCGTGTTAGATCAATATAGAGTAAACATTTGTTTTCTCGGGTTGTGGCTTTTTATGGCTTTTGATCATTTGATTATATATTTGACGTTCGAATATGATCATTCTACGGATGACTAGATTTAGAGTTCAATAAGTATCCCATGTTAGCTGGTTTTGGTCTTAACCAAATATGAAAATTGGTTTGTTATGAGTTAGCTATGTGTATGTACTAGCAGCGATGCGACGATAAGATATTTACAAGTTGGTGACCTCATTTGATCGTTCCGTGCGGAGTATTATGTTGTATGAAGTTAATATACGAAATTTTATTGAGGTTACATATTTTTAGTTTGACATATTTTCTTTGTTTACTTTATTTCTTTTTGTATGAGTCAAACATTAATATTATGTCATATAGGTTCTTGGTGAGTTGCATAGTATCATATTTATAATTTTATACGATGTTTAGAAGCCGTTTAGTATTCATAGATAGAGTTTTAAATATTTAAGAGAAAGAAAGTCATATGCTCTATAAGTAGTTGAGATAGAAATAAGTAAACATATAACTTGAAATCCTTTGTGATAGAATCATCTTTTAAAGTGATTATATACAAACAAAATGATTACATCCTAAAAATTATAATTTTATATTTGAACATCTAAGACATCTTGATTATTTCAGCAACTCCAAAACTCAAGACTCATTTTGTATAATTAACTCATGTTTATACTAAATTATATGTTGATGACTAAATCTTTATGTGAATCATTAATCGTTAATCGATTATATGTAATATAATAATAAATAATTAGCAGATAACTCAATTACTTGATAAATTTAATTCAAACTTACCAAAAGGAGTAAAAAGCATGTACAAAATATTGGGAGAAAAAATAAAAAGACTAAACACTTTAATATACGGAGTATAGTCTAGTTATCTAGTTATATGTAAAAAAGAGTGTTAATTCGGGAACTTGTGAAAAGCATTGGTTGAGAGTTGTACTAGCCAATAAAGCATCTGTACTATTGTCCTCTGTATCCATGTTTGATCTTTTTTATTGGTTACTTATTTGAAGACTTCCAAATAGAAGGGTATTCACTCCTTTTACACAGGCTATGCACCTTATACATTTCAATCTAGAAACTATCAGAAAGTAATATTTTTGCAGTGCTACCAGAAATCCAAGAGTATGCAAGTGCATACCCTTGATTGTCAACAAGTCCGCCCCTACTTACATGTTACTATTCATTACAAGTTAAAAGATGAATATATGTCAAAATAGAAAAATATGTGTACAAGTGTATCATTTTATATTCTTATAAGTTTTACGTGTGTTTTCTTTCGATTTTTCAAACAACAACTTGAACAACCTCATCAATTATTATGTGTCAATCCAACATAATTATTATAAGACTTAACTAATCCAACATACTTATCATAACTTTCATTATTCGCAATTATTACTTTGATACCAAATTACTAATAATTTCATTTCTAACCAACCAAAAAAATAATATTATACTTATTTCTTTACTTTTATCAAAACTTTCTCTAGTTACTTTATAGAATTAAATAATAATAATATGTATACAGTGGAAATATGTACTCCAACAAACACAAACCACTTTTTGTATCTATCTTTCTATATATGGATCCTTTATCTATATATCTTCTGTACTTGTATTTTTTTAAAGTTTTTTATTTTTAATTTTGCACATTTCTGGTGGTCTGAAAATGTCCCTGAAAAGTACGGAAGATACATACACATAATATTATTTTCATGAAAAAGGATCATCGCTTCAAAGCCAAGCGCACCAAACATTTACTCAAAACCCTAATTAGCCCCCACACATTTCTCACCTACTATCTGTATTTATATCTTTTACTGTTCTTCATTCACTGTTTGTATATCTGATTCAATTTATGAAAGTTGAATATAACTGTAGATTTTTGATTACGCTAAAACTAATCAGTAGACGGATTATGTTTCGTGTTTAATCGTGATCGAGCGAACTATAACTTAAATTCAACAATGTCGTCCAAGCAAACCGGATTGAAGTCAAGGAAATCGATATCGAAAAACGCGACTTCGCAATCGTCGTCTTCGAAACATGTCACAGAAGTTTCTGTTGATAATCTGAATTCTCCGGTTTCATCGGCGAAAAGTAAGCCACAGCACTTTTACTCGGAGAATTTGCCGTTGAGTTCGGAGAGATCGAAGGAGAATGTGACGGTTACAGTTCGGTTCCGGCCTCTCAGGTGATTGAATTAGGTTAATTTTTTGGTTAATTGTGAATTTGTTTGGTTAATTTATGGTTATTATTGATTAGTAAGTGATTTAAATATTGTTTGTGGATAGTCCTAGGGAAATAAGGCAGGGTGAGGAGATTGCTTGGTATGCCGACGGAGAAACGATAGTACGGAACGAGAATACTCAGTCAATTGCTTATGCATATGGTATGATACATTACTACAACTAGTAGAAGTCAGTTGTTGAACTTATTGGTGTACAATTTGGGAACTTGTAGTTATACTTTAGAGCAGTCCCCGGTTAACTAGATAGAGGTTCATGTTCCTAGTATTTGCATTTTAGGCTGCCTATCACATTCGGCAACAAATGAAAAGTGAAACTGAGTAGTAATAACATAGAAGTACTGTGAAGATTTACGTGGAAAAAGTTTTAATGTTATGTGAGAGTTTTGATGATTTTGTTTTGCATTTCGAGGTTGCAAAATGCTAGTAGAAGTAGAACACCAATGTATATTCTTTGCAGAGGCTGGTGTTACTTTTTGTTCAAACTTGAGAAAGTCATAACCTGAAATTGAGTTTTTGGCTTTTCTTGTTTAACAAGAACACTTATAAGTTGACATATATATAAGCAGGTGTGATCATGTGAATGATGAAAGTTATCTGACTGCTTGCTTTCTTGTGTAACTTTAGGTAGGATTTTAAAGTGACCATAGCCACTCAGGCTTGGATTTGGAATGTTCTAGACTGGAATCCAAAATAAATCGCTTGATATGTAGTCCCTACTCCCTATTGTTATGCAAGAAAGACAAGTGGTCCAAAGTAGTCTTTTGCCTGCTTCTATCTGTTACACTTGAACATAAGGCCGTTTACTGTCGAGATATTATAGCTTAAAAGGATAATCACGTACTGTCTGTTATAAAGTCAAGGTTTAGTAAAAGAACAGGAAGTTTATTGACATTAGTTGTTAGTGAAAAAGTAGTGGTCAAGCTTAAACTGAAGGACATGAATATGTTCGTGAACACTTATTTTTGAGTCAATTTGGGGATATTAAAGTATCTGAGTGTTTTATCCCTAGCCGAATTTGAGCTTGAAATTGTAGATTCATCTTTACCTGTATGTGAATTGATATACCTAGTTGAGCCCAAACCACTTCCTCTGTGATTTCAGCCTGACTTGTTTATGTGTCCATCCTTAGAAAATTAGATGAACATTTTGGGATTCATTTGAAAGTGTAGAGTGTGGTTCCCGTGATTTCTTTATGCTTATTATTTTTCTAAAACTAAAGTTGAGAATGTTAACTCATATTGATCTACAGTTGATCGGTTTAAGAACCATTGATTACAGGTCTTAGTTCTGAATAGCAGCAATGTTATTTTTAGAAGGTGAATATACTTGCAATATCTAGGTTTGATTAATATTGTGGTTACATAAGTATAGAGGACTCATTCATTTAAATTATCAAAACGGACCTGTAGTTCCTACAAATGACTCTTGGTTCAAATTCTTGTCTTATATAAGATATAAGATATCTGTCACAAGGAAGATTTTCTGCTAGATCTCTGTTTTGTATTTAACAATCATTTGGTAGGTAAGTGAGGTTGCACTTTTGTTTATAAATGAAAATGATATCTTGCATTACTTTCATACAATTGTCCACCTTTTCCTTTAAAATATTTTCATTTAGAGAAGATCGATTTGGATATCGCAACTGACATTGTAGAAACCCTCCCTTTTTTATATGTAGATCGGGTGTTTGGGCCTACCACAACAACACGTCATGTATATGATATTGCTGCCCATCATGTTGTCGGCGGTGCTATGGAAGGCGTGAATGGTATGCAATGCTTAAGTTTTATTCAGCTTATCTGTATAATAATTGCTTAAAGATATCACCTCTGAGTGGCTTGGCTGTAAAGAAAATGCTATTTGAACTTCCAAGTATGCACAGGCTTACAAGGAGATATATCATCAATACATTGTCTGTCCTAAATTTCATATTTGGGGCTGCGCTGAAATAACTTTTGGTTAATACAATCAATAAAACGAGGCCCCTTTGATCTGTACGCTAAGCCTTTTAGTTTCCATGTATTTTTGACTGTATATCAGTATTGGTATTTTAATGAAAACTGTAGCCTTTTCAATTTAGTTATTATGAGTTCTCTTTATATGTCTGCATTACCTTTTATAAATCTTCTATGTTCTATCATCAGGAACTATCTTTGCTTATGGTGTTACAAGTAGTGGGAAGACTCACACCATGCATGTCAGTCCATTTTCTTTTCTTGTACTTTTGTAATTCTGTAGCTTGTTATTATTGTCTTCTGATTTATTGTTTCACTGTTCAAAACTTGATATCCATAAGCCACATGAATAGATGAACCCTTCAGTTAAATATTTCTCGCTCGGTGTCTATGTATGTTATATTCCAATGCATTTCTTCTGATTATTTCTGTCATTTATACAAGTCAGGGTGATCAGAGGTCCCCTGGAATCATCCCATTGGCAGTAAAGGATGCTTTCAGTATAATTCAAGAGGTCTGTATGGCTAAACTCTTGAGACCTTCTATAAAAGTTATATTATATATGCTTTAATAAGATCTGATAAATATTTCACATTTTCAGACTCCAAGTCGAGAATATCTTCTCCGTGTCTCATATTTGGAAATTTATAATGAGGTACCCTTCTAAACAATATCTTCTGTGGCACTTGCCACTTGATAAATAAATGTCATCTATATATTTTCACCTATAAACGTTGGGATGGTCCTATGTTTTTTCATTATCTTCATCTGCTTTGCATGCCATTTCAATCTCAGTAGCAGTGTATACTTTTTTTCTATCTTTTGACACTGGCTGGCTCTATATAAGTTGAATTCTGAGCTCTTGAGGGAAATTCTGTGTCATGATTGAATGTTTTCATATTTCTAATTCTAGTTTGTGTTACTAGTTATATACTTGAATCATATGAATAATCTCTAAGTAGAATCAGCTACTCGTTGAAACATGATTGCAGATATGTACGCTCTCTGACATGTTACTTTTTGGTATTTACATGAAGTAGAAATTACCCGACCAGGCAACCAGCCTGCATTTTCGTGTTTTGAATATTCTCCGACATCTCTATAAGCATTCCTTGCCTTCTTGGATAGTTTCTAAAAACTGAATAAATTTCTTGTAAATAAGTTCCTTGGTAGCATTAATGATGCACATGACCGCCATAAGTTTGACACAATGTCTAAGTTTCATCTTTGGAGTTCTAGTTGGACATTCATTGTCCTGGTGAAAGTGTAACGCATATACAAGTTTTTTTTTTTACTTTTGGTATCCTCTCTCTCTATAGCTTCTTTGTATATTATGTTATATACGGTTTCTGCTGAACACCAACTTATTTCATCCATGCTGACTGTATGTTTGTCTTTTGCCAATATATGGAGCCCTTATAGAACCACCCTGATGCTAGTGTATCTTGGGCATATATTGCAGATGCCGGAGTCTTTTTATTTGGTAATGTTACAATCTTAAGATTCCTTTTTTCTTCAGGTTGTTAATGACTTGTTGAATCCAGCTGGGCAAAATTTAAGAATTAGGGAGGATGGTCAGGTAATTTCAGCATATTTTTCAAGTTATCATAATGTATGTTTCTTCCTTGGATTATTTGATTGGTATTGAAAATTTACCTCTTGATCCTTCAGCACACATTTACATTTATATTACCTTTTACTTAAAAGTTTACCTTTTGGACTTGAAAAAACCTTATAATGAAAATTAGCAACCTCAATTCTACTTTGGGATTACAATTTTCTGCTTAGTGATGATGCTAGAACTTATAAATATCTCAGCAATGCAAGGATTGCTTAGTTGCTTGGCAAAATTGATGGTTGTACCTCACCATGCGCTATTAATATTATATTGTAGTGTACCATTGTTTTTATAGATTCCATGTTATGGTCCTATCATATGACTCCCTTGTCTTCAAAACCTTATGTTCCAGTCATTAAAATGTTGACAATAGTAATTACAAAATAAAATATATATTGCTTGCAGGGAACCTTTGTTGAAGGTATAAAGGAGGAAGTCGTGCTATCTCCTGCCCATGCCCTTTCTCTTATTGCAGCTGGAGAAGGTTTGCCCTTTCTGTGCTTCCCTTGTGAAATTTAATGTTTTTACAATTGCAGATCTTAGTTCACCTGAAATGATTTAGGTTTTCCTTGTTTTGGACTGAACCAAGTGATATATTCCATTTATGTCTTTTTTGAACAACTAGATAATGCCAATAGTTTATTGCTACCCATGGTTTATAAAAAGTTCGTCACTCGATCCATTTATTCTATAAATGTAATTGGTCTACCATTCTTATTTTCTTTTATTTCTCTTTTCACAGAGCACAGACATGTTGGTTCGACAAATTTTAATTTGCTCAGCAGCAGAAGTCACACAATATTTACATTGGTAATTATTTAAATAAGGTTAATAATTCATTTTGATTTTATTTTTCTTGTCATGTAAAAAGGGTCTTTATGCACATAACAATGCCCATTTTCATTTGGTGGGTTTTTGGGTAGATCGATTTTGGCAATATTGAGGTCGTTAGGTTATTTGGTTATAAGATATGACTTTCAAAGGCCTAAGCATAAAATTCTGGTCTGGATAGTGGATAGAAACACCACATTATCTTCAAAACACTTTAGTCTCAACAAAAACATGAAGCATACACACATGCAGGCAAACATGGACACACATTCTTGCATGTGTGTGTCCAATATAAATGCTTGTTTATGTATGTACATATGTGGGTATATGCCAAATATAGATACTTAATTAAAAACAATCGGATTGTATTAAATGTTACAAGTAGCTCAAAACTAAGATACTAACAACGACATTTGTATATAAAAAAAGGAATAACACCAGAACTGTATACATCTGATTAAGGAAACGAAAGTGGCATCAGTTACAGGTAAGATAAAATGGCAAGAACTAATTGTAGCTTGTAGTATAGACATACTTGTAAATCTGCACATGAAACGGACCCCTGTTTCTTTTTAAGATAAAAGATAGCAATGCTTAACATGCTCTTATAGTGAAATCCTCATCCTTTTTGTGTAAATTTTCGCTACTACTTGATCTTGTATTATCTATGAATTAGGTGACTGTTTATCATTTTGTTTTTCAGGATGTACTTTATTGTTAATATTTTGTCACTTAATTACCTTCTTACAGACAATAGAGAGTAGTCCTTGTGGTGAAAATGGTGATGGTGGGGACGTTAACTTGTCACAGTTGGTATGCATCTGAACTTCACCTTTTATTTATTGCTGTTTCTATTGATGTTGGGTTTGTATTTGGCTCATACTTGCTTTCGGCCCGAGTAGTTCTTTTGCCTCCTTACTGCTGCAAACGACATGTATAAGTACTGTCAAAACAACCCAGCTTTTTGTAATATTATGTCACTTGTTCATCCTTATTAGTTTTAATCATACGTGAATTGACTTTCAAATGCAGAACCTCATAGATCTGGCAGGTTCTGAGAGCTCTAAAGCCGAAACGACTGGTGTTCGTCGAAAAGAAGGATCCTATATTAATAAAAGTCTGCTAACCCTTGGAACTGTGAGGCCTCATTAATTACCATTATTTTCAGTGTAATAGTTTGCTCTACAAATGTCTACATTTAGTCATGATAGTGTTCCTTTACTCTTATTACAATTAAGCAGTCTTCTGCTATTCGTATGTGGGGAAGAACAAAATAGGTTAAGTTATATAATTATCTCTGAAATCTTTATCCAGCAGTTCTCTTCTTGCTTTCTCCTTTGGTCTGTAACGTGTGCCTAAACTTTGACTATAATGAGTAATTAATTGGTTTCTATGTATATTGTTGTATTTTTCTTATTGGATATTGTTTATAGAGTTTGCTGACTCAGAACTGCTATAGGTTATATCGAAATTGACAGAAGTGAGAGCAGCTCATATACCATACAGGGACTCAAAGTTGACCAGGCTCCTTCAATCTTCATTAAGTGGTCATGGACGAGTATCTGTAAGTGTCACAAATTTTTCAAATCGACTGGGTCTTATGATAACTTGATAAAAAACAAGCATGTCTTTCCTCTTGAAGAAGAGTTGGCAATTTTGACCCATTTACTTATGAATGGGTCAATTTGGGTTATGTTTTATCTCTAACAGGCCAAACAAACATGTAGATAGTCACCAAAGTGTGTTTAATACTGACAATCTTCTAACAATCAATGAAATAAAGTAATTTAATTATCTCAACTGTATTTTACTCACTAACTGCTTTCCAAAATAAGTGTTTTGGTGTCCAGCGAGCTGAACTGGCCGATCACTAAAATTGACCCTTAATTGTCCTGCCCGCTCATTTGTCATATCTATTTTGAACAATAATACCATTTTCTCTTGGAGTCCTTATTCTCGTCCTTTCTAGCTTATTTGCACTGTTACTCCCTCATCAAGCAACTCCGAGGAGACGCATAATACATTAAAATTTGCCCATCGTGCAAAGCACATTGAAATTCAGGCGGCACAAAATAAGGTTTGGCGTTTGGACATTAAACTTTCAGGTGCTTCAAATTTCCCTTTATTTGACAGTATAGCAAAATAAGCATATAATTTTGCAGATCATTGATGAAAAATCCCTTATCAAGAAATACCAAAATGAAATTCGATCATTAAAGGAGGAGCTAGAACATTTGAAAAGTGGCATTGTAGTAGTTCCTCAATTAAAGGATGCTGGAGGAGATGACTTATTTCTTCTTAAACAGAAGGTACATTATTTACAATGATACAATAAACTGTGGTCTTTGTTCCATCAATGCGACCTCATTCTTGCTTAGCTATTAGAATCTTTTAAGGTTTGCACAGCTGAACTAATTAAATCAGGAATAACGAACCAAATTATTTGAAGGGGTTTATCAACATTTAATGGCGCTTGGGTTCGAGCATTGAACTACAAGTGTATGGTTACACCAGTAGGGAAATTTTTTTTCCTGCTTTTGGGTGACAATCTAGCAGATGGATAGCACCTGTTTAAAAGGAGCCAGAAAAAATATTAACTTATTTAACATATTCTCTCCATTCCCTACAAGTATACTGATACAATCAGATCTTTTGTGATGTCGAAAAGAGGTGGAAATTTTTAGACATATGAATAGGTTGATTTGGGTTGCGTCTTATCTCTTACTGGTCAAACAGGTAGAATATAAATTATTAACGATAGCCTAAAAGGAAGTGGGCCGAAAGTTGGCTGAAGTTCAATTTCATTGCATAAACTCTCAATCATTTCACTATAAATATCCAAGGTTGGTAATGATACTTGACACACAATTATATATAGATAGTTAAAAGTTCTGGACAAAAAGAATTCCAGGTCTACCACGATGACATGTTTCAATCCATACATAACATTTACCTGTTTTGACCGTTTCCCAACCTGAGTATTTGCCACCTGTAATCTCAATCATTATGCTGTGACTACCTAGTAAGTGCTATCTAAACAATCACAAGTAAATGACACTCGTTGTGCTCCTAACTATATAAAGATCATGTCACATGTGTTCCTTGAAAGAGTAGTATTCCTCTCTCTGTGCCATCAGTACAGATATCCTCTTATTTATGTGCTACTTTTGGTTACATGTGATGTGTACAGTTAGAAGATGGTCAAATGAAGTTGCAATCAAGATTGGAGCAAGAAGAAGAAGCCAAAGCTGCTTTGTTAAGCCGGATACAGAGGCTGACCAAATTAATCTTAGTTTCCACCAAGTCTTCTCCCTCATCTAGACTTCCCAATCGCTCAAATCTAAGAAGAAGACATTCCTTTGGCGAGGAAGAGGTAATTGGATGTCTTGCTCATTTTTCTAATTCATTGGATACTTGATATGTACCTTAATATTGATACGGCACTCTGGTTATCATGCCAAAAATGTCACATTAGTTCTGTTTTCGTCCTAAATGTAATTATATAATTTTAATGATCTCTTGCAATGGCCAGCTTGCATATCTCCCTCATCGGAAGCGTGACTTAATTTTGGATGATGAGAATTCTGAGTTGTATGTAGACCTTGATCAAAGTGTGGGAATAAATATTGATGTACTGAAAGAGGATAAAAAGGCCAAGAAGCCCGGATTACTCAATTGGTTGAAACCACGGGTCAGTCTCCTATGCAATTCTTGTTTCTTCTTTAATTAGTTGACCAACATATGAACTAAACTTAAGTATATCTATTCTCAACATTATTTGTTTGGAAAATTGTTCTTATTTGTGAGATTTAAATGACATTAATGGAAAGAGTACCACGTCATTGCAACAAAAGATTCCGCTGATACCTTGAAGTCCGCAGTTGGTCTCTTTCATGTTCATTTCAGAAGATTGTGAGAATAAATTAATTAATATCATATGTATGTGCAAGTTATTACATGCAAAGAAATTTAGATACAAATTTCTTGGAGTTTAATAATATGTGATCGTATTTCTGTAACAGTTCTACTCTTCACACATACTTATTACACAAAGCATGTTGTTACTGAGAATAAGTATCTTTGGTATAATAACTGATGACTTGTACTTCACTTGTATAAATCATCATTTATCCTTTTGTTGCGATTTTTTTTTTCACATTCCAAGCTTGCCAACTATGACATGTAACGATGCTTTTGTTGTTTTCCTACTATAATTTACCGAGTATGTATGTGGTCAAATATCAATGTGTTTGACCTATTTAGTTCTCTATTAGTGCTCATGGACTTTTCGTATGCTTTCATTAATTGCGTTATTTCTTTTACTAGAGACGGGACAGTGTATCTGGGGCTTTGACGAGTCCTAGTGATAAATCAAGCTGTGCCAAGTCTATCAGCACACCTTCAACTCCCCCTGCAGATAATCCTACTGAATCTAGACATTCACACTCCTTGCTATCAGAGTGCAGATCCGCTGAATTCTCACCGGGGGCCAGACACCATCAAGAAATCAATGATGATACTTTTTTGCAACAAGAGAGTCCTCTAGTAAGCATAAAGACAATTGACGAAATTGACCTCCTTAGAGAGCAGCAAAAGATATTGTCTGAGGAGATGGCCATTCAATTAAGTGCTCTAAAGCGTTTGTCACCAAATCCCGGAAGAGACTCCCAGAGGGAAATTATAAAAGTAAGAACTCAAATCTTTCATCAACTTTAACTGGGGTCTATATACTGATGAGAATCACTTTATAATCTATAGGTGGAGATTGCCAGACTGAATGAACAAATCAATCTGAGAAATGATCAAATTAAACTCATTGAAGACAGAATTGCTAGTTCTGTTGCATCATCTCGTGAGAAGATGGACGAAGTTGAACAGACACAAGTAAGTGCTATTACTAGGAGACAATGATTTTGACCTAATTACTTATGAATGGGTTTATTTGGTTGGTACTTTATCTCAAACAGCTCAAATGGGTAAATTATTAAAGGGAATTTGGTCAAATAAGTTGAAAGTCACCCAATGTCTATTTCAACATTTCGGATCGTTTTATATAAACTCTTAGATTGTTTTCGTAATCATATAAACCCACTATTTTTTCTAAACCCTTTAGGGATAAATCCAACCCATCTCGACCCCCCATCTTACCACCTCTAGCTAGTAGCTACTACCTTCAAAATGTATGTCCTTGCCTAGTGTAGTTTTTCTTTCTAAGCTCCAATTGCTATCTTTGCAGAGGGTTTCTGAGCTAGAAGCACAATTAAATGAGAAGTCCTTTGAGCTTGAGGTAGGTTCCTTTGATATCTAGAGTGGTTTCTTTGTTCTCTTATTTTGATTGAAAGAAAAACTATTCTTTCTTTCTCTTTTTTTTTTCCTTCGACGAAATAAATGTGTGTGTGTGTGTGTGTGCATGCCCATGTGTGTGTCTCACACTCAATCACACACACATACCAAGATATCCATTTTATTTCATGCCCATAAAAGATATATTAACTTACAGGGGAGGGGTTAAACAGTACATGAACATTAAAGTGAACTTTTTTCCAGGGTCATCTTTAGTTAACAATTTACCATAACTTTGAGGCATGTTCTACTCTCATTTGCCAGGTGAAAGCTGGGGATAATAGAGTACTTCAGGAGCAGCTCAACCTAAAGGTAACAATGGAAACCGAATCCTACTATTCCCCTTTTCACAACATTCTGATTTTTCTTGCTTACGGATCTTGAGATTTCATGTTTTCTCCAGATCAATGAATGTGAAGGACTACAGGAAACAATTAAATCCTTGAAACTACAACTTTCTGAGGCACGGAGTACATTCAATGCAGAAAGGGATGCAAAAATTATGTCGCTTCATCAAGCTCAGGTTCATTCCTAAATTACTGCTTGCATCTTCTTGTTTAATTAAATGAGGCAATTTGGGTGGGTTGGGTAATGAATTTGAGGCGAAGTGTATAATCAGTGGTAAGGATTAAAGTAAGGATAACGGATTTGTGACAAAGTGTATAATTAGTGGTTAGGATCAAAGTACGGGGTTCATTGGGATGATGACAGAAGCGGAACTATAAACCTAAGAGTAATGAAGCCGAGAATCGGAGCAATAAAAATAAGTTACGTCCCATTCCAGTCTGTAAAACTGAATACAAACCTTGGTGTTATAGTTTTAAAATGTTAAATATATATCAATGTCATTTAAAATTCAAACCTAAAATGATTCTTTTTGACTGAATACAAACCTAGCTGGGGATAAGTTACGTTGCTTTTTCTGAAGTTACAACCCTAAAATGATTTTTTTGACTTTAGAGCTGAGAACGGGGCTAACTATAGCTGGTACAGGTAGAAACAGTGTTAAAAAGCCCAAAACACTTTTGTTGAAAACAGCTGTAATACTGTCAAATAAGGTTACAAAATAAATTACTCCGTATGATACTTCCGCAACAATCCAACTTCCTGAATTAAAAGGTACATTTTGGCAACTTTTGGCCATAACATTTTTAATTTTGACCCGTTTGACTTGTTAAAGATAAAACATAGCCCGAATCGAGCTTGTTTTGTCAAGCTGAAAAAGATAGCCCTAATCGACCAATAAGTAAATTTGTCGAACTTGCCATCTCAATTTAATGTCAAACCAATTACTGTAGCACAAACTAACTTCAGGAAAGATTTCATGTGAAACATATTTGAATAATAAAAGCATAGCATTTGAAGTAATGCTATTGTATTTTAGGCACTGGAGATAGAAGAATTCAAACAAAAAGTGACCGAGCTAACCGAGTCAAAAGAGCAGATAGAATCCCGAAATAAAAAACTAGCAGAAGAGAGCTCTTATGCCAAAGGTTTAGCCTCAGCTGCAGCAGTTGAGCTCAAGGCACTCTCTGAAGAAGTTGCAAAGTTAATGAACCACAACGAGAAACTATCAGCTGAGTTGGTATCACACAAGAATTCCCCACACCAGCGTAGTAAACAGACACCCCCCACTAGAAATGGACGTAAAGATAACGCCTATTTCAGACAAAAAGACCCAAGCCCTACACAATCAGAACTAAAGAGAGAACTTGCATTGAGCAGAGAAAGAGAAGTGTCTTATGAAGCTGTGCTCTCTGAAAAGGATCAAAGAGAATCTGATCTACAACGAATAGTAGAGGAATCTAAAGAGAGAGAAGCGTATCTTGAAAACGAGCTTGCAAATATGTGGGTTCTTGTAGCAAAGCTTAGGAAGTCACAAGGAGCTAAAACAGATGTGTCGGAGTCAAGTCGAGAGAGTCAAGCGGTCGATAGTTTCGACATGTGGAACGGCATTGGACAAACAAAGGACTTTGTATAACTTGAACAAATGGTAGTTGGGTGATTCATGGGCAATTTGAGGAAATTTGTGTTGTGCAACTAAACGAATAGAGATAGATAGTAGTGTTTGGAATTAGGAATTGGGATACTGTGTGGTATGTAAAAAGGTGTTTTTGGGTTATTTTATTAGGTGTTTTAAATGTTGTACAAGTAAGTGGTTTGCTATTTATTCCATTTTGAGGTTCAATTACGTGTTTAGTCAAGTTTGGTTACAATTTGGCTCTAATCTGTATAAACAAAATGGTAGTTGTATCTTGTAGCGTGAGTGGGTTATGACCAACTTGGTTCAAAGCAGGATCAGGATCTTATGTAGGATTGTTTTTGTCTTTGCAAGATCGAGATTGTAAGATCGGGATCATGATTAAATCCTGTCAAAATATTATTTTTTGTATAAAGATATCTAAATTATTGTTGAAAACTACTATTAGAGATGCAAATTGTCGACATATATTTCTAAGACGATAAACGTTTTAAAATAAGAGATAGTATTCTATATTCAATTGTTATTTTAGAGGTTCTAGACTTTTTATTAGGTTATAATTTGATAATAAATGGATTAAATTAGAGGTGACAATTTAAAACCCATTGGTTAATTATATGTCAATTTAGTTAGTATTTAGAAGATGATGGGTTTGTTGGGTCTTTTCCGGTCCTCCTCATTTTTTGGATGAGTTTAAATGAGTTTTACAATACAACTTCCAATTATGTAACAATTAACCAACGGCTCTAGCAGGTATTATTTTTTCCACCTCAATTCATTTATTTCATTTTTCACTCAAATTTAAAAAAAAAAGTTAGGTAAAAACCAGATGACCTAACCCGACCCGAGACCCATTAGACCCGGACTCGTTAAGACCCATCCTTCTAAATGACTCATCTAGATCCGGACCCATTTAGACACAAACCCATCTAGACCCATGACCCGACCCGACCTATTCATTTTGCCACTTATAGATTAAATGGAGAAATTGAATTTGGAAACAAAAGAACGATAAGTTTTGAGATAAGATTTGGACTACGTATGGGCCTTATAAGCCCAATTGCTAAAAAAGGCCCATTTGTAGGAACGGACCGTTCAACGATTTTACGATCTTACTCCGATCCTACCTTCCGACCGATCTTACTCCGATCTGCACATTTTTCCTTGGTAGGATCGTACGATCTTACGATTAGGATCACGATCTTAACAACCTTGGTTCAAATACCTTAAAACTAACGGCTTATTTTTAGATGATTTTAGTTTAAGTCAAGGGTGGGTGTAGAAGGGGGCATGAGGCAGCCGCCCCCATTAGAATTTTCAAATCATGTAAAAAGATAATTTTTTTAAGGGTCTTATTATATTTTATAGGGTTTGCCTCTAAAGATGAAGAAATAATTAAAAGTATTTTATGACCCCCTAATATATTAATTCTAACTCCGCCTCCTGAATTAACTAATGATGAATTTGGTTAATTCTTTCTCATTCTCATTATCTTTACTAGTTTATTGATCATATTCACCAATCAATTCTTAAAAATAGATATTTATAGGTGTTGTGTTGTGGCCGTTTTAGTATTGGTGGTGATCGACGGTGGGGGTGGTCAACTGTGGTTGTCGTGGTCAACGGTAGGGGTGGTCAACTGTGATTGTGGTGGTCGACGGTGTTTGTGCTGTTAGTAGTTGAAGAACTTGAAGACATTCAGGGACCCAGACTAAACTCAAGTAATCAAGTACATATGATTCGATCATATTTCATACTTTATAAAATAATGAACACCATGTATTTTTCATCAAATTACGACTAAATCTATAACATAAACAAAAGGTTCAAAAAGTATTGGGATGAGTATGATCTGATCATTTAATTGTTATTTGCTTAAAATTTTAACAAAACTAATTTAATTAACGTGGATATAATAAGATAATAATAAGAAAAGTGTTACTAGATTATAAATAAAATTTCATGAATAAAATATTTTTTTATAGAAAACACAGAGAATACAATAAATATAATTATACACAAAAGAGTAAATATCTCAAAGCCATTGATGACGTTTTGGGGTTCTAAGACCCCTGCCAACGGTCTGTCGTTGGGGGTTTCGGTTCAACCGACGCAACCGACGCCGTTGGTACGGTGCGTCGGTTGCGACCCGTCGATAGGAAGCGTCGGAATACCGAAGGAAAAGGAAAAGGGGGTGGGTCCCCGTCGGTCAATTCAAACGGCTATAAAAAAAATAAAAAAAAATGAAAAAATATCCGTTGAGATGAAATAAAAAAAAAAAAAAAACTTTTTAACAATTTTCACTCCACTATATATACACAACATATACTCACTAATTTTAACACATCTCATTTCCATTTCCACTCAATATATATATACAATCTTTAACCCATTTCACATACACACTTTTCACCAAATTCCACCACCAAAAAATACCATACATCAACACAAATTAAACCAAATTCCACCACAAAAAAAAAACCATTTCACATACACAAATTAAACCAAATTCCACCACCAAAAAATACCATATTCATACACAAATTATACCAAATTCTACCACCAAAAAATGATACCCAACCAATCAACGGACGAAGATATGTGGAACAATTTAATAAACAATCCCATACCGAACACGACCCATAATCCAACTTCACCGACGGCCACATCTTCCGCTCAATCTAGCAACTCGTCACCAAGTCAACCCCCCGGTTTTTCACAATACGCTACACAATTTCAAGGTTACCAAAACTACCAACACTTTTCACCGTATTCTCCATTCCAACAAACTCCACCACCATTCCATCAAACTCCACCACCATTCCAACAAACTCCACCACCATTCCATCAAACTCCACCACCATTTGGAGACCCACGATTTTTAACCCAACCATCCTCCGCTTTCTCTCCATTTCCACCTACTCCAATAAACTATTCACAATTCGGAAACATCCACACTCCACCCAAGCCCGAGTCACCAAGTCAAGCGGAAGCCGTGCCGAGCCCGAAGTCGAAAAAAGGAAAAGGAAAAGGAAAAGGAGAACCAAAAAGGGTTCAAGTTAGATGGTCCGACGAAGAGGCGCTAATATTATCCGAACGTTGGATTCACCGTTCCGAGATTTCAAAGAAAGGGGTTTCACAAAGCTTCGAAGCTTTTTGGGACAAAGTTTTAAAGGATTATAATACGGTTGCACCTCAAGAACGTAATTTGAGCCAACTTCAAGGAAAGTGGAACAAAATTCGTAGCGACACCAAAATTTTCATTGCCATCTACAAACATCTTACCAATCCTCGTCAAAGCGGGGCAAGTGATAGCGACATTTTGAAGGGTGTCACGAAGCGTTTAAGTCTCAACAAAACTGCACCTTCATATATGAAAAATGTTGGAATGTACTACTACATTGTCCAAAGTTTATGGAAAATGATGGAGTCATGAGCCGACAACCAAGCCAAGCCGAACTCGAGCCGATAAATCTTGGTGACGATATGCCTACTTCCGAGCATTTAGCGACCAACATGGAACGGTTGTTCCAAGACGACATTATTCGTCGTCCGCCCCGCCAAGCTAAAGCTAAAAAAAGTCAAAAAAGTTCGGGTTCGAGTGACGCCGCTACTTCCTCGCGTAGTTTGAAAGAAAAAAAACGTTTAGTCAACATAGAAGCCGCGGAAGCACAAAAAGCAGCGTTGGCCACGATCGACAAAAATTCGGTCAAAAAAACTATATTAAGATCGTGGAAAATGTTATATAAAAAAAATACCGAGCGGTCTTAAAGGCAAGGAAAAAAGGATGCTCGAAGAGGTGCGTCAAAGCGTTGTCGATAATTATGAAAATGATTATAAGACGGTTTTCGGTCGTGAAGCGGGCTCGGGTTCGGCTCACGTCAACGATTCGGACGAAGCCGACAACGAAAATGAAGCCGAAGTGGGTTCGGACGATTCGGAGTAGACGGCTAGTTGTCTTTTTTACTTTTGAATAAAATGTAATTTTTTTTTAGGAATTGTAACTTTTTTTTTTAATTTTTAGGAATTGTAACGTTTTATTTTATATTAATGTAATGTTTTTAGTTTTGATAAAAATGTTCTATTTAAGTTTATGGTTTAATAAATAAATAAAGAAATTAGTGTGTGAGTCCTAAAAAGAGAAGTGATGTTAACTGATGTTCACTGTTGGCAGACTAGTGTTAGTTTGTGTCAGTTTTGGAAAAAGCTGACGTGACGTTGATATGCAACTGATGTGTCAGTTGGTGTTCATCATTGGGAGGGGTCTAAGAATGATTTTTTTAGTGTTATATAGGTAAAGTACGGAGTATTAATACTTAATAGTATATTTTTTATTTAATGAAATTAGGGTTGAATGGTGAGAAAATAAGAAAGAGGAAAGTTAGCTTTTTAAACTGACGTGGATGCCATATGTACGTATGATGTGGCAAAAAGTATGTGGCAGCTGATGTGATAGTCTAGTCGGGTTTTATAAATGTCAAACGGTAATAATCAATGTTTTGAAAATCGGAAATTGAATCGGACTGGAATCCTTCAATTTCCGGTTGGACCGGTCGGATCGGTCCGGTTCAACCGTCCTAAAACCAGCCTACAATCACTTTTTTTTTAAAAAAAAAAAATCAAAAACTGATCGGACTGATCCAGTTCCCGGTTGAACCGTCCGGTTTTGACCGAACCGTCCGGTTCGTTGACCAATATAGTTTGTACAAATCGTAGCATGGATTCTTCTGATTTGTTAGCATACTTGGACAATAATTTAGGTAAGTTCCATACTTGAAATAATCTGTAACTCACTTTTATTTAAATTCTGCCTGTTAAATATTGTATATGCACCAGAACCCCCAAAAATGCTCAGGCGAATTCAGTTTGATACCTCCTTCACAAGCATCCCAACCTTCCGGCGCTGCCTCCTTCACTCCACCACAACTACACCCAACCCATCACATCTCCTCCGTGTGGCTACCGTCCTGTACCAACAACAAGACTCACCTGAATCAAGACTCCACACCTCTCTCTCTCGCTGCCATTTCCATCTGACCCATGAATTCTTTCTTCAAATCTGTAACCAATTCCCGTATTCTTGGAAACCCGTGTATAAATTTCACAAATTTACACAAACCCAAATCTTTGATCATACGCCCGCCACCCTAAACAAAATGCTTGATGTCATTGGCAAATCAAGAAACATCGACCTTTTATGGGAGTTGGCCCAAGATATCGGTCAACGACGTTTGGTTACTGATAAAAGTTACAAGATTGTGATCACAACATTGGCTTCCGCAAGGGAATTGAAGAAATGTGTTGAATTTTTTCATGTAATGAAAGGGTTTGGTTATGGGTATAATTTGGGGACTTTGAATAAGGTTGTTGAGAGTTTATGTCAGTGTAAGCTTGTTGATGAAGCTAGATATGTTGTTTTGAAGATGAAAGAGTTTGTTAAACCGGATGGGTTTACTTACAAGTGTTTGGTTAAGGGGTTTTGTGACGTGGGTAATTTGGTTGAAGCTTCAAAGATTTGGAATTTGATGGTTGATGAAGGTTTTGAGGTGGAGATTGATGGTGTTGAGAAGATGATGGATAGTTTTTTTAAGGTGAATCGATATGATGAGGCGATGAAGCTTTTTGAATCGGTTAAACTTGATAGGATTGACGATGTAGGGGTTTCAACTTACAGGCTTGTGATAGGTTGGATGTGTAAGAAGGAAAAGCTTGGTCAAGCACGGGTGGTGTTTGATGAAATGCGTGAGAGAGGGATCGAACCAGATTCTGTGATATTTGGTTCGTTGATTTATGGGTTTTTGAGCAAAGCTAGGGTCCGTGAAGCTTATGAGATCGCGGAAAGGATTGAGAAGCCTGACATTAGTGTTTATCATGGTTTGATCAAGGGGCTTTTAAGGTTGAAAAGGGCAAATGAAGCAACAAATGTGTTTAGGGAGATGATAAGGAGAGGGTGTGAGCCTACAATGCACACATATGTAATGTTATTGCAAGGACATTTAGGGAAGAGAGGGAGGAAAGGAGACGATCCTTTAATCAATTTCGATACTATTTTTGTGGGAGGTTTGGTTAAGGCGGGGAAGTCATTAGAAGCAACCAAGTATGTTGAGAGAGTGATGAATCGAGGACTTGAGGTGCCTAGGTTTGACTATAATAGATTCTTGCACTACTATTCGAACGAAGACGGTGTTGCTATGTTTGAGGTAATGTCAAAGAAATTGAGAGAGGTTGGTTTATTTGATTTAGGAGACATTTTTGAAAGATATGGTCAGAAAATGGCTACTAGAGATAAAAGAAGGGATAGGTGAACTGTGAAATAATGTAAAGGTTATTAATCATCTTGGCGTCAAAACACTAATTAGGTAGGTTGGTTGGAGCAGTCAAGACTCCGGTTGTTACTCATCTTGCCAGGTGAACTTACACTATCATCAATATAAATTCATATTCTTATTACACAAACAAAAGATTGAAACTGTTGTCACTAGTCCTGTGAAGTTGTGATCTTATATGGGACCAAGGGAGTATAATGTTCTTGTTAGTTTATTTTATTTTTATATCTTCCGAGTAGCGCCTAAAAGGATTAACGTGGTTTAACATAAAAATGAAGTCATAAATCAACCTGTTATTTTTATTTCTTCCGAGTAGCGCCTACAAGGACTAACGTGGTTTAACATAAAATGAAGTCATAAATCAACCTGTTATCTTTGTATAAGAACTACATAAATCCCAATTTTAAATGTTAAACCTGTTAATTTATCTATCTTTATTATGGAGGACAACGTTTTTTCAACAGATTCTTCTGATCAAAAGATGTTTTTATGCAGTGCAAGTCAAGTATGTGGTTGAGACTTGAGAAGCATTATTATGGTCCACAATTATATCCAAATATGATTCGTCTTTATTTGGAAATAGGAAGATTTTATTAAAAGATTTTTGTTTATCATTATGTCAGTATGAAACTTCGATTAATCAGACAAAGAGCTCAGGGCCTAAGATTGTTGTATACTCCAAGTCTTACATGTAAATATAGACTGGGACCCCAAACTATTAGACTTTTAAGTACACCATGATGTGAAGCAACTACAAAGAAAATTATTATACCATTACTGCTAGTATATACATCATGAATGTTCATAGCAGGTGTCCACATTTAATCAACAATGATGAGTTATTCAAACTTGGTTTCCCTGTTTCTTTTTTTCATACTTTTCGCTTCTTCCTCCTCTTCTTCTTCTTCTTTCAATACAGGTACTTGTAAATGCTCTGCTAAACAAAGCGATGATTTGCTTTCTTTTAAACAAAACCTTTTCTCCATAAATTTCTCAATTGATGATCCTCTTTATTATTCCCCATGTCAAGATTGGCTCGGTTCTGATTATTCTCCAATTATGTCAAACTGGAACACAAGTAGAGATTGTTGTAATTGGAATGGAGTTACTTGTGACCCCTTCACAGGTGACGTTATTGCTCTCGACCTTAGTTGTGGCATGCTACAAGGTACCATCCATTCTAACGCGTCCCTTTATAACCTCCCTCACCTTGAGAGACTTAACCTTGCTTTCAACAGTTTTACATCTTCCCAACTTCCTCGCAAAATTGGAAGGTTTTCAAAAACCCTCACACACTTCAACATCTCTAATTTTGGGTTTTCTGGCCAAGTCCCAATGGAAATCACACTTCTTCATAGATTGGTGTCACTTGATCTCTCTTGGAATTATGGTTTTAGTCTTGGACCTCTTGTTTTTGAAAACCTGCTTCGAAATACTACTTCTTTGAAAGAACTTTCGCTTGAATATGTTGATATCTCTTCAGCTTTACCTACTTATCTTAATTTCTCTTCTTCCATGAAGTTACTAAATCTTCATTTTAGTAGATTGCAAGGTAAAATACCTCATAACATTTTCGATATTCGATCATTGGAAACACTTGACTTGTCGGAAAATAGTTTCACCGCCCAGATCCCTTCAAAAATTTCACGTCTTCCAAAATTGATTTCGCTTGATCTCTCTTGGAATGGGCTTGATAAATTGCAAATTCAACCTCATACTGTTAACACCCTTCTTGAAAATTCTACTCTTTTGAGAGACCTTTCATTTGCTTTAGTTAATATAGGTTTGGTTTTACCCAAACATCTTAATATCTCTTCTTCCTTGAAATCACTGGATCTCAGTTATACCAGCTTGCGAGGGAAATTACCTGATAACATCTTCAATCTTCAACATTTAGAAGAACTTTCCTTATCAGGGAACAATGATCTCACCGGTCCACTGCCCAAAGTTAATACGAGCACTACTATCCCTCTCAAGCTCTTAGATCTCTCCGCCACCAATATGTCAGGTGAGAAACTCGACTCAATTGGTCATTTGAAGTCTTTGAATCAATTACATCTCTCTGGTTGTGGTTTTGTGGGCTCCCTTCCCAGCTCCCTAGGTAATTGCAAGGAACTTTCTTTTATATTGTTATCATGGAACGTTGCCATCTTCGTTATCTACTCTTCCTTCTTTAGAATATATGATGCTCAATAATAACATGTTCAGCGGAGATGTACTGGTCGAGTTGTTTTCTCTTGGATCATTAAGACAATTAGACCTCGGTCACAATCAATTGACCGGGCAGATTGATGTGCTTGATCAAAGCCCCATTCTACAAACATTTAGACAGCTCACCAGCCTGATTTTACTAGACATCTCGTATAATAACTTCAGAGGTGAATGGGATTTGAATTCCTTGTTATCAAGCCTCACAAACCTTGCAGAACTCCATCTCTCGTACAGTGGTTTATCTGTTTTGTCTAATAGTGCAAATCGCTATGTGAACCCTGACTTTGGGATCTTACATTTAGCCTCTTGCAATCTGAAAGTGCTTCCAGAGTCCTTACGAGCCATGAAAAATCTCAAACAATTAAATCTATCCCGAAATTCTATACATGGAAACCTTCCTGATTGGGTAGGGGAGATCGGAGGTAATGGGTTGTTACATTTGGATCTCTCACATAACGCCATAACTAGCTTGCCACAATTTCAATGGCAAAGCGTGCAAACTCTACATCTCAAGTCTAACTTAATAGAAGGACCATTTCCTCAATCGATTTGCAACATGAGTATACTTATACAATTAGATATGTCCAATAACAGCTTTAGCGGAACGGTTCCACGATGCTTCGGGAATATCAGCACCATTCTTAGAATGGTGGATCTGGGGAACAATCGTTTTCATGGCACCATTCCAAATGTATATAAGAAATGCGAATATTTGGAGGGGTATATTTTAAATGGAAATCAATTAGAAGGAGAGTTGCCAAGTTCATTGTCCCTTTGTCGGTCATTGAGAGTAATTGATGTGGGAAACAACCATTTAAATGGCACATTTCCCGTCTGGTTGGGAGATCTTCCGAAAATCCAGGTTATTGTCCTAAAATCAAACAATTTCCATGGTCCTATCGATACCTCCTCCATGGTTGAGTTCCCATTTCCAAGTCTACAAGTTCTTGACTTATCTCATAATGGGTATGTAGGCCAACTCCCCGGAACGATCTTTCAGAATTTGAAGGCCATGAAGAATGTTGTAAAGAAGAGCACAAAACCAAGTTATTTGAACATAAGTGGCTTGTATTACTCTATCACTGTTGATGTGAAAGGAGTGCAACAAGATTTAATTCAAATTTTGGTTGGCTACACAATCATTAATCTATCCAATAATAGATTAGAAGGGGAGATTCCAAATACCATTGGTAGTCTTAACTCGTTGAAAGTGCTCAACCTATCCCACAACAATCTCAACGGTAGAATCACATCTGCTCTTGGTAATCTCTTAGAGATCGAATCGTTGGACCTGTCTTGGAACCAACTCACAGGAGAGATTCCTCAGAATCTTGCAGACATCAGAGGTCTTGCAGTTTTAAATCTTTCACATAACCATCTCGTGGGACGCATACCAGTTGGAAAACAGTTCAACACTTTTGAAGGAGACTCATTTGGTGGGAATTTGGGACTCTGTGGGTTTCCTCTGCTAAAGAAGTGTGAACACTCTTATGCTCCACAACTCGAAGGTGATGGAGATGAGAAGGATGATGACAGTTTATTAGAACGAAATGCGGTGATCTTGGGATGTGGATGTGGAACCTTGATTGGATTAGCAATGGGATATGTTATGTTGTCAACGGGGAAACCGAAGTGGTTCAATGCAATTGCTGATGCACTAGAGCAAATGATCTTTTGAAAAGGAGAAACAAGAGAAGATACACATGTGACAGCTTACTTGTTTCTTTTTTATATTGCTTTGTCTTTCATTGCTACTGTTTCCCCTTTTCCATTTTTACTGTCTTTCTTTCTCTATTCTTCTTTAACTAATAAAATAAATGCTACCATCACAAGAATAATTATTAAACTTTTTACTTTCATCATTTCTTTTTTTATAAACTAAGTCTATAAAAAATCAGTAAACATAAATAAAAGCATAGAATAGTTTTAAACATTATCATAGACGAATTTGCTAACAGAAGCATACATGATCACAAAGTTTTTTCACATTGTTAAATTTATGAAATCAAATTAAGCTAAAACTTTTTCGGTTTGGTTGATTCATGTTAACATACGTTTAAGTTGATTTAGTTTGACATATTATCTTAAGATTAAAAATCTCTGGCCGACCCTCAAAGACAACATGATATGTGACGAGGTTGGAGCATAACATACAATATATAGAAGAGTGGAACATTCGGGCAATATCAATTCATGCATATCTCCCCCAACATTTGAAATTGTGAATATAATCTAAAGGTACATAGATGGCATTAGGCGTGAACAAACCGGGTTTTTTTCCAACCCGACCTGACCCAGGTTTTTTGACCCATTTCAACCGGGTTTTACCGGGTTTTCCAACCCAACCCAATTTCATCCCGGTTCCAACCCGGTTTTAAAATCCAAAACCTCAAACCGGTTCCCTACCCGTCGGGTAGTGAAAAAACCAAACCGGGTTGGGTTGTACCCGGTTCTTATCGGGTCGGTTTTCCGGGTTTGGGCCGGGTCGATTTTGGAAACCAATTTATTTGTTCACCCCTAGACAGCCTCAACAAATAAATATAGGCTCTTGGCAGATGGCCCCTTCATGGGCCGGGCCATGACCGATAAGATCACAGTGAGTTCTATTGTTGAATAGTATTATATTATCTTCGTGCTACTTGCTACATTCTTATATATATTTTTAGATAGTGTAATACTTTTCGTGTGTTTGTTTAAGGAGCTGGAATTGGGGCTGGAGTTGAAATTTGTGGTTTGAATTGGGGCCATGACCGATAAGATCACAATATGTTCTATTGTTAAATATTATATTATCTTCATGCTACTTGCTACATTCTTACATATTTTTAGATAGTGTAATACTTTTCGTGTGTTTCGTAAGGAGCTGGAATCGGGCTGAAGCTGGAATTTTTTATTGGAGCTAGGGCTTGAGCTTCTATTTTAAGGATACCTTAAAAAAAGCTTAAGATCGTTAATACAATCTACAACATCATAGAACTTCCTCATATATTTTCTACTACAAGACTACATTAACGACTCATTGCTTAAGATCATAATTCATAAATACAATCTACACTTATAAATTATAATAACATAAGTGTCGGCAAGATACTTGAAAGACCGTTATTCTCGTTTACACGCGTTAGAGACGGATAAAAGCATCATTGAAGATATCCAATCTTGGAGACGTACGCCAAGAGAGGATCGTGAAGAGGAATAATACATTATTTATTATATTTATATTTTTTAAAATTACTTTAAAGTGTTAATACAATCAAATGATCAAACTCACACTCCGTTTGTTTTTCCTCTTGTTAAGTTTTGATATGAATATATAAGTTACTAGGTGAGGTTCCGTGACAATGTGGGGTTTCGACATTTGATTTTATAAATTGTGTAACTAATAGGTTAAGTTAAATAAAATTGTACCATGAATTGGATTTTTTATATAATATAATCGCCAATCAATAACATATAACATATACTTTATCAGTTTGGTATGGTTCAGGTTTTTTGACTTTTTTTAGTTAAGTTATTAAAAATACATGCCGGTTGTAAATCATATATTATCTAATTTGTAAACATTTTAGTTATAACATTTACCTATTTTATAAATGGGCAGATAATCAAACATTTATTAATATAATATGCATTTAATAAGAATGTAGTATGGAATTATTATAACCCATAACACACATATATATAAGCAATAACAATAGATTTTGAATAGCGATAATAATAATCCATATTCGTCAACTTGATCTTTGTAGGCGTTAATTTTTAGCAAATCAATAAAATGCTCAATCATACTTATTATCAAGTACATTTCAATTTTGTATTATAAATTCAAAGATGTGTGTATGAAAAGGAAAAATAATATTTTAATATGAAAATGTACATTTAATTTAATACCTTCAAAATTTATTGAAGTTTCATGATCTTCAAGAAGTTCTTTACCATTTGCTAGTTTTATAGTAAAATCGAAGTTGTTTTTGACAATGCTTTAAACATAATTTGTAAAAATATAAAATCTATGAATCACAAAAAGAAAATAGAACAATATTATTATGGTTGAATATGACATATGTTTGTCTATTATTTAGCTTCTTGTGTTCTAAATTAAGTGTCCTTATTTGACTTTTTGAGTATTGTAACACCCCCAAATTTAATGATTCGCGGAAGCATACTTTAGGTGTTACTAATCAATAATCAAAGCACACAGATATATAGCAAACGACTCTATATGCGTCGTTTTAACAAAATATATTAATATTAAAAGGTTTACAACAGTTTGAACTCATACATAGCTCGTGTTCGTAATATGAGAGATTTAAGTACATAATTAGTTATACAAAATCTAATAATGCAATGAAATCTCTGAAGTTTGCATGAAGACTCGAGCTAAGATGCATCCTGATGGGCAGTCCAAATCTACTGCTTAGTACCTGTGATACATGCTAAAATGGGTCAGCTAACGCTGGTGAGCTCACAGGTTTGAGTATCAAATAATATTCTATGAACCGCAAGATTTAAGTATTGATTTGCATCCAGCAAATGAAGTTACAGATAATGTATACAACCATGAGCGCATAGTCTGAGCTTAACTCGAGGGTCGGGTCCCATATAGAGAATTCCGAGCGAGGTGCCTCCACGAGTGCCTAATCTACACTCGTCTTCCCAAATATTAGTACGTCCGTTTACCCGGTTAGTGCTTGCTAACCCGGACGAGGAGGGTCAATCCTATATGGTACCATATACTAATATTCACGCTACTTTCGTATTACCAGACTATACTGACGGAGGACTTTGGTTTGATTAGTTGAAAACAACTCATGTAGTATATGGAAATATGTACTCGCGTTCATGTGTTAAAAACAAAGCAATGTATCACACCCCTAGTAAAACAGTAAAAAGAGGGGTCATGAGACTCACATGAGCCTGGAGAGTTTATCTTAATAAACTGAGATTGATTAGCCAATAATCGAAGTCCAAAGACTTGTAACCTGAGGGTGTCCACGACACGCGATGGTTATAAACATGTGAAGGCATCTAATAAGACTACCTTGTAGTTGTTTGTCCAACTAGAATGTCCAAATGATTACAATTTGGTTGATTGTTTAAGTGTTTGAAAATGTGTACGGCCCGTTGGTGATTGTTTGTAATAATAATCCCACGTTATTATTTTGATGATTTTGAAGTGTTATACCTAAAGTAAGTTCCAATGTGTTTTAGAAGTTGTGTCGCATTCGTGTTTGATGTTATAAAAATTTAACACGTTGTGTGAAAGTTTAGATGTAACACGGTTACTCGGGAACCTAGGGTAAGGGCGAAGCCCGTTAATGACGGGGGTCCGGGGGCAGCGCCCCTGGTAGCGGGGTCCAAGGGGCGGCAGCCCCTGCGGGGTCCAAGGGGCAGAGCCCCTGGCTGGGGTCGAGCCTGGACGTGAATTTGGGTGAAATGGGGCGTCAAATTTGGGCCTCAATACTTAGTGTAAAATTAGTTTGAAACCTTCTGTTTTATGCGTCACTTATAGCGTCATTTGGGGCTTAGGCGTCACTTAGGAAGTGACGCATGAAATGGCAGAATCTGAGTGAGGGCGTCACTTAGTGGCTTGGGCGACACTCAGGAAGTGTCGCATAGAATTGGAAATTCTGAGTTTAGGGCGTCACTTAGGTAAGTGACGCATAAGGTGGCGTCACTCCATCAGTGTCGGGTATAAGTGTCGGTTAGGCATCACTTAAAGGAGTGACGCATACTGGGGCGTCACTAAAGCAGTGTCGAGTTATTGGTGACGGTAAGGGTCCTAGGCGTCACTAAGCTAGTGACGGAGGTAAGTGTCTAGAAAAAGGGGTTTTATGCGGCACTTATGCAAGTGACGCATGACTAGGGCTTTTAGCGACACTCAATGCGTCACTTAAGTGACGCACGAAGTGACGCTATACTGCACCTTCGTTGCGACACTTAGGGCTGTTAACGAATTTTTGAGCCAAAAATTAGTTTCCGGGTTTCCGTTTGGTCTGATTCTTTTACCCAACCCTTATAAGGACATTCTAAGCTTAAAGAAACAACTAAAACTTAAAAACACTTAAAATCGAGAGGTTTCGAGTTTTCGTCGGAAACTTACAAGTTGACGCCGGAGAGATCCGAAAAGAGGGAAACGTAGATCGAGACGAGGTGATCGCTTTTCTCCAAAGGAGCTTAGAGATTGGAGGTCGTCTTGTGGCGTTATTTTGTGAATTACGATGATGGAGTGATGGTGGGTGTTTGTTGTTTTAGAGAGAAAAGAGAAAGAGAGAAGGAGAGTAAAGTGAAAATGGGGTGGGAGGTGGTGACCTCACCCCTTTTGGCAGATTTTTCGTGGGGCCCACCCCATGTGGGTGTGTCCCAAACTTGTTCCTCGCGTTTGCGTTCCTCGCGTTTGCGTTCTGTGCGGTGTTCGTTTTCCCGATTGTTTAAACGTTAGATAATTATTTTATGTGTTTTAATGTGCGTTTTAAAATATGAATAATCACCCCATATTTTTGGTTGAAGTATTTTACCACATATTTAATGGTTGCGATATAAAATATAACTTTAGCTTGTTTCGCTTTGTTTGCGCGTCTAATATTTTAATAACATAGTCCTTGCTTGTACGATACGAAATGTAATTGAAATATTATTGAAATAATATTTTGGATATAGTAGCGTTATTTAATGATGTTGTACTATTTAATAAAAATGTTCACCAACGTCCGTATTTACTTGAACCGAATTACATTCGATTTGAGATTGCGTACGATTTAATCAAATCGCGTATTCGTATATATTCAACAATATATATATATATATATATATATATATATATATATATATATATATATATATATATTTTGATACATTAATTAGCCTAAAACCAACTAATTACATGTATTAACAGAGGGTTAGGCACTAATCAGTAGTCCTAATTTAGCGGGTGTTACAAGTATTCCTTTTTCAACTTTGACTTTAAATAGTTTTTGTTTGTGTTATATAATACTTGATGTAAAATATACGAATGGATTGAATGTTATATGTATTTTCATTGGTATAATTTTCATAAAGTAATATATAACATAATCAAAAATATTTAAGGTCAAAGTTAAAAAAGAAAAACTTCCAAATCTGATTCAGGACATTTAATATGGGACGGATGGAGTATTATTTAAGGGATTATTATTTAAATTAATAAAATATTTTAGTTACATTATTTAAAGGATTATTAGTTAAAATCACAAAATATTTTAGTTACGATTTTAATGTATTCATGATATTACGGTTGTTTGGCTAAATGGATGACCAGTTTTTAGTTTCATAATGTTGATAAAAAAATTAATGTAATTAATCAATATAGATAAATATTTTAAATACGATTGATTTATTTATAAATTACCACTTGAAATGTCATGATATTTAAATTATAAGGACTAAAAACAATAGGGAAGTATTGGAAGTGTCAATTACAATAGTTGTGGGTACATATTAATTTTTTTTATAAAAAAGATGAAGGAAATAATTTTAACCGTATATATAAAGATATTCCAAATGAGTCATATACAACTAATTATTATTTTGTTTTATGTGTTGAACGTTTAAGTAGTTAAAACAAAAACAAAAGGGTAGACCTATATGACTTAATTAATCTATCTTATATATTAAACGAAAAATCTTAAAAATATAATGATCATTAGATGGAGATTAACAATTAAGATCTAACCATTCATTTATTTCATGACATCATTAATCCCATTTTTATGTGACTAAAATACTAATATACCATTCTATATTTATAATATACACCCTTCAATATTTATAATATAAATTCTCTATTTTTTCTTTAATCGTACATAATCCTCCAAATATTTTATGGAGATTTTAATTTAATAACTACTTTATTATTTATTATTTCTTTCTTAATTCAAACTCTTCATACAATCTTCTTTATTTATTTATTTTTTATGAAAAAGCTCCAATAAGTTATTTTCAATTTCAAAAAAGTCATGACTTCATTCCATTGGTCAGTGATTTAAATTTTTATATGACCACCTTTTTAAAAAAACAATCTCTAATTTACGATTCTTGGATTATAAATGTCAACGGGTCGGGTTCTGACGGGTTATAGGGTATTTGTACTCATACCACCGCCATTTTTGAAATCTTTTATCATTTTTTAAAGGGTTCTAGTTTATTGTACTTATACCCGTTAAAAATATTTGTATCCGTACACGGTCCAATACCCGCTGGGTACCCAATTAATATTAACTATTAACCATCGGTTATTCATATTTATTCGCGGGTTCGGTTATCCACATGTATATAACTTTTGCCAAACAAAAAAAATTAGATATTGAAAATACAATGCAAATTTGAAACACGGCAAAAAACGAAACCAAAATACCATAAACTATATTATTTCAAATCTTAATGGTAACAATTTAACTATTTAATTAACTAATTGAAAGTTTCGGTATGTAGAACAATTTCATGTTTTCATATTATATAAAATTAAAATGTAATAATCATGAAAAACCAAATATAATAGCATATGGTATAAAGGTTCACCCATTGATATATACATTACCTTATTATATATAAAAAAATCTTTTATATATAGTATATGAAACTCAAGATAGCAATAATAATTATACGGTTATAGATATGTGAACTTAAGTATTTTTAATGGACGATTCCGTGAATTTCACGGAGTCTAAACTAGTTATTATTAAGTCAAAAACAAAATTCAATAATTATCTTTATGGTGATAATTATATATGATCTTTTACTAGTTTCGATCGATAACAGCTAATATGATTCGTGATCATTGATCAGTAATTCAGGATTGGCTTTACCTTAACCAGAATTTAAAAAAAATAAAAATCATCACAAAATCTTATAACAAATATCATGGCTCGACGAAACCAGCAAACTAAAAACAAATGTGAAATCAATATCTCAAATCACTCTTCAATGATCAGTTAGTCTTCGATGCATCAGGAACCGGAAACAAACCATCACCAACAGCTCCACGAGGCGGCAAAAACCCTAAAAACTTTTGCAAATTCGTTCTAATACTAATCGAACACAAAAAATACAAAAACGCCATCGAACAATCCCTAGGATCATCTCCATGCAAACCTCTACGACTCATCTTTTGAACGATTCTGAACGGAACAAACGGCAACTTTGCAACCACTTTCCCTTCATACATGTTATTCAACAACCCAAACACAACAAACAAAACCATTGCAACAACGGCACCCGATTTGAATTTAAAAATAGATAAATCTCTACTAGTTTCTTTTAACGATGTTTCAACACGATCTATCTTTTTTGTTTTGGATTTTTTTAGAGATGTGGGGTCGGTTCTCATTGTTTCGAGTTTTTTGGACGTTTTGTCGATTGAGGATTTGAGAGATTTGTAAGAGGTGCGACGGTAGATCAAGAGCCATGAGATCGATTCGCATATGATTGCGGTTAGGAAGGAGATACTTACGATTGTTAAACTATCGGAGTATTTGAATGTAGAGATTAAAGATGTTGTTAGCATTGTTGATGGTGAGATAATAGGTTAGTGGTAGATCATAGATGAATGAATTGAAGATATATATGGTGAAAAATTTGTGTTGTAACCAAACTGTGATAGTGTTATAGTTAACCACAAAATTCAAGTTGCCATGATTTTTTAATAAAAGAAATATAATCATAGTTGATATTTAATTTTAATTAATTGATTATATGCGAATGTTTGGGTTATTTGATACTATTTTACAGTTGTTGTTGATATAACTCAATTAAATGCCAACAGATATGCACGTTATTATTTGGGGTTTGATATAAGTCATAACGATTCATTAAGCTTATTTATTGAACTTTTGTATAAATAAATCGATTTTGACTAATTACATTTTTTTTTCATCACAAAAACGTTTTGCCCAATGACTTTGTTTACCCTTTTCTCCTTGATTATTATTTTCCACTTTCAGTAGATGTACTTTACTTACTTTAAGTTATACGATTTAAGTTAAAATGAAATTAAAATTATTGATTAGAATCGAGTAATAATCTCAACCATTCATTTTTTATTATATATCACATTTTTTTACGTTTACAAAAATTAAATATTTTCAAAAACATTTAAGTAAACAATTAAAAAAATTTCATCAAAAAAGTTTGCATATTTTACTTCGATTCACATGATAAACTTTTGACAAGAAAAAGTTTGTATGTATATATAACAAAATGTTATATGAATGTTGTATTTTAACACCAATTCAGATAAAGGATAAGATTGTTATTTTTGTGATTAAAATTGTTCATTTGAAACTAAAGATGATGAAATTTGCTTGTACGAGACTTGCTATAAAAGGGCAGTTTTACCAATACTATTTAAACAGTACTGGACTAGTGGTCTATTTACCTTACGTTCTATGCTCTATTAAGTTCTGTATGAATTAATAGATGATTTTACAAGAATTTTATTGAGTGAAGCTTCAAATAAAAATAAAAAAGACAATAGGTATATGCAATGTGGTGATAATTTGTACACAATATTTATATCAATTCATAACTAAAGATGTTTTTCTCATATATGTTTTACATTCAACTAGAATATAACCCGCGAATCTTGCGAGCCTATAGCATTCAAATTTATGTAAGATGGTTTAATAATTACTTTGTGTATAATTGTATTTATTTGATATTATAGTTATTCTTTTAGATATTAAAATAATAAAGTTAAATTGACATATACCTTAAAATACAACAATAAAATTGACATATCTCAAATTATAGAGTTCGCAAACATACATTAGTGTTGTGGTTACAATGTTAGGATTATTTGTATATATGTATGCATATGTTGTAACCCAAAATAAAATGAACGAACCGAAAACAAGTTTGGCTAGAAGGTGGTTGATCTCGGAGGGATCGTAGTTATCTCGACGAGATTACGGTGAAAATAAGTTTCAATTTAACGGGATGGAAAAATGAATTTCGATGGGTCATATGTGATATGTCGGGTATTTTGTTTTGTTTTAACTTTCGACTAAGTTTTTGCGTTTATTAATTCATATGTAGTAAGTATTAACTCATATGTAATATCCTTAACCCGCAAAAATAATGAGTTTATTTGGTTGGGGCTGTAGAGTAAACCGATCGCAAGATTGAAATATAACTACGTAGGTTCATGTATATTTGATTTATTTGTTATTTTTATTTTATTATTAATATCAATACACATTATAGATTGTTTGGCTCTTTTCTTTAAAGTCTTGTAAAATTAAAGTTTAAAAAATACCATAATACCCATACATATATTGGAAAATACTTAACTTTTATTAACAATTTTTTTGTAAAATTAAAGTTTAAAAAATACCATAATACCCATACATATATTGGAAAATACTTAACTTTTATTAACAATTTTTACGCTCCGTTTTTAATATTATTTTGAACTACATGTCCAGACTTTAAATATTATTTAACCTTGTCAATATCATTTGATTTTTTAAAATTAAATAACAATTGATCATTTCTTAATTCAATTCTTGAGAATTGAGTTTTGTCGATATATCTAACTAGTAGTGGCAAAATAAGCTCAAATTTCTAATTCTGGGTTATTGTGGGCTTTTAAGAGTGTTCATTTGGGTGATTTTGGACTTCTTATAATTTTTAAATAGACTTGAACGCACTAGACAAGCAAATACATATGGACATAGTAAAATTTTTTTAAGAAAAATGATAACAGGGGGTCTTAGGGTTTTCATTAAAACTTTAAGACATGCATATAAAGTTGTATCAAGATAATAACAAACTTGATGTCTCATCATGAATTTATGTTGACCCCTGAATTATTTCAGTTGAATGTATAATAATTAATGCATGTAAGATTTAATTAAAGAAAGCTTAAGAGCTTAAATCAACAAAATCCAAAAATATAATGAGATTGGCTAACAAGTGCTTAACCTTCATTTAAGATACTAAAAATTTCTATAAATATTCAAAAATACATTTAATTAACTCTCTAATTTCTTTTATGGGTTTGGCTAACTTGTGCCCTGAAAGGGCACAAAATAAGCTTCATTAAATGCACTACAACTTTCTATATGTATCACAAATTTCATTGATTAAACTCAATTGTTTCCAATTATACATCATCATTAATTACATTTTATATTATTTATGAAAAATTAAACATCATTAAATGTCACTAACGTGTGCTCTTAGGGCACTAGTTAGATTTTTCCTTCTTTTATATGTATATTAATTGTATTTTGTGTTAATAATGGAAACTTTTAGTGTATTAAAAAAGGTTAACATGTGCTTTTAAGGCACTAGTTAGCTTTTTCCAAATTAAATGGGTAAAATGGACATCCTCTTCCTTTCAAAATGGAAACACTGAAACCCTAACCTCTCATCCCACCTTTCCACGCTTCTGTCACCGACTGTCCTCCGCCGTCGTTCGCGGCCAACTTTCGCCGTCGTTCTCCACCATCTCCCACTGTCATTCTCTAATGTTCGTTTCTTAATTGAGAAGGTAGACTGAATCGTTCACAAATCACAAGTGCACACATAAACAAAATCCGTGTTGTTGCAAGTTCGAATTAGGCCTGTGCAAAGTGCTAGAACCGGCCCGAACCGGCCCAAACCGAACCGAACCACGAACCGTGAAACTACAAATATAAGAATCGGGAATCGTAACGTTGAGAAGCGGTCCGGTATGGGATGGTATGGTTCCGGTACGGTTTACCGGTTCTCACGGTTCGAACCGTGTTTTATACACCCCTACCTGTGCAAAGTGCTAGAACCGACCTGACCCGACCCGAACCGCGAACCGTGAAACTACAAATATAAGAACCGTAAATCGTACCATTAAGAAGCGGTCCGATATGGGACGGTACGATTCTAGTATGGTTTGCCGGTTCTCACGATTCGAACCGTATTTTGCACACCCCTGGTTCGAATCTTTGTAGACCTATAGTATTATGCTCAAATGATTTTTTTTTTATGTAAGTTCACAAAACGACGTGCGCCTCGTTTTGATTTTGTAACAACATGATGGACTCTGTCTTTTATTCTTTTTATTCTTTTTGTCAACACGTGTGAAACTTTTTGCTTAAAACATTTTGAGTTACTGTTTAAAACATTTTTTCTTAACTTTGTAAGTGGTAAATTATGTTTAGTCTTAATTTACTTCACCTTTGATCTTAAATCATATTTTAAATGAAGTATTTTTTGGATTACTAAAAATGGATCACAAGCTCGCTAAATTCTTTATTGAGCTTGTGTATATTAAACAATTGGGAATTGGGTATATTGATAACCAATGAGTTTATAATTTGATTAAACTTTTATCGATTGCATAATTTAAAAATAAAAAAAATAAAATCCTTTCTACTTGTTTAGACCTGAACCTGTTTAGACCCAAGACCGTTTGTTTAGAGCTAAGACCATTTAAACGCGAACTCGTTCAAACTCAAACCCATTTTTACCTGGTAACCCAAATTTGCTCACCCGTTTTGTCATCTATATCTCTAGTGATCACCGTCAATATCTATCATTGTTTCTTTAATTAATATTATTGTCAGTTGTGACCATTAACCACTCTTATATTTTTCTCGTTTGTAATCGGTACATTGTGTGCGGATTTTCTAGTTAATATTAATAATTTGTTGAGTGTTTGCGAGCGTAACAAAAATTGCACAATCGTTCCTTTCCACCATAAAAATAACAGCAAGCCCATCATAGATCATGGCCCAAACGACAAGTCGACAACATTCTCTTGGAATTTTGGAAACGTCAACAAAAAGTTTTTTAATCACGGCTTATTTAATTTTAATTTTATGTTATTACTCCGCTTAAATTAATTACTTAATTAATTCCATCTTAAACTCCCCTGAGTTTTTTACTTCAGTCTATTTCTAGTTTCCATTACTTCACCGGAAAACACAACACAACCTCACTTATTTCCGGCCGGCGACGGAGAAATCGATCACACCTTAAGATCACACATAATTACACGGTTTAGTTACTCAATCACGCTATTCTGTCACCTTCATTTGCCGTTGTTGGATCAATCGAATTAAGGTACGAGTTATTATAGATCTAGCTGTTAATTTATAACAAATTGTAGCTCATGATGTTGCTATGAACTTCAAATAACAGCGTTTATGACACGCACTCCAAATGACAGTGTAGATTACACGCACACGATTTCACACAGTTGATTGTTTAATACTTGCGATTTGCGATGCCGAAAGAGATGATTAAGCTGTTGCCTTCACAAATTGACTAGTAACAACAAAATTTAGCTCGTAATGTTGTCGTAATCGTTAGATTAGAGAGTTAATCACACGCACATTCGATTTCACACACTTATTTTGATATTTGATTCGCAATTTGAAATGCTGATAGTGACGTTTCTGCTGTTGCTTCACAATTAGGTTATAGAGACGATTCAGATGTAGCTCGTAATGTTAGGGGTTAAATTACACACACATGTTTTACTAGAGCTAATTAATCGATACTTGTAATTTTCGATGCTGATAGAGATGATTTAGCTGCTACTCCTTAAATATTAAACAACGAATGTTAGGTCATAGCATTATGGTGTAAATCACATGCACACCTTTTCACATACTTAATTGTTTCAACACTAGTAATTTCGATGACGATAGAGACAATTCAGTTGTAGTTCATAATGTTAGGGCATAACTTATACGCACACGTGCAAGTTTTAACACAGTTAATTGATTGATACTAGTAAGTTTTGGATGCTGATAGAGACGATCATATTTTACATCCCAAATAAGTTATAGACTACGAAGCGTAGCTCATTATGTTACATCTTAAATTACACATTTACCTGCACATGTATGCTGATAGGAACATTTTTTAGAGTTAATACTGAGATTTGAATCAAGAAGCATAAGTGTTTCCAATTTTAATTCAAAATATGACTATTGTGTTAAATGAATATGATAGAAACATATTATATCAATCATAACAACATGTTTCTTTTTCTAAAGTTGTGTTGTTGTCATTGAAGGATGCAAGTTTGAGTGATGGTTTTCTCACCGTAGATTGAAAAGATGGAAGGTTTCAAGGCTAAATTTAGATTAGCGTCAATTGTTATTCTTTCTATTGGGATTGGTCTAGTTGCTATATATGGTTTTTTGAAGCCGGTTTCAAATGGTTGTAACATGACATACATGTACCCAACCTACATTCCAATATCTGTGACGGAAAGTTTGTCTTCGTCGAAGTACGGATTATATCTATATCATGAAGGGTGGAAAAAAATAGATTTTAATGAGCATCTTAAACAACTGAATGGGGTTCCTGTTCTTTTCATCCCTGGCAATGGAGGTAGCTACAAGCAGGTGCATTTATGTTTCCTTTACTGTGTAATTAAGCTTTGTTTGTATTTTGTCCGCCACACTATCGATTGTAATGATTAAAACTTTGGAGTTTGATAACTACCCTTTTAGCTTTTTACGCCATATCCACAAGTGATGTTGTTTGTTATGGAGCACTTTCTAGATTAGGGCTTTTTTCAAGTGTCAACTGCTAAAATGAAGTCAACATTTCTTCTTTCCAGTCCATATTCCACGTGACTTTAAGGATCCTATAAGCAACTAAAAGTACTTAACATGGAAAGAATTAATACCCCCAGAACTAAATAATCAGATGACAAAATTTGTTTTTACTTGCCATATATTTAAATTGTTCTTTGTACACCTTTTCATACTTAAATGTAGTCTCTGTTGGATTCTATTTATATCGCCCATAGATACTTCATGTCCTCCTAAACTACACTTTAAGTCTCACATAATGTTACTTTTGTGCTTTTGTTTGTGGCAACAGGCCATTTCTTTTATAGTATACCCTTTTCTATGATACATGGATGGATGGGTAAAGGTAGTTTTTTTTGCTTTTCATGTGTGGTGTTTGGATCATTAATTCACAACGAAAGTGGCTGCCTGCTGCGGTTCTTTTTGGTATATCTCTGAAGATGGGCCTGAAATTTGAATTTCTGGATCAAAGTATGATTTTCTTGGTTATAGCTTGTCTTTGGCTGAAGCTTTGAGATTAATAAAGAATTTTAGACAGAAGCATGTAAAGATAAGGGATCAATAAGTATCCTCCATGTACTATAAGATAGATACAACTAGCATTGAATGGAATAACACAAATATATGATACTGTATAATTTCAGCAGCTGACTTTCCAGGATATCTGATGTGCTATTTTTCCCGAACTAATTCTCAGGTCAGGTCCTTAGCAGCAGAATCTGATAGGGCTTTTCAAGGTGGCCCACCTGAGCCTTTGTTGTACCAAGATGCTTCTGTAATGTTTGAGGATGGAGTGGATATGGATGAAACAGATATTCCAATACTCAACCAATATACTCGCATGCTTGACTGGTTTGCGGTGGATCTTGAAGGTGAACATTCTGCTATGGATGGTCAAATACTCGAAGAACACACGGAATATGTAGTATATGCCATTCACAGGGTATTAACTTCTAATATCTTAGCATAAAGCACCGATTCACTTGGAGACTGAATGTAGATGTCAGAATTCCAGAAACAACACCCTATTATGTTAAACAGATTGAGAAATATGCAGTATCTATTTTCGCAAGTAAGTTTGAAGTATCTGCCTCTGCTTGTAGATCCTGGATCAGTATAAAGAATCTCGAGATGCTCGTGCAAAAGAAGGTGCTGATGAATCTAGTAGTCTGCCTAATAGTGTCATATTGGTTGGCCATTCTATGGGTGGTTTTGTTGCTAGAGCTGCAGTTGTGCACCCTAATTTGAGAAAGTCAGCTGTTGAAACTGTTCTTACACTATCAACTCCACATCAGTGAGTTCTTTTGGCTTTCTAAATTATAGTGCGTCTAAAACCTTACCCCATGTTTGACTGTTTGTACTGTAATCTTTCTATACTTTTGTTCCAGGTCACCTCCTGTGGCATTGCAACCTTCATTGGGTCATTATTATGAATACATAAATCGAAAATGGAGAAATGGTTACGAGGTCCAAATTTCCAGAACAGGAACCCACTCTTTCAGTCCTCAACTATCACGAGTGATTGTTATCTCCATTTCCGGGGGTGGTAATGATTATCAGGTGATTATATGATTTGACACATTTTTCGCCTATCTGGATATCAGTGATATTAGTTCCAAGCTTCATTATAAACATAAGATGGTCTTCTGTATTGTACCTTAAATGACTATGAGATGAATGATGGTGTAGTCCCTGTGAAATCATGATTAATAGGCTTCAATTCAACCAATTAGAAGACATGAACTTTTGCTAGTACTAATAAGCTAACTTATTGTGCACAAAACTTCTATCACAAATACCATTTTGCTTTTAATTGGCTTGACTGCATTAGGATGTTTCCTTTCTGATACATCCAAGATTATAGTTTCTCCTTATGCGGGGTGTTCATTTGCTGTGCAAGCAGTTGAATCAATAGTATCAAAGATTTTTGCTTTATGGATTGTAATATTTTTAATGGGTCACCTGCTTAACAAAGTGATTGTTAACGAAGTTAGGCTTATGTATGTAAGCCTGCTACGTCTGGTAGTTTTAGTGTGTGGCATGATAACGGAACCAGTAGGTGATAATAAGTTAGCTAATTAGTTAGACCCTCCATGTTTTAAGGTACACGGTGACATGTAGCGTGGTGAATTTATTGTGATGCGTGGAATACACTGTTCTTCCTTGCAATAAGTACACATTTCTTCAAATGTTATTGCTATTTGGCCTGGGCAAAACTGTTTGGTGGTTTGTTCTGTTTGTTGGGACACAATATTCCATTTATTACTTTACCATGTAAAGCTTCTTGTTTGTTATCTTCCGAGTGACCAAGCCACTGCTATTGCCTTTTGATTCTTACTATGTTGTCATTGTTCCTTTTAGTTCCTCCGTTCTTGGTATAATTACGTTGAATTATATATCCACACAAAAGCTATATTAATTACCATACTTGCAGCGCCCTTGACGCCAAATCATGTTTCATATTTAGATAAGGTCAAAGCTGGAATCTGTTGATGGTATTGTCCCATCTACCCATGGTTTTATGATTAGTAGCATGGGGGTGAAGAATGTATGGCTATCAATGGAGCACCAGGTTATCTTATGGTGTAATCAACTCGTTGTGCAGGTGAGTCTTGCTTCTCCTACGTAACCTTCCAGGTTTATATGTCGTAAATGGGTCTGATTTGCTAATTGAGTTTCAGGTGTCACATACTCTTCTTAATCTGGTAGACCCTGAAACTGGTCATCCAGTTTCTGGTGCAAGTAAGAGACTAGCAATACTTACAAAAATGCTTCATGGCGGAATGCCGGGAAGTTTGTCAAGGAAGTCAGATCATCATCATCATCAGCTGTCAGCACATCTTCCTTTGCAGGAGAGAGAATTTTCCGGTACATTGATTTAATACTCTATATATTTTTTATTCTTTTTTTCTATTATAGATTAAACAGAATAGAAGCACTAGTTATTGATGAGCTCAATAGGTTGGCTATTAGGTAAAAGTTCTGTTTATGTGGACTTTAAAGTCTGGAATCTGGCATGTCTATGGTACTCTATAAATTTGACGAACCATCTCATTGTGTGCAAGAGTTTTACAAGAGCTGAAAATTTGATTGTCTTCACTTTGGCTAGCTGAGCTGAAAAGTTTATTAGCTTTAGTACACTCAATGAGCTGAAGCTGATCATCTCTAGTTGAAAATTTGTCTATGCGGACTTGAAAGTTTTGAGTCAGAAATACGTTTTGACTCCATATATTTGGTGAACCCATCACATTATGGGCAATAGTTATGCGAGAAACATGATATGCAGCAGTATACTTTGTAGGTAGTTCACAATTTGTTGGTATGTATAGTTGCTGGCTTGCTTTAGTTGCTTATGCTGGAAGCTGCATTACAAATTTTTCAGTAATTTACTAGGAAATGGAAAATCTGATTGTATAAGTATTTTCAGGTACTGAGTATTTTGTGTCACTGCACTATTAATGTCTATTATGCTGATTATTCTGATACGATTCAGATTCTTATTAGGAGATAATATTTAGTTTAATTATTTAATAGATTTATTAGGAATATTATAGTTAGATAAGTTCTAATATTATTAGGAAAGTATCTATATATAATATTATTTAATTAGGGATAACCTTGGTGAATAAGTTAGGGATTATTTATATATAGTCCTTTATGATGTAATTTGAATATGCTGAATATTAAGAAGAGTGATTTGGTTATATTGGGAGAGCAACTTACCTCTCGAAAGTAAGTTAATTGGGAGAGCCGGTCGACCTCTCGAATGTCGACTATTCTATCTTTATTTGTTTTATTTGATTATACAACTCGGTTCGTATCATATTCATGACAACTGTGTCTTAAGCATCATTTCCGCAGGAACTTGTATTACATTGGAAGGGTATTTTTGGGTGCCTAACAGGACTGGATGCTCATGTTGTAGTATATTTATAAAATTTTATAGAGAAACATGAGCTAGTATATGTGAAATTTAGTGAAAAACACGTTAAGGATTGATGATTACTAGCAGGAGCTGTAGTTCAGTTTTTAAGAGGTTATAAAACACATGAAAAGATGTACTGCTGCTTAAATTATATTAAAAAGGCCTAGAGGCTAATTCAAGACGGATACAACTATAAAACAGAAGGCTCATTTAATCATGGAAGGAGTACTTTCTTTATGTGTCTAGTTGATGTAGTACATGACTACTTACACATTGACATTATAGAACTCTGAAAAATCCACTTGTTCGATCATCCAGGGTCTCAAACAGAGAAAGTTACTGTATGTCCTAGTAAACTTCACTGGATTGACGAGGGACTTGAAAGGGATCTCTACATCAAGACTCCAACAGTAACAATTCTAGCAATGGATGGAAGAAGACGTTGGTTGGATATAAAAGAACAAGTTAGTCATATTTTTTTCTGTTTATCTAACATAACATACGTCACACCATTATGATTCGATTTTAAGCCCTTCAAAGGCTCAGGTATTCAAGTGTGATTTTTCTAATGGTTGTGCTTTACTCAGCACAACAAACCAATCCTTAATTAGTGCCCAAGCTAAAGTAGTCCATTCCTATTAATTTTCAGTTACGAGTTCTGACAGAAAGAACTTCTAAACAACTTAAGCTTTGGGAAACTGTCACATGTACATGTCTTCTTCACACATAGGTCATAGGATAATTAATTGGCTCTGTTTCTGCGTTTCAATATAGGTTAACAAAGCTTGATTCGTATTACTGATAATTAACCACATGATTAAAACAAACTAGTAACATCCCAGAAACTATAATTCTTAATAGTCACAAAAATTATTCCATCTTGATGCAGATCCCAGTTCTGATTGATTAGCTACCAGATCACACTCAAATCGAAAACAAAAAATGAATCATGGAAATAAATTCCAAATTAGGAGTGATGCTTAGGAGCTATACTAAATATGCTTTGCATATTCCAGTACTCCTCACATATATATGTAATACAGTATCTCAATAGTGTAGAAGTTTTTGTCTTCTGGGATTTATACTGAGCTGAATTAGGTAGTTGAAATTGACTTTTTCCATTAACATTTGATGGTGCAAAACATCTTATGGTTACGTCAAATGTTTTCGTTAATGATGATTTTTTCTCCCCGCGGTTGTGGCTTACCGGTTGGGGATATACAACATAAAGCGGAGGTCGGGTTTGAATCCGGGCCTCGTGTCCCTTGTTTGAGGTTTACGTGAATTACATTCTCTACAAAGGCAGTAGGACCGGTTGGTGGGCCCAAGAGGTTGGGGTCTCCTTTTTTGTCATCAGATGTTGTCATAACAACATAAAATTTCCAATTATCAGGGGTCAAATGGAAGAGACAACTTTGTGCTTGTGACAAATCTTCTTCCTTGTTATGGGGTCCGACTTCATCTTTGGCCTGAAAAAGGAAGTGCTGTGTCATATTTGCCTCGTACAAGAAGGGTTGTAGAAGTGACATCAAAGATTATTCAGATTCCTTCCGGACCAGCACCAAGGCAGGTACTAAAACCATATCTAATATCTTCACTCTTCATATTTTGTCATCTTTGTTGCATTCACATATACGTCAAAAACACGCCTCATTTTCACTTAGAAGTTTATCTGATTTATGCAATTGTTATCTGTTTCTGATGAAAATCAAATATCTCACGTTGCCCATGGTGGAATCATCAACTGTGATATTTAATTGATTATATTTCTAAATGTACTGTGATGCTTGTAGATAGAGCCAGGAAGTCAGACAGAACAACCTCCACCATCAGCTGTATTTTGGTTGGGCCCAAAGGACATGCATGGTTTCAGATTCCTGACAATCTCAGTTGCACCTAGCCCGGTATTGTCCTTTCTTCATTCGAGTTTATAATCTATGTTATGTCATGTAGCTCCCATATGTGAACTTTGTTGAAGCCTGATTAGAGATTATAATGTCACGGTTTGTGTGACTGAACTGAACGATATAAAATCCATGTTATTCCATTGGTCACCAATTGTTTTACAGCACTTGATGTGTTTATGGTTACTGTAGCACAACAAAGAAAATGGCTTTAAGTTAATAACTAGCATTCTTACTTGGTCGCGGATCATGACTCCACCTACATGCGGTAAACGTCTGTTAGATGGTTGTCTGTTCTTCATTGATAGTTGATACAATTTAAAAAGTTGTGACGTGAATGCACAATTATAGTTAGGATTTGCTGTTATGCTTGATTTGAGTATCTAAATGGAAACGTGCTATTCACATGATATTTTCAACTTCTAATGAAAAGTCATCTGTACTTAATTCTGTCATCGTTGTTTCATTATTTTTAATGTGAAGTTATTTCATTATAACCGTAAAGTTATTGGGTTGTATTGTTTAAAAACATAAAGAGGCACTTGAATGTCATGTGCATAGGTAGTGATCTGATAACTTGTGCTCAAGAGTATTGATTCTTCTATCTCGTTTATTGAATTATAACGAGTTTCATGTTTGCACACCCAATTAGTCTATTGTTAAAATACTTGGTTGCTGTATTTGTTTATGAGGATCTCAATATGCCAATGATTTATATTGATTAACTTTTGAAGCATACATGTCTTTGGTATGAAGTGAGCAAATGACAATTATTGTATATACCTAGACTATTTCAGGGAGGCCTCCACCTGCAGCTTCCATGGCAGTTGGGCAGTTTTTTAATCCCGAGGAAGGGCGCAAAGAGTTTTCTTCTCAGTCGTTGCTTCTTTCGATGTATTCCCAGAAGGTTAGTCCTTTACTGAAATACATACACTGCTCAAATATAGTGGTGATTACAATTTCGGTTTTGTTTTCCTCTTTCGTTTGTTTTTATTTGCTACATACACAATCAAAACTAGGTCTGCATTTGGCAAAGAATTATTGGTGGTTCACTTCTTCATGACTCATTTGAAGTGACACGGAAATAAAACTTTTCAGGACATTCATATTAAGGAGGATCATCCAATTGCAATGAATATTACATTCAGTATCAGCTTGGGGCTTCTGCCTTCTACAGTATCTCTGGAAACTACTGGCTGTGGGATAAAAAAGTCTGGACTTCCCATTGAAGAGGCTGGCGACATGGATAGTGGCAGTAAGCATCTTTCCTTTGCTTAACCTTTTGAACTTAAAACTAATTTAGTATTCTTGAATATACTTGAAACCAAGCTCTGCCTACTCCCAAGATGCACAAACATAACATATTGTTTTCTTCACTTTAGCTTGATGATATATCTAATGCAGGTACTCTGCCTGTATCTTTCTGATGCTTAGGAGTTAGATTAACATGTTAGCTGTTGAGCTAGATAAAAGGCCTATTTGTAACATCTTTGTCCATGGAGTGAGAAAGAGAAGTTTGTTTTTATGGATCTAATTTAATCTAATTGCTCTAGTTTTCTCCAGCTAAAAGCTAAAGTTTTCCAATGGTTCTGCAATAGGTTACACTCATATCATAACTTTTCTTAGTAAAGTGGTGATTAAGTTTGAATGAAGGGGTCATACTGCTGATGTTAGTAAAACTGGGACCATTTTTAGGGATTCCTTTTGACTTTGCTGAACATACACATGAACAAGATATATTCATATTGTCCTATATCTTATTCTTGTCTTTGCTGTACATACACTTTAGACCATGAGTTGGTAAGATTTCATGGGTTATTTGTTGCAAAGCCCCCAGATAAATTTAAACTTCTCTCCGAGTTTAACAGTATATTTAGCTATAACCTTCAGGTCAATTTAGAGTCATCTGCGAAAATTTTCTGCATAAACCTTTCAAATCATATCTTAACCACAGATATTGTGATGATGGTTTCTGTTTGTTAATATTGTAGAACTTTGCAAGCTGCGATGCTTTCCACCTGTTGCCCTTGCATGGGACCCTACATCTGGTCTTCACGTATTTCCTAATTTGTATTCTCGTACAATTGAGGTGGATTCGGCACCTGCACTTTGGAGCTCAACTCAGGGATCTGAGCAGACTAATGTTCTGTTACTGGTATGGTTTTTGTTTTGTTTTTTGATTCTCTGTTGCTCAGGTATACAGTTTCCGTCATCATCATCAATTCATTGAATCCAGTAAAGTCTCAAAGTTTAATTTCTATGTGCTCCATATGCAGATAGATCCACATTGTTCCTATAAAACTAGTGTTGCTGTATCTCTAACTGCTGCTGGCCGAAGATTTTTGCTTTTATACCACTCCCAGGTAATTTAGCAACTCATATTTAAGTGTTATATGTCTATTAGACTCACTTGTCGTCTACCGCAAACATTCTGTTCGAATGCATTAAGTTACAAACATGGTTCCTATACTTCTGGGAACATAAAGTCATAGTGCACTATGACATTCTTTTTCATTGTATGCAAAGAAAAGAAAGAACAAAATAAGTCCTGCTTTCTTTTAGCATATATTTTGTGTCATTAGCTCATATCACCTTCAACTATGTGCTCATGAATTACATCATTATTTCTGCATATTTGCTATTTATTGATGCTCGTATTTCTTGATTAGCTTATTAAGAATTGGACTTCTGTGATGCAGATTATTGGGTTCTCGTTTGCTCTAGTCTTTTATGCTCTAATGAGGCAAGCAAATGCATGGGAGCTTGATCTACCTGTACCTTCATTGATGTCTGCTATTGAAACAAATCTTAGAATGCCACTGCCATTCCTTCTCCTTGCTATATCACCCATTCTGATTGCTTTGCTTTATTCAAGTTTAAGCCCAAAGCCATTTCCTGCAGTCACTTGCTTCTTTGTTGTCTCAATGATTTGCTATCTAATAGCAAATGGGACCGTAATCATCTTAGTTCTAACCACACAGATACTCCTGCATGTGGTTGCCAGAGTACATGTGTTCTTTAAGACACGGTTAGTCCATTTCTCTTTTCTGTCTCTGTGTGTCTGTGTGTATCAACTATAACATGACTAACTAAAGGTGTTCATGTGTTCATAATCTTCATATTATCCTTTTAATCTTTATTTCTTTGTTAGTTATGTATATGTATATCTCACGATTTAACACCGAAATATAGATTGGTGAAGCAAACAAAGGGCCACCAATCCCACATATTAGAACACAGTTTTAACTCAAACCTGTAATAAACTCTTCAAAGGATATCCCACTTAAATCTTGTTTGCCAACCCTAATTCCCCAAGGATTTTCCCATGTTCTTGATACTTTGAAGCATCTCACCTACTTCAGCCACATCTGAAAGCTCTGCATCTGTTATCATGGTGATTTTTGTTCATATATTCATATGGATGTCCTTGCAGTTGTTTTCTTTTTGGACCTCCAGTTCTAGTGAAGAAATGACAGATGTTGTCGCATCTGATCCAGTTTGTTAAATGAGTTAAATGTAGACTTGCTTGCTCTTAAAATGTTTGTTGTCGATTGGAATTTGATACTGAACTTGTAGTGAAGATAACCCAAACACCATTTGAGTAACACAACAAATTAACCAACTACAACTCACGACCTGAAGTAAACAGCTTTTATGAAAGCACAAAGATGATCTGAGTGTTCTATACCTTGTGCAACACACTACTAACTGGACTTCTTTGCCATTTTCAAACTTTTGGTAAATAAATAGTTTTCATCATGATCTTTGCAGGTGGAGATGGTGGATACTTGATCTCTCCACTAGTTTTTTCTCATTTAAGGTAATTACTATATCACTATATGGTTTCTCGTGTTCAACATTGCTTCTAGTATCTATGCATTTCAGTGGTGGCACCTTTTTGCTGAGGATCTTCCTAATTCTTTTTACGTTAATCTAAAAATAGTTCTTATCATTTTATGACAGGTCACGAGGGTCTTAAATGCAAATCCATCATTTAGTATATCACTGCTTGCTATTGCTTTGATCTGCTTTATCCATCCAGCTTTAGGTCTTCTAATTCTGCTAATCTCTCATGCGCTATGCTGTCACCAGGCGTTGTGCAGGTAATATCCCCCCGTACCCCTAAACAAATCTTCATTATTATTGGCGAAAACATAAGAACTTATAATTGATAGAACTTTTATTGAAACCAGTTGGTAATAGTAAACCGGAAACAAAAGTAACTAGAAAATGGAATGGTTAAAATAAAATACTACCTACAAACAAAGTTTCTTGTGATTTATTTATTTATTTTATTTTATTCTGTTAATAATGCAGAAGTTTATTACAAACCCATTTTAGTATGTTTCCCTATCTGTCCGACCCTGCATCTTGTCACCTCTAGTATCATTTATTTTACGACCTCAAACTTCTCTTTCATTCAATTTGTATCAGCGTGTTGAGCTTAGTTTTTATCCCTTTTTCTGTTGCAGCTTTTTTACAGCATCCAGCAAGGCTCGTACAGAAGATTTATACGGATTTGGAAATGCCAAGAAATCATCCAAGTTCACCAATGAAGAATCAGAGGAGGGTTTAGGTGTGGATGAGAACAGTTCCAGTACCCCAGACTCTGCAAGAAGCTACGGTGACACACAACTAGAGATATTCCACCACCGCCATGGCTTGCTAATCCTGCATCTTCTTTCTCTGCTCATGTTTCTTCCCTCATTCATCGCTTGGTTGGAGGTACCATCCGTGGTTCCCTCATCGGTTTTATATACCCTGATTGCTGTGATCATGACGATTTATTCATCTGTTCACTAATAAAAAATCCGCAAAAAACTAAAGACTTTTTTATGATCCTAATCAGTTACATACACAAACAAATCTGGCTAGTTTTTTTGTCTCACATTTACTCTTTTACACAAGCAGCACATATTTTTTACTTGATAGTGCACATTACCCAACTTGATTAGCACAGGGACCTAGACGCTAATGTTGTATACAAATATCGTGTGGTACATGTAGCTGCAGAATGTGGAGGCGTTTTCCAGAAAATGGAAAATTTCCTAAAAGAACATCATAATGTCCTTTCTAGAAATTGAGAACTCTTATTTTCTCAACTGGTCAAATGAAAACAGTTGAAAATGTTTCAATATTGTCACTAGTTTTCTAGAAGTGAAAAACACCTCAAATCTTTTAAAACAATGTAGACAGAAAATTAGAGAAAGTTTTCTCCAACTAAACACATCTTTATGTCTGTTTATTGTTTCACGTCTAGTAAAAGACATCAAAATATTGACGAGTTTCACTTACGTGCATGATGCATTTCTTATCAAATCTATTTGTTTGCAGAGGTTAAGCATGGGCCACAACCTCCCATGGTTCTTGGATTCTGTGCTCTGTATGGGTGTTGTCCTCCATGGTATATGTGACTCAAAACCCGAGTATAACATCTTCTTTCAGATACCCGGAATCCGAGGGTATGAAATAAGACAAGGGTTCGTGTACCTCCTTGCCGGGTATTGTTGTTATCTTTCAGGTTTAGACTTGGCTCCTTACAAAGCTTTCTATGCAATGGCTGCCGTAGGAGTCATCTCGTTTGTTTTCAGAATCATAGAAAGAAGAAATCGAAGGGGCGGAGAGGTGTATTATAGTATTAGAAAGCATTCACATCGACACTGATTAAATGGGTTTTGTGATAGTATTGATGATTTTGTAGTTTATTATACAATTTCTGTAATATGGTTAACTATAGTGAGTTGTACTGTGACTTTAAATGACTACGGTCCCATGATTTTGACAATTCTTATAACTTTAAGGATCTTTTTCTTTGAAAAGAAACAAATCGTTGTGCATGCTCCGATTGATACCAAGTTTAGTTTGTAATGGATGTATGGATACATATATCATAAAAATATTGTATGTGATACTGTGATAGCCAGCCCAATTGGTACAATCAGTAGTAACTAGTAAATCAAGCTTATCATACGGGAAGTATTTTGTACACTACATACAATAAGGGACGTACGTACTCAATGTAGATTGTACAACATCATGTGTATGATTATCCATCGTTTTCTCATATATAATAATAAAAAAAGGAAAATCCAAGTTCCTTTTAGCTAGATTCGAAAAAATAACTATTATTTTATATTGTAATTTAATTTAATATAATTAGTATGGGTATTATCCGTTAATAAAGGTGGGGACATCTCAAGTAGATACAAATCCTAACTAACATACCGAAAATGGAGATCTACAACTCGTTCACCGTTTGTAGTTCAAATATATATTATATCCAAAATGGATATATCTTCATTTACAAACACCACATTTTTGAAGTTGTTTTACAACTCAAAAACCAGACCTTAACATCCAAGCTTCTCTTTTTACAATTCATCAAACACAATGGTAGTTGGTTCAATTTCATCCACTAAACCAAAAACTTACCCTGGAGGTCTCACCAAAAAAGTTATCATGGCAAGCGTTGTGGCAGCGTGCGGTGGTCTTATTTTCGGTTACGATATTGGGATCTCGGGTGGGGTGACATCCATGTCACCGTTTCTAAAAGAGTTCTTCCCTAATGTTTACAAGAAACAATCCGAAATCAAAGCTTCTAGCAACCAATATTGCAAGTTTAATAGCATCCCGTTAACTATGTTCACGTCCTCTTTGTACTTGGCTGCACTACTGGCGTCAGGTTTTGCAGAGCCGATAACGAAAGCATGGGGTCGAAGAACGTCTATGCTCATCGGTGGTCTCACTTTCTGCGCAGGAGCACTCGTTAACGCGTTCGCTCTAAATATTTGGATGCTTATCATTGGCCGTATATGTCTTGGCATTGGTGTTGGTTTCGCGAATCAGGTAAGTGATCTAATCTCTTTTTATCTTATCTTATTTAAAGATTAAAGTTTATTGGAAATTATTAAAGACCATCTTAATCCGACTAAATTTATAAATTACCATTTTGTATATTAGTGTTAGATTTTTTGTTACACCTTAAAAGGTTTATAATTAATTTCCTCGGATAAGAATATAATCGACAACAATCTGTTTTTAGTAAATAGGTCCTTAATAAGATTGAATCTTGATGTGTTATAATCACAATTATTTATTATGTTATGTTTCATACAAAAAAGATTAAATCTTGGACATGTAAATAACCGTACACGATAATGTGATATGTTATATCGTAATTATTTGTTATTTCGTTTACATAAACCCTTGTTTTAAATACCAACCACGTACGCTTTACCACCTAAACCTTGATATACGTAAGATGTTATGTTTGATACTAAAAAAAAAATTGTTAGGTAAAATGATTATATATATATATGATGTATGTATATATAATGTGATCTTAACAGTTAACACCCCTTGAAATTTGGTTTTTATGTGATATTTTTCGTATAAATTTATAAATTATATCTTTTGTATATTAGTGTTAACTTTTTTGTTACAGTTGAAGCCTGAAAATAATTTATAATATTCTCGAATAGGCTTAGTACAAAAAAATTGAATCTTGATATATTATAATTGTAATTATTTAGTCGTTCACATAAACTCTTGTAACCAGAGACAGTTTGCCACCTAAATCTTGAAGAAAAACTTTGTAGGATGTCATGTTTAGTACATCATATCATATCATATGATAAATATAATCTGATCTGAAACACCCTTTGAAATTTGATTTTTTTCGTAACAGTAATCAAGGATCGTATTTTGTTTAGCATATAAACTTAATTAAACTCATGACGTGTTTTAACATGTTGATTGTTTTCATTATAGTGTGTGCCACTATCACTATAAGTGTTTTAACATCTTGTTTCTTGTTTATATTCTTCAGTCTGTGCCTCTATATCTCTCCGAGGTAGCTCCATCGAAGTATCGTGGTGGAATCAACATGTTATTTCAACTCTCTATTACCGTCGGAATTTTAGTTGCAAATGCGGTTAATTACGGATTTGCCCAAATCAAAGGAGGTTGGGGTTGGCGGTTGAGTTTGGGTGGCGCTATCGTCCCTGCAATAATCTTTATTGTTGGCTCATTAACTCTTGCCGATACTCCAAACTCACTCATCGAGCGTGGGAAGCTCCAAAAAGCCAAAGAAAATTTACTTAAACTACGTGGAGTTAAAAACGTTGATGAAGAATATGATGATCTCATTGCAGCAAGTGAGGAATCAAAGAAGATTAAACACTCATGCTTGAATCTCTGTACTAGAAAGTACAGACCTCAATTAACTTTTGTGATTCTCGTTCCTTTTTTTCAACAATTCACTGGGATGAATGTGTTCATGTTTTACGCTCCCGTTTTGTTCAAAACAATGGGATTTGGAGATAACGCTTCATTAATTTCAACTGTTATAACCGGGGTTGTTAACATGTTTGCAACTCTCATTTCAATTCTTATTGTCGATAAAGTTGGAAGAAGGGCGTTGTTTCTTCAAGGCGGTATTCAAATGTTTGTTTGTCAGGTAAAAATCACTTAAGTTTCAAATTGTTTTTGTAACTTCTATTATGCTTGTATAGTTATGATATACTTTTTCTTAATGTTGTACTTATTTTTGTAGATTGTGATTACAATTGCAATCGCTTTGAAGTTTGGGGTAAATGGAAACCCTGGGGAGCTTCCAACATGGTATGCGTTTATCGTGGTAGCATTCATCTGCTTATACATTATGGCTTTTGCGTGGTCATGGGGTCCATTAGGTTGGCTCGTGCCTAGTGAAATCTTACCACTTGAGGTCCGATCAGCAGGACAAAGTATTAACGTTGGCGTGAACATGATCTGTACATTCATAATTGCACAAATATTTCTCCAAATGTTATGTGCTTTAAGGTAACGAAGTTACAATTCAAGTATTTCACGTTGGCCTTTACCTGCGGTCACTTTTATTTTGGTGATTACGTATTTATCCCGTGTATTTCTGTTTATATTTTCAGGTTTGGATTGTTCATCTTCTTTATGATATGGGTGGTCCTGATGACATTATTCATTTATTTTTTCTTGCCGGAGACTAAAGGAATACCGATTGAAGATATGGCTAAAATTTGGACAAAACACTGGTTCTGGAAAAGATACGTTCTTTTGGTTGATGAAGAAAAAGATGTTGAAGTCAACGAGGATGAAGACCATCAAAAATAGTTTTAATGGTTAGAATGTGTCTTTACTTCCTTTCTGGAGTATTACTTTTATGTAGCTGGATTTTACTAAACTTTTGGGATTGTTGGTTTTAAATGTTGCTACATACATTTATATATCTGTTATTTCGGTTTTATAGCATCATAGCCTTACACAGAATATAAGCAGGGCACAAGTCTCATGTTGGTTCATATCATATAGATGTTCTGTATAAATCACGACACTGGTTAATTGAATTTCTTAAATATCACCATAAAACCGAAATATCTATGAGACTAAAATGGTGAAAACATATGGGATACTAGATCGCATAGTAAACTGCTATGGAAAAAGGATAAAATGATTTGGATAAAGTTTGAAATAACATCATTGCGCCAACTCGAATTACTTACAATGTACTTAAAGGATAATTTCTTCATTTTATGTAGTTAAGGTACAGTAAAGACTTCCAATCTCTCCCTATGTTACGCAGTAATATGTTTTTTTATAAGAGAATTTGTGAGTGATCATTAAAGATACAACACACAATATTAACATGCTTGTAGCTAAAGGAATGTATACTTGTGCATGTCCTACATATCTTTAGTTCTCGTGATCTCACCGTGTTATCAAATGTTACCATAGACACCATCAAGTTCTGGTAGTGGCGTCGTGGTTCAAGTTATGGAGAGAACCTAAGTTCTAGTGTTCTTTTCTTTTTCTTGAGTGTGTGTAACAATGTAAATACATAAGATATGTGTGTTCCTACTAGGGTCCCAGTTGATTTGTGGTGCGTATGTGATGGTCTCCCTATGTTAGTTAATATGTTTTGTTTAGAATGACAAATCCACAATCACAAGTATATACATAACGTCTCCATAAGGCTTGAACCTACAACCAGAAGATTACTGGACAGCTGAGATATACAATACCGTTGGTTATGTTTATATGTTAAAGTGAAACTGAGTTAAAGTAGGTCTGAGGTGGACACTCAGAAGTTCAGGGTGTTAGTGTGTTACCAAGTATTTACCCGTGTTTTCAACTTCCAAAGTTCATACACTTTTTCTTGTTTTCTTCCTTAATTTGGCATTTGTCAAAGGTCAAGAACTTATATGCCTAGGAAACAAAATATTTGAATTCACAAGCAAATCCCAAATAGTCACTATTACATCCTCTGCCGCACCACTTTATTCACAAAAACAAACATGAAGTACAGAGCCACCATTTCATCGATTCAAAACATCTTCAATAACACCAATCTCTCTCACAATCACCAACAATATCGAACCATCACTAAAGTCCGATTAAAATGGGTCAAAAACCGATCACTAGACAACATAATCGACATTCATACAGATCTCAAAGCCGCTTGTTTACTGAAAGATGCCATCATCAACCGTCCAATCTCCACCCAATTTCTCACCGCAAAATCAATCTCCGATACCCAAAAACTCCTCGGAATCACAATCCCAACTCTCCGTTTCATCCGCCGTTACCCCACTCTCTTTGAAGAATTCCCACACCCTAAATACCCTTCACTGCCCTGTTTTCGTCTTACGAAAATTGCTCAAAATTTACACAAAATTGAAGCTAAAATTTATGAAAATCATGAACAGGGAACTGTTGAAAGGCTCTGTAAAGTGTTGATGATGAGTAAAGATCATCAATTGCCGCTTCAATCGCTTTATCCTTTTAGGTGGGATTTAGGATTTCCGTACGATTTTGATAAAACCCTAGTTCAAAAGTACCCGGACTTGTTTCGGGTCGTGAAAAATCCAAATGGGTCATCGTCAAGTTTAAAACTTGTGAAATGGGTCGATGAGTTTGCTGTTTCTAACCTTCAAAAGATGAATGAAATTAAGGAATTAAGTTATAAAGGGTTTAGAACAGGGGAAAGTGGATTAGGGTTTCCGTTAAGTTTTCCTAGAGGTTATGGTGCACAAAAAAAGGTGAAATCTTGGATGGATGAATTTCAAAAGTTGCCCTATATATCACCATATGAAGATTCAAGGAACATTGATCCAGAAAGTGAGTTGATGGAAAAAAGGGTTGTTGGTTTGTTACATGAGTTTTTGAGTTTGACTGTTTACAAGAAGACTAAAAGGAATTATTTAAGGAATTTAACGGATGAGTTTAATATGCCGTTTAGGTTTACACGAATCTTTACAAGGTACCCGGGGATTTTTTACTTGTCATTGAAGTGTAAGACGACGAGTGTGGCGTTAAAAGAAGGGTATAAGAGAGGGAAATTGGTGAATGCTTGTCCGATTGCAAAGTATAGAGGGAAGTTTCATCATGTTATGAGGACTGGTTTGATTTATAGGAAAAAAGGGTTGGAGATGTTGCCTGAGTTGGATAATTTAATTGTTGATGATGTGATTGGGAACGATGAGAAAGAGTTGGAATCGGAGGAAGAGGAGGAGGAGGAGGAGATTGAATCGAGTGGCAAATGGGTTGATCATGACGATGATGACGATGATGATGGGGATGAAGAGTTTGATGATGTTTCTGATCAAGATTAGTAGTTGATTCTAGGATCCAAGAATGGGTTTTGTAGTTCTAAACAATGTTTTTAAGTTATACATCAAGAACACGAGTTGTATCATTTTTGATAGAAAGTTGGAATCATTAGAAATTTGGTTTCGCATGGCTTTTGGTCGATATTGGAAACGGTGGGATTTAGGCATGAGTTCCCTTATATTTAACAGCAACTCTTCTTACCCTGGAGGACGGCAGGACCAGCACCTATCCTTGGGTGCAGTTAGTCTAAAGAAGCTACTAGTTGTGTACATAGATATTTGTCATTTTTGGATGTGGGCAAGAAGTTGTTTTTACCATCAAAATTGCTGGAATTTAGTCTTTTTCATGATGCTATTTTCTCCTTCTAGTCTTTTTCATGATGCAACTATGATCAGTTGAAAATTGATGAGAAGAAGACATGGAAATGAAAGTTAGCATTAGTCCAAAAATTGTGACACTTTATTTATTTGATTACTAACCCACCCAGTAGATTGTCCCTTGGAGTTTGGACCTTATTTAATCTGCAATTTGCTTTAAATTCACCATATCCTGACATTTGAGTAACAGTATGTAGAAGTATCTACTAGTATGTTGATCATTCTAACTAATCATCAGAGAGGGTTTTATTTTGGTGGCTGCAAGTCTGCAACTATCATCTCTTCAATGATTAAAGCAGATATCAGAGTGGGAAGGGGGAAGTGGGAACAATGCAATGCATTATTGTCTCGAAACACTCGATCCACAGGTTTTAGCCTCATCAATGGTTAACACCATAGTTGTCAACTTGCGACTCGAGCGGTAACTTGAAACAATATATTTCAATTAGTGACTTGTCTCGTTAGAGTCATAACACACACATACATATATAAAATTAGACATTGATAAGTAACAACATATCTTATAGGTCTTGATTCTTCAAAGTTACTAGTATAAGTTTACATAATTTAAAAATCCTAAAAAATTCGATTAAGTTTTATAATATATATCAAGCTAATAAGAATATATTATATTTATTTAATTATGTACAATAAGTAAGAATTTGAGATCAATTGTAGTAATCGAATGGGTGACATTAATGTAAAAAACTTGACTCGTTGATCGGCCATTAACCCCAGCCTTCTCTTTAATCACAATTTCTCATAATCTATACATCGTCTCTTTAATCACATGTTTCAAGAGAAGTGGAGCGGCATGGATGGCAACTGCCTAATTCAAAACAAATAACTCTATTCAACATCATTCTATTTTTTTCCAGTATCATACTACAGTTTGCATGTTTTTGTTTTTTATTACTCGTAAGAGTCACGAATTGCCACAACTCCTCGTAAAAGTCAAAGTCATTTAAAGGTTCGAATCAGCTCGTTTTTAGAATGTTCGACTAAACACAACAGTCAACGCATAACATGCATGACTAACAACAATGGACATTCCTAGTTATAAATGAATCTTTAAATCTTTTATACGATATAACTTTAACAAAGACACCTAAATGAGTAAAAGACTCAAATACCTTGGAGACTGGAAAGGACAACGAAACAAGAGCCATACACAGTATAAACCGTATTTTTCACATGCCAAGCTTGATTACTCCGATTTAGACCAACACATTGTCCTTTTTGTGAGGATATTACCCTCTAAAGAACCACATAGATGAGGCAAAATTAAAGTGTAGGTTTCTTCCCATTTGATCTGCAAACTTGTTTATGATAACTGAAGCAGCTATGATCCAGGAAGGAATATTACAACCAAAATTTGATAAGAAACCAATTTTCAACACATTATAACTCTTAATTCCTGCGAAAAAATGATGTATGCACCGACTCAAAAATATGAACCACTACATTCATACAACAATTCCAAATGACTAATCCCAAGCACTAGGTGCACCACCACTACCACCACCATAGCCACCATATCCACCACTATTACCACCACCATAGCCACTATATCCACCACCACCACCATAACCACCACCACTGTTACCGCCACCATAGCTGCTGTATCCACCACCACCACCACTAAAGGAGTTATCCTTTCTAAAGTCACGACCACCAAACCGTCCACCTGACCGCTTGTTCTTACCTCCACCATAAGACACGCGACTTGCATAGCGAGTAAGCCATGCAGGTACTTCTTGATTAGCTTCTTGCATCAGATCAGCTAGTGATTTTGCTAGCGAAACATTATTCTCGTTAAAGAAAGCTGTAGCCAATCCCGTCTTGCCAGCTCGCCCTGTTCGTCCTATTCGGTGTACGTAGTCATCAATGTCATTAGGAAGGTCAAAGTTGACCACATGAGAAACGTGAGGGATATCAAGACCACGTGCAGCAACATCAGTTGCAACAAGAATTGGTGTTTTTCCACTCTTAAATGATCTCAGTGCTTGCTCCCTTTCCTGCATTCAGTTTCAAAGGTTGACATTTAAGAGACGTCATATAACTTTCAATTTTATGATTTCAGCGCATTGTGGTATTACTTCGAACTATTTGATCCTATTATATTGCTTCCGTAAGAATGCTAAGATCACTATCAATATATTAATGCCAAAAAATTGTAAAACACTGGAGACCAAATAAGTCTTCTGGCAAGAAAATAATGGAATTTGAGCCAAAACAGGTTTGGCTAACTTATGCCCTAAGGGGATATGCTAAGCTTCAATAAATGCATTAAAACTTTTCAACTATAACGTAAAATATATTTATCAAACTCAATTATTATTTATTATAATAATTATAAATTTATTACTAATGGAAATTAAGTTCCTTGTTAAGAATGGTACAGTTCTGGTAATTATAGAACACCTTGATCATCTAAAAATGGGCGGCAAAGTATTTGAGGGTCAACTCAATGTAACCTGGCCTGTATCGACCCATATCAATCCAAAAATGTTTTGGCCTGTTCGAAAACTGCCCAACCCACCCATTTTGCAACCTCCAGAGTAAAGTACTTAATGTTCTTTAGGGCATCTCCAATGTTTACACTATTATAGTGTAAAAGAGAGATATTATTGGGAATATGCCTACATTATATATATCTTTGTGATCCAATGTGTACACCAAATTCGTAAAAATGAAACTAATATAAGTAACAGAATATGCATAGCAAGAAATGCACGCACCCACACACACACACGCCACCCAAATAGTGTAGTGTTTAGTGCAAACAGTGCAGTGGATAATATGGTCTACTACCCTGAAATAGTGTACAAAATTACATTTTAGTGTATACAATGGACATGCTCTTAATACATGGAGTATCAAACTTACTGGCTGTGTTCTATCACCATGAATCGTAGTAGCAGGGAAACCATTACTATATAGCCAATGCTCAAGTGAATCGGCCCCCTTCTTTGTCTCAACGAAAACTAATGTAAGAGCTTGCTGCAAATAAGTAGTGATAGAAAGATCAATCCTTGTGAAAATTCATAATTTTGTAAGATTATGCATATGCATGAAGCTAATTAGATGAATAATAAAAGATGTATCAATATTGGGTAGCGGTACCTTGCTTGGTGTATCATTCTCCTTTTGTGCATGAAGAAGGTCCATAAGATGGCTTCTCTTGTCAACTTCTTGAACAAATTCTACCCGTTGGACAATCAAATCAGTACTTGAACCAACACGACCCACAGTCAAAAATATGTAATTTGAAAGAAAATCAGATGCCAGTCTCTGCACAGCAAACAGACTTCCTAAGAACATCAAACAATATGGACAAGATGACAGATAACAAGCTACAAATTTGGTCATAGGTGAATGCATTACTTATCATTAATAATTTCATATTCGGACCAAAGACAAACAACAGAACAGATAGAGTGTGCCCTACTTAAAAAGGTAGTTTTAGTAACTATTACATGGTTGCTAAACACTTGGAAGACAAGAAACTTATCGGTGCAGAAAGTGTTATATAACTAGACACAGTTATGTAATCCATCATCCATCCATCACATAAAAAGGCAAGAAACTTAATCATGGAATGCCGTGCCTTAATCACGAAGCTTTAAAACAAACCAAATAAAATTTAATATTTAGCCAATTCCCATCACCATAAAATATTGACAATACTTCTAGTCCAAGAATATTTCCTACTCTGTAAATCGTATATTGTCTTATATACAACTGATAATAGCAAAAAAAATAGCCAATTAAAAACCTCAAGTGACCCAAGTTAATCATTGCAATTTATAAAACAAAAGGAGCAACATCTGCAAAAATAAACTAACCATCTTCGTAACTTTATTTGTTCTAACTCCTTCAAGTTTGTATACATAGTTTATAGCAACAAACAAGTCCGTTGTTTAAACAAACATTATTGGCTTATATTATGCAATAATTACCATTCACAGATAATAAGACCGAGTATTTCATCTAATAAAATTATCAAAAACTAATATAATCGATCAAGCATTAAATGGGTATCGCTTGTAACTTTACATACTTTTAACAACTTTTTTGTTCATACATAATCAAGGGGACCCTCCAAATTACCCTTTTTCATTTGTTCATACATAATAGTTTGAGTGTCAGTAAACATGGGCCAAATGAGTAAGCTACCAATTCTGTGTGTAAGAGATCAGCTGAACTGTGCAAACTACCTTCTGTGAACATTAGCTGGACATGTGTATCAAACTAACAAATTAAATAAATATGATATAATTATAATGATAATATAGTAAGAAAAACAGTGACACTGATGATAAAGTGAATAACTTTTATAGTAACAGTATGTATAACGGTATATGTATAAGACAACTAAAAAGAACAACTAAAACCTGAATTTCTCTAGGAAATGTGGCACTGAACAGCATTGTCTGTCTTTCACCTGGTGGAGGCATGTCTGTTTGCTCTACTATTTTTCTGATTTGAGGCTCAAATCCCATATCTAGCATCCGATCTGCCTCATCAAGAGCTAGATACCGTATCATTTGCAATGACACTTTTGCCCTCTCCAGTAAATCAACCAACCTTCCTGGAGTGGCGACAAGAATATCAACTCCTCTCTCGAGCTCTCTTAGCTAGCCATGTATAACATACCAAACAACACCAGTAAGATATCATTCGTGATCAATGATAGATATTAAAGCGAAATTAAGAAGAAATGCATGTAGGATTAGTAAAGACAAACACACAAAAATTAAAAGTGATGTAACCTAGCAATAAATCATAGCATAACAAGCAAAGCATTTTCTAAGAGATTAGGTCTATCTCTCGAATATAGGTCACTGAATGCCTCATTATCTCTTTTTATTCCATTATACTATATTTATTATTCTATCGTTTGTTATTCTTTTTGAGTTTCTATATGGGTCCTATCAGACCACATGCAATGCTGCAGTGGCAAGAACTAGACTTATAACAAGCAAGGTAATTGGTGATCCACATTTCCTATAGGGCCAGATATTAAAATCATATCATAAGGAAAACGCCAGTACGCCTAACCCATATGGATCATATAAATACATATCTGCCCAGTTTAGTCAACATTTAGGTCAATCATCTGCTATATGAAGTTTATAACTACATTATAATTTTCAAATATCAACAAAAACTAGCATTTAATCAATGAATATACACATCCTTAAATTAATTCTATATCAGCTTCAGCTCCAGTTACCTGTTGATTAATCGGTGTTCCTCCATATACAACCACCACCTTAACACCTGTCTGATAAGAAAACTTCCGTGCCTCCTCGTGTATCTGCATGTAACGCAAATATAAATACACATCAGCTGAGCAAATTATCTAAATTACATAAGCATCATGTACAGAATATATAGAAACCTGACAGGAGAGTTCCCTCGTAGGCGATATAATCAAAGCAAGGGGAAACACAGTCCTGGTACCACGTGGTCTCTGTGCAAATTGCCCCCTCAAAATACCACTGATTATAGGAAAACAAAACGCTGCTGTCTTCCCAGACCCAGTCTGGGCACATGCCATTAAGTCCCGTCCAGCAAGTGAAATTGGAATCGTATAACGTTGTACAGGTGTCGGTTTCACATATTTGCACCTTCTAATATTAAGATTTAAAGCATCCCCTAAGTCTATGTCCGCAAATGTATTAACTGGAGGTGGCACATTTTCCCCACTAGTTTCCACTGGAATATCCTCGTACGCATCAAAATTAATTCCACCACTTTCTTGCTCAGATGTAATCTCCTCATTAGTATCTATATTATCGTTACCAAATGGATTAACCTCAACATCTCTACCTCCCCATCCCCCTCTATTTCCCCAACCCCCTCCACCACCACGACCGCCGGTACTGTAAGCGGGCCTACCATTTTCATACCTAGGACTAGGAGCAGCAGCCCATCGTGACCCACTCGTTTGTCCACTATATCCTGCCCTATCGGGTGGTGCACCACCTTGTGATATACCTGAGCTGCCTACTGGACCAGACGCAGGAGGTGGTGGCCTATTACGAAGATGAGGTGGTACATAAGCAGGTTTACCAGAAGCTCCTGCAGCCCCACTGACCCCGTTACTGTCAGCACCAGTAGCTGCATTCTCAACACTGTCTGCCCATGAAGTGCTCATGACTTGCAAGTATCACTCCTCGATCTTAACAACAATCAATATCTCAGAATACACCGAACCACAATACAATTCTATCAATCAAGGCAATAAATAATGTTGATTCCAGATAGCTCCAAAAACCAAATGAATCAAGAATATAACCTTTAAAGCACAGATCAGTCCCTGGGAACATAAATAGAATATTAAAATATATACACATAAATATGTACGTATATACTATATAGTAATGATCATGTAAGCACTTTTATAATTTTTGAATAGTAGAAACACATCATGTTGACACATATAGTCGATTCAAACTTCTCAGTAAAGTATAGAAAGACGAATGATCATTTTCAAAAATGCATATAAGTCGAAAAATCATATAAGCACAATTCCAGCTCTACATTTGCAATTGTAAATCTACCTTTTATACGCATTTCTAAAAACGTGCATCCATGATTCTACACACATATTTGAGGTGTAAGAATGTGAATATAGTGATTCAGTCAACTATATGTGTCTATATGATGTGCTCTTAATCATGCAGATACATATTCATCAGCTAAAAATTCTAAAGTGACCTACGCAACTGCATATCAAAAAGCTACTGCAACATGAACATCTAGTACAATCAACTAAAAGAGTTGCGTAATCTCGATTACATGAGGCCAGTAATCCACAAACAAATATGTATTATATACAGTATTATAATAAAGTACGGAAAGTACAACAAAGACAGTATAGCCGATCGATTAAAAAAAAAAGAGATATAAATACAGAGATTTGTAAACATAAGTTAAATATATCAGAGATATAGGAATGAACCTGAAATAGTGGAATTGAGTTAGAGAGATTGTATGAAATGGCGGATCGAAGAAAAGTAGAATTTGAATCGAAATAAGAAACCCTAAATAAAAGGGGAAGAAAGTTGAGCTGTATGTATCTCAGATAGAGAGAATTTAGAGACAGTGATGAGAAAATATCGGACTAATCAGGGGTGTGCGATTAGATATTTCTTACTTGGATTTAGCACAAAAGTGAATAATTAATTAAAAAGGCTATTTTTTTATTTATTATCATTATCATGAGTATCAATAGACAAATTTTTTGTGCTAACGAGAGAACTTAAAGGAATGCGTAAACTCCTTTCACGCTTTTAAAAATTAAATATCTCTCGGACAGTAAAGTCGAAAAATCACAAATATTGCACAATAAAAATGAGCATTTGATTCCCTTCGATTAGAGATGTCACAATGTATACTTTCGACGAATTTTTTTTCTCTTCATTTTTCAATGGGTTTTGAAAAAAAAACTAATACATGTATTATCAGTGAGTAACATATTTGTTACCGGCTAGTAACACATTACCGGCTCGTAACACATGTGTTACTAATATTTTTACAATTTGTAAAACTCAAAAAAAAAATTCGTCGAAAGTATACATTATGATATAGAAAATCAAAGAGAAAAAAATGCTAATTTTAAGGTGTAATTTTTATAATTTTTCAGCTTACCATTTATAAAATATTTGATTTTTATAAACGTGTGGTAAAATGAGTTTTATGACACGTGACGCATTCGTATGGAATCCTCCATTCTTACAAAAAATTTCATTCTCATTTAAACCTCACTCAAAATATATACTTGAGAAAATTTTAAATTCGTATATAAAACAAAACTATAAATTAGCCCTCGAATTCGCGGATTATAAACTAGTTTGAACATTGAATGAAAACAATTAAAAGTTTTTAATTTCTTTGAAGTGACGCTGATTAATTATAACTAGCAGTATACCTGCGCCATGCAATAGAAGTTTTTTATTCAAGATGATGTTGAATTAGTGTCGACAATGGTAATGTATGACATTGGAGTTGTATTGAAAACATTAATAACTTAAAAAGATTTTTACTTTATCTATAATGCAATATTGTGAATCAAACTTGATGTATCTTACTATCTAATAAAGGACACTAAGGCTGACATCATGTAGCTGACTTGGCACCTTCGAAGGTTGTTCTTTCTGCTGATGTGTGTTCAATAGGATAACTCGCTTAGCTCAACATGACATCATCATGAAGGAAAAAATTTACCATAAAAGATATTAATACAATTTCTGTTTTGATTTTTCTTTTATAGTTACTAGGCAAGCATGCGTAACAAAACAAAGCTTGCTTTCTTGGGTACTGTTACCAATATCACGCCTTTTCTTTTGATTGGTTTATCTTTATCCAATGCACCCTGCAACGCCCCGAAAACGTAACCATTTTTTTTGTTCGCTCTCTATAATGTCCCATGACTAACCCATTTGTATAATTTAATCTTAATAACTTTCCCTAATTAAAACAAGCTTTTTGTAATCTAAAATATCATTTTTCTACTGACAAACGTGATCCTGGAAGTGGTGTCTGGATCGCGTTCCTAAGTTATAAACCTTCTGTCACCATTTTTGCCTTGCGAACGCGATCCGGAAAATGTGATCTGGATCGCGTTCCTTAGTGTAAATCCAGAAGTCAGCAAAAGTCAACTTTTTTAACCAACTTTAATCACGCATAACTTTTTACTCGTGTATCCGTTTGACCTGAAATTTTGCGTGCACCTTCACTTTGACCATATAAACAATTCCCCATTTTCACTTTTTCCAAATTTCACAATAACACGTGATTTGGACATTTGACTCATTTCGACACTAAAATGACCATTTTAGTGAACATACTAAACTCCAAACCATAAAGGCTAAGACTTTGAACTTTTAGACACACTTCATATATGTCAAAACAAAGTTAAAGGACTTGACCACAACCTCTTAATCTTTCTCTAACCCGTTTTAGACTATAGGTGCATTTAACGACCCAATTTAACCCTTTTTGACCCGTTGGTCCACAAAAGCTACTTTGACCCATTCACTAGCCAATCACAACCCATAATTGACCAATGGAATGTTTGACTACATGTCAACACTCCACATCGAATGAAAACACATTTGACCATTGATTCACTCTAATTTATAAAACCATCCAATAAACACTAATCGGATTCAAACACTAACTTTAAAACATAAAGACCATAATATACATCATTTACAAGCTTCGTTGACTTTCAAATTCAACCTATTCCAAAATTTCATATAACACCCGTAAATTTAGAACAACTTTTTCTTATATAAATCGGAAGCGTAATCCCATACACATATTTTATATACATAAATGAAACGCCCTGATTTCGTAACCATTTTTTTTTTATTACACTTATATAAACACAACATTCACTGATCTGAATTGTTCCCACTATTTACTAAACTCATTACCATTGTTTGTTATACTCGTTTTCACTGTTTAAGTTCTGGAGTCATTTTGGTCTTGCTAAGCCGTTCGGCTTTTTAGTGTTTAGCCGATTGGCTTTGTCAAAGCTGATCGGCTTTCCTAGTTCATTTCAACCTTTTCGTTCCTGGGTCAAGTTCTGTTGTGTTTTTGCACTAACTTAGCCGATCTGCTAAGCATAGCAGATCTGCTATCAATCTATAGCCGATCGGCTCAGTAACCTTAGCCGATCTGCTCAGTTTCTGAGCCAATATTATGTGCAGTTTTTCGATTTTCAAACGCGCATATCTACTAAACCGTAAAGAGTCAGATTCTGAAATTTTGCAGGCACTTTCATCTAACCAAAATGAAACTTTCCCTTTTTACACTTTTTCAAATTTCACATTTTTCGAGAAACCGAATGTGCGATTCATTTTAAGCCATTTTTGACCATTTTGGTTGACACGCCATATTCCAAATGGCTTAGTTTTTGACTCTAACCTTTTAACCACAAGTTTATACATATAACTATGACGTGTGACCATATTCGTCACCCTCACATACCCATTCTATCATGTTTTAACTCATTGACCCGTTTAGGGGTCCAATTGGTCACTTTTACCAAATTCAACTAGTTTGACTACTTTAACACTTTCAATTACTACTATTATGCATCATATATATTCAAACAATAATTTACATAAGTGTTTACATCAGTTGACTTACGAAGTCAACTTATACCAAAAACCACATTTTCATGACTTACCATGGTTAACTTACAAAACATGTTTTAAGGGCGACTTATACAAGTTTGATACACAACGATAATTACAAAGAGAAGCTTGCTACTTACAAACTTGCAAGCTAAAATCCACGCTAATTGTATAAACCGTCCTTCCAATCAATTGCTCACTTACCACCTACAACAAGTAAACACTTAAACAATAAGCACAATGCTTAGTGAGCTCATGAGCAATTAATTAAGTAATCCATCAAAACACATTATCAAGTAGAAATAGATTACTTCATTCACATAATTATCATCAAACAACTACTGAGTACTAAGTAGAGGTCAAATCTCTATGCGGATCCGCGGCCAACATCCCTTAGTACCAATTCACGTCGAAATGGATACTAAGTCAACAACACTCTATGCTAACATCGTTAGCAACCTCTACTAAGATGCTCAATACACGAAATCAACAATTATCATTAACTAAACAACAATAATCAATGATAATTAACAACAATCACTACTCGATCATGTGAACCTCTTGCTCGTAAGCAATCCGGAACCCATGACCATTACCCAATTAATCCCCACAACACTCACCTTGATGTTTAGATGAAGACTACAACAAATTGATTACAAGTGCTCCAAGTCTTTAATCACCTAAACATATATCACATAATAATATAACAAGTAATTAGAACTTTCTAATTATCAACTATTAACTAGAAACCAACACTATACTCCCCCACTTAGGGTTTACTAAGTTTGATTCCCACCAAACCAATAAACCCAATTACTTCCATATTCAAAATTAACATAAGTTCTTGGTTTCTAATTAATTTCTTATTCAAACATCATAATCACACTCTAATATCATTTCTTACATCATTCTAGGCCAATTAATCTTAACCTAGATGAATTCACACAAAACCACTAATTAGCTCAAGAACATAGTTAGTGATTTTAACTAATACAAGTGATATTATGATTACAAATCATCACAATAACACTTAATAACACTACTTAAATCATTATTAAGGTTTAATTTCGGATTAAACCTATCAATTTATCAAACCCTTAGTTAAAACCCAAAATACCCATTTCTAGGTTTAAAACTAAGATGAGAAACACTTACAATCAAGAAAGGAAGAAGATGATGATGATTATCTTGAAGATTGAAGCTTGAATTCGAATTTAAAGATGAAGATTTGATGAGGTCTAGGGTTCTTGCGATTTTGGTTCCTCTGCTTTTGAGGTTCTGGAGCTTTTAGAAGATAATAGAATGTTCAGTACGTATGTAGTGATTTTACTTCACTTAATTGATTCCCACAGTCTGGAACTGGAAAACCATTTGCGATTTCTATTATTTTAATTGTACTTAAAGTTATAATAATTTAAAACAATTATTATTTTATATTCCAGAATAATACCTCAAAATTTGGGGTGTTACAATAAACTTCAAGTCATAATTATATTTTACACAGTACCAGTATTAAGTTTTATAATTACTAACAAAGTATTTTAGCTGGGTGTTATATAACAAAATAGTTATTAACTATCAAAATATAATCAGAGTTTCCCAGCTGTCAAACATTCCTTCAAGCAAAACCTCTTGCACATATTCCATCCCAAAACTTAACCTGCAAGAGTAATGTGGGGGATTAGCACGAAACTAAGTGAATAGACTAAATCTAACAGTCTAACTTAGCATAACATAATCTGTTCACAACAATAAACACATAATCAACACAGAGGATCGGTGGTTCTTGAGGCGTCCTCAGTCCGCGGTGGCCCTTCAAGAACACTTATAACCAACTGCAGGCCAATACAGAGATATTACTGATAGCTCATTGTTATCTTTAATCAGTATAGGTATAATTCACAACAAATGTTCACCATGCCCATAAGGACTAACCTATAGCAACTAAGCCTAACCATAGTTGACCCTATATCACATTTAATATATTCCAAACTATCATGGAATTCAGATCAAACAATAAACCTATCAACAATATTTCTACTTTAATTGATGTAACCAAATATGTTAACACCAATTACACTGTGAGAATCAGTCCACTCACCTGTCTGTCCCAAACTCCAACTCAAAAGTCTTATATTATTGAGTCTTCGGATTATCTGGAAAGACAACAAAATAATGAGTTAGTAACTAATTATAATAATGCAACTTAAAATCACCTAATAATATTAATCACAATTATCAAACGTTCACCTTTATTTCATAATTCTATTCATTAATGTAATATAAGTATCATAATATTAAAGTACCATTTCTTAGTCTCTTTAACATATATACAAACATTACAAGCACTGCATAACAATTAAATTAGTCTATCCTTGTTTAAACCGTAACCGATCGACTTCACTTTTCCTAGCCGATCGGCTAGACCTCCATAACCGATCGGCTCACCTACTAACCGATCGGCTAGTATATATATTTCAATGCTTTTTATTTCGACGCAACGTGCTGTAAGCAATTTGTTCTAATCTAGCTGTGTGGCTCAATTTACCCGATCGGCTAAAGAGGCCTTAACCAATCGGCTCACTTACTATAGCCGATCGGCTAGTAAGCCAACCCAAACACTAACCTGCAACTCAACTATTGCACGAACTAAACACCCAAGATACAAATTTTCAGCTTCACAAATCAGTTGTATACTCAAAAACTTACCAATATTTGGTCACAAAAACAACTACTAACATCAACTAACAATATTACTATCACTTTGATCATCAATTTCATCATATCTCAACTATACATAATTTGCAATATAAACCAAGTTCATGAATATATAAACTAAAAGCTTACTTACAAATTGATGAACACCAAGATGATGATGAAGGTATTACTTAATCCCAATCACAAGCAAAGCTTCAAACAATTTTCTTTTGATTCAACTTGAGTTCTAGGTTTTGAGTGAAATAGAAATAACCAGAGGAAGAAAAATGGAGTTGACCTCCATTTCATTTAACCCAATTATACATAGTATAATTTTATCCCTTTCTCACTCTATTGTCTAGAACCTAAATTATTCGTGAGGCCAACTATTTTATTTTTACCGTCAATTACAACTATTTAAAATAAATAATAACTTACTAATCACAATAAATCCTAAAGCTTATTTACCTACTCTTTTAAGACCATGCATATACAATAATTTAAATTGCATATTTATTTTTAAGAAAAGTACTTGTTACCACTAGGCCCAATTTAAGGATGTTACATTTCATATGTCATAGCTCACCATGATTAACTTAAAACATGTTCAAAAGGGAGATTTTACACAAGTTATACCCAAATGATACTTTAAAGAGAAAACTTGCCATACTTCACATCATGCAATCCACGCTAATCTTCCTTAATCGCCTTCTCCTTCCCTTGTCCACTTCCACCTAAAACATAAAACACTTAAACCATAAGCACGCATGCTTAGTGAGCATATAAGCAACTTAACCAAATAATTCATAACAAAGCTACATAAACACTATGCTAGCAAGGCTAGCAACTCTAAATCACAAACTTCATATCACTACCGTATGATCATGCCCACCTCTAGCTTGGAAGCTATCCGGTAACATGCACAATCATAATTCGTATAACAATAATCATAATCAATTAAACACAGTTAACTTACAATCAACCTCCACATGATCGTATGATCCTCTTGCTCGGAAGCAATCCGGAAACACATACAATCAATTCAAGTCATAACAATTCACATATCCAAACTAATGACACACCCATTACTCGACTAACATCAGGCTAATGTGATAATCACTACTTAGCTAACACTTTATTAATCATAACAGTTAACAAGTAAAACAAATAATTCACAATTAACTTCCACAAGGTTGTATGATCCTCTTACTCGGGAGTAATCCGGAAACACATACAACCAATTATTTGATTAAATCCTTACATTACTCACCTTTGTCTTGAATTGATGATTCACAAGATAAAACCAATGATAATACTTCCAACTTCTTAGCACCTATTCACATATCACATAACAACTTATTTAAATTCAAGGAAATCATAGCTCTAAACTAATAACCACTCTTAAACCCTCCCCCACTTTGATTAACCTAGTTATTTTATTAAAAATTTCACTTAATTCATGTTCTTATACTAAATTCATACTCTAATTACATCATAGACCACACTTTTAACTAACTAACACTAATTCATACATATTTAGTCAAAACCCTATAATTATTTAAAAACATCTATCACAATTTAATCACTTTTGAGTTGTAATATCATCTTTAACTAACTTAAGAACACTAATAAAAAACGATTCTAACAATTCCTAACCCTAATTTTGTGTTAATTTCACTAATTAAACTAAACCCCATGAAAATCTCTCAAAACCCAAAAACTAGGTTAAAACTTGAAGAAATTAATACTTACAATGGTTGAATGGAAGAAGGAGATGACAAATTGAAGATTACTAGCTTGATTCTAGGGTTTAATTTGATGTTTGAAGATGGAGAATGGTTTCATACGATTTCTCTAACCCCTGTACGTGTTTTCTGGAACTAATAGGAAGAAAATGGGATAACCACAACACCGTATACGTGTTTCTCTATTATAAATAATTCCTCATTTAGCTACACAATCTGGAACTGAGAAACCAGTTTACGTTTTCTATTATATTGTATCATTTATATAATAATACTTTATAATAAAATTATATCCATGTACGACATTAAATTCCTGAAATCTGGAATGTTACACACCCGGCCCAAAAACATTTGAGCGCTCCATTCATTTACTTTTGTTTCATATTTCTTCTTCATTATGGTTTCTTTACTTCACCTTCTTCCTCCGTATTCAAGTTCTATTTTCTTGACAGGTATGTGAATTTTATGTTTTGATAGATTTGTTTAGTCAGGGTTTGATTAGGGATGTTCATTCAGTTAATTCGGTTTAAACCGAACCTAATAAATAAAACCAATCGGTTTTCGGTTTTGAAAAATTGAAACCGAACCGAACCAAATAAGTAAAAAACCAAACCGAACCGAACCGAATTACTATTCGGTTTATTCAGTTTTTACTATTCGGTTTATGCTTTCATATATAAATAATAAAATCATTAAAACAAAATCAAAAAATCTGAATATTCAACAAAATTAATTGGCACTTTTCGTAAGTTCTTGATAAAAGTCTAATAATTTGCAAAAAAAAATTAAAATATAGTTGAGACTATTGTGATAAATGATGAATAAAATTAATAATGGTATCAATATATATAATTATATATGATTAACTCAATTAATTTGTACACATATTGAAATATTATTGAAATATTAGTAAAGTATATTAAAATTCAGTTAATTTGAACTATTCGGTTTTCACATTGGTAACCAAAACCAATCCATAAACCAAAATAAATATTCGGTTTTGAAACGAACCGATCCAAAAAACCAAATTATCCCAACCATATTGTCCAATTGGACAATTCGGTCTGTCCAAATAGTGAACACCCCTAGGTTTGATTACGTATCTTACGGATTTTTGTTTTGATCCGCTTGGCTTTGATTTTCTTTTTCAGATAATAGCTACACCTCCGTCGAACTAATTCTCAATCTTTCTTATTTGTCAGCTTGAATTTTTCATTTTCTTGGAGGAGTTTCAATTGATTTTTGCTTTTTGAAAAGCGTAGGCTTCAATTCGAATAGGGCAAGATCACAGGTAACAGTGGTTTATAGAAATTGACTTATATTGATTAGTTTTGTATATTTGTCTCTTTGATTTTGTTATGTTTGGTTCGATTGTTAATATTCCAATATGTTGTTTATTTGGTGTTATTTGAAGTTTAATATGGTGGTGGAACTCGAAAATGTGACGATAGATCATAAACTTGATTGTGTGTTTGATAAAGTAGATTGATGAAGTGTTTGACAAGTGTTTGATGAAATGTCTCAAAGAGAAAACTATTCAAGGTATATATATTCTCCATTAATGCTGTCAAATTGTGTATATTGGGTGTAGAAGATTTAATTTTTTATGGTGTCAAGAATGTATTAATGTTTATAGAAGTGTTCACATTTAATGGCTGAAAACTACTCTTGCAAAGAAGATACAAAAATGATTTGTACATTACTAAATATGTTATATGGTGTTATACAATACAACACTATAAAACATAGTTAATACAGTACACCATCAAAGTGATTCGTACAGATCATTATTGATGGTGTACATATCATTATCCATATAAAAAATTTCTCTATTATATGAGTAATATAAGTACTATATTCCAGGAATTAGACTATTTCTGCTTATGGATGTGTACAATCAGATAATTGGGTAGAATGACATGAAAAGTTTTTATCTAATAGACTAACAGTCAATTGATTATGGTTACAAATTTTTATTAATATTATTTTCATTTACATAAAATTAATTATGAAATCTATATTGCATACTAATCATTTTAATAAACCCGTATTTTCACAGGTCTTAAAACTATTAATGGTTATATAGAGAAGGAAAATATCAAACATTTTGTTTACAAACCAATGTGGGATCAACTTCTTTCATTTGATTTTGAATAGTTTACATTGAGTTGTCCCACATTGATAAGTAAAATAAATCATTCAAGATTATTCCTTCTATTTAAAGAGATTGTTGAAATTTAAGATTAAGAAGTGAAGTATAAATGATTTATATATGTAGTTAAAGATAAAGATAAGCAAGCTTGTTACATGTTACGATAATAATCAAGTCATACTTTAGTTGATTTGTTACAATAATTAATATTTATAGTAGCTAAATCAAATTCTTAAATTAAATTAAGTAAACTGATCTGCACGTATAATTTTTATAGGTTAAGTATCATACATATCGAGTATGTTTGCTCATTCAAGTGAACAAAATAGTAGGAGTAATTGACGTGAATAGTTTTTTTTTAAATTAACATAATGTGAATGTCTATTTAACTCAAAATTATAATGTCACCAATAACAATAAGCACGATCCGAATTACATATTTGCCATACCTACCATACACTAAGCGGTATATCCATGAAAGAATATATTATTGTCAATTGTGTAAACAATTTTTTTTTAAGACAATTGTGGAATCACTAACGAATCATTTTGGCTCACCTGATCATCTCCATAAGCGGTTACTTCCCTGAAATCGATTAACCGCCCCCGAGTTCCAAGCCAACGCGACGCCCTATAGGGGTTGCTCTCCCACGTCTTGGATGGGTATAGCGTCGCAGGAAAACTCCCTGATCATTGGACCAAGACCCCAATAGAATTTAAGATGTCCCCACCTGGATTTGAACCCATGACCTCTTGAATAAAATTCAAGTAGTCAACCAACTGAACGAACTTAATTATTTGTTGTATTTATTATAAATTATCTTTTTTTCTCCAATATACTGTATATGCCTCATAATCTATACAAATTGTAACGTCTTTATTTATGTTGAAACATTAATGTTAATGTTAATTTATATATATGCAACACCAACAAAGTTAAGCAGAAATGTAACACGTACTATACGATTCATAGGTTGAACCATTACTCATGTTCGAATTTAAACTCTAATCATTATCTACCTTGAACTTGACTCAACGTGACTCCATTAAGTGATGATGGTAAAGTCGTAAGACTCGAGGTCGAGCCGCTTAGATCACTTCCTTGAATGAAGAAACCAGGCTGTTTAGGGGAAGGTAGTGAACCTTCACCACCCAACATTGCAACCACAAATGGTGTGTCGGGTCGATCTTCTGCTAGTTGTTGTACACATAATAGACCAACGTGTATACATCGCTGGACTTGAGAAACCGACAACGAGTCACCTAATAATGATGCATCCAATAGATCAAGAGACTTGCCTTCTTTGTGAAGTCTCCATGCCTAAATCGATTTAATCCACTAAGTTAACAAGCTTAAATATATCAATATAACTTATGAACTAATGATTGAGCATATTCAACACACTTACATGCCCAAGAAGGCTATTATGATGCTCTTGGTTAACAAAACCTCTATTTTTCTTTCCACTCACAATTTCCAAGATTAAAACTCCGAAGCTAAATATATCTGATTTTACCGAAAAGAGACCATTCACTGCATACTCTGGAGATATGTAGCCCCTGATGAAGAAATATAAGTACCATGAGAATTGATCAGTAGACTATCGGTGTAATAGCTACGTGTTTTGGGACTGCTTCTTTTATATGTTAATGCAGAAATACTAATGCAATGTATTGTATAAAACATTGAAATTCTCAAGGATTCTTACAAAGTTCCCACAACTTTCTTTGTATTTGCTTCACTCTCATGCTCTTTAAACATTCTTGCCAAACCAAAATCCGATATCTTTGGATTCATGTTATGGTCAAGCAAAATGTTGCCTGCTTTCAGATCTCTGTGAACAACTCGAAGTCGAGAATCTTGATGTAGATAAAGGAGACCTCGAGCAATCCCAAGGATTATGCGGAAGCGTTGTGGCCAATCCAGTAATGACTGTCCTAAATTATCTGCTCAAAAATGCAATGCAAAAATTAGTTGTATCCTTTTCAATATAACAGTTTTATTATCTTAAAGAAGAGCTAGCCTAACCGAATATAAACCAGTCCAGGCTTTTGTTAGGCATGTATTCATAAATCAGCATTGTTTCATCGTCTTGCATGCAGTACCCTAAAAGCTTCACAAGATTCCGATGCTGAAGTTTAGCAACACAAATAACCTCGTTCTCGAATTCATCAAGTCCTTGTCTAGAGGATTTTGAGAGCCGTTTTACAGCAATCTCTTGTCCTTGGTCTAGCACACCCTGCATTAAAATTATAAGTACATATATACATGTGTGGTTGATAATGTAAACTCGAAGATCTAATTGATAAAATTGTATACCTTGTATACCGGACCAAATCCGCCTTCTCCCAGTTGGTTGTTAATTGAAAAGTTATCGGTAGCCCTCAAAATTGTTGATAAACTAAACACTGGCAGCTCTATATTTGCTGTCTTGCTGCTACTGTTCTGATCTTTATCAATCACATTTACTGCTCTACCTAGAATTATAAAGGTGACAATAACAGCTTATCATTTACACAACAACAAAAAAAAATGTTTTTCCTTCTCTTCTTTTTTCTTGTTAAACATTCAGCATTTGAAATGAGATTCAATTGCAGAAAATAAATACTCATCTCTTAAGACCCCAACTACAGAATTTTTGGAAGTCTAGATACAAACTGTGATTGTCACTAATTGACTTAAATTGTCCACCCATGTAATGATGCATCAAAACGGGTTGGATCATATAGCAGGAGTGAATCAGACCAGATTTAGATCAAGTCCCAACCCAAAATAATCAAACAAGCAATTTAGATCAATTTCACCTACCTTCTCTTTCTCTTTCCGTATCTGATTTCCTTTTCCTTTTATTCCGAATGTAGAGTGCCATCAGGCATAACAAAGTCAATCCAGCTGAGACTGATAAAGTGACTTCAATAACTACTCGTTTCTTTTTGTGGAAGATAGAACGCACATCTACGAGATTTACAAAGGTCAAGCAAAAGAAATAAGTCAATAAACATCGTGCCTTTGCAATGAAAAAAACATTAAATATGTAAATCTAAAAGAAATGGAACATTAAGCTCTAAAAACTTGATTAAGCAAAGTGAATTAAGTAGCTTTCGTACCGGATAATTCTGAGGCAGCCAGTCTAACATAAAGATCTTGCCCGTTTTGTGGGTATACTCGGGCATCTATTAAATCACCAAACCATAACAAGCAGCCGAGCCCACCAGGATTCATGTTCGGATTCGCATATGCAACGCACGAGCAGTTAATCTTACAAGCTAACTCACATTCCATTAGAGTCATGCTACCATTATACGAAGCATTTTGAGTGTCAGGCAATTTCATGCTCGAAAGCAATTGAAACCCTTCTTTGGGCCCACAATCTAACGCTTTACTTCGTTTGCATCCTCTAGTATAATCAGCACTAGATTCTTGTTCATCTGCTTGTTCAAACCCTTTTAGACATGCACAACTAAGAAAACTATCAGCACTACAGGCTCCATATGGTCCACACAGTTTATAGTTGTCGCAGTTACCTCCAGGTAAGACGATATCCTGAATCCATGCATGGGTGCGCAAAGTTAACTGCCAAATCTCAAACTTGCCCTCGTAAGTCACTATGAACTTTGACAAAAATGTGCTGCTATTGTACATGTACTCAAAATACATCTCGTTTTCATTTACTACCATATCAACTCTGTAAACATAAAGTGGGTTAGCCCTATAGTTTGGCTGACCAGCAAACGCTATACTATTATATGGCCCGATTCTTGTTTCAGTTACCGCGCCTTTATAAACATAAACTTGTTGATATTTATCCTTTACCATTAAGAATCTGATTGTATAATCACCTGGTGAAGGATCATCTGCACTCTTCCATGATGTTAAGTATATCTCTTGTCCTGTTTTGAAATTTTTTCCCAATTTCATTCCTGATAACATGGTATCTGTTGGGTAATCAAAACTTTGCCAAATGACACCATTGTCATCCTTGATTACCAGATTACCATCATCCAAAAGTTGTACTATTGGATTGATATAATTTGTATTTGGTGCCGATGAGTAATTGGACGTCGACCAAATGACGCTCCCAGTACTATTTACAACTGAGATGATCCCTTGGCTATCAAATTTGGCCATGCTTAATGAATCAACAAGTGGAGTTTCGCGGTTAGCAACCCATACAACCGTAATTGGTGAAGTGTTCTTAAACCATATCCCCAAATATCGATTCTTAGAAGTGCCCGGGGTAAAGAATCCTAGCTCGTATTTTTCTTCCTTTGAAACAATGGTTTCACCATCCGTGATATTTTGAGACACACCTATGGTGTCTATTGAGCTACAAGTGCTTAACATAATTAAAAAGAAGAAAGTTATGTAAGGGAGTAACATTTTGGGGTGATTCGTATCAATTTACTGGTTGTTAGAATTACTTTTATGGTTTAATAAAGCTGAATTTATTGACATCTATCTATTATTCTAATATAGTGATTACAACAAGACCAACGACTTATCTCTTCTCTTCTCTCTATTAAATAAATCAAAACAAATTAAGAAGATCTAACCCTTTCATTTGTTCTCTAATTGTATCATCTAATGGTTCTAATAATTTTCTTATTAGTCAATGTGATTTTTTTGCTAATTAGTCCCGTAGTCCTTCATTATTCACGGTAACTATTTATTTTCTCCCTACACATATTTCATCTTAAGTCCTCTAAAATTTTATTCTATGACATTTATTCCCCACTAATTTCCACTTATACCCTCTTAATTAGATTAATTTTCATTTTTAAATTATAGTAAGTGGTCAAACATTGACATTTTGGAAGGGATTGAACGCAGCCATTGACAATCATAAATATTCACCATAAAGCTTTATTATAGTAAATTTTAAATTGTTACGAATTCCATGAACTTGTGGATAGCCCACCATTTACCTTGTAGGTTATTAGAGTTTATTCAATCTCTATATAAACATGTCATTTGTATTCATTTTAATTTAATCATTCAATAATAGTTCTCTCTTCCTCTTCGCTTATTGTTCTTGTTATTTCATTTCACAATACGTTATCAGCACGAAGTTGCTCTAGAGAATAATAGGTAGGAAACTCTATATGTTTTTAGTTTCATTTTCTTATTATCTTTTGTAGTTTACAAGAACAATCAATGTTTTATTGTGAATACAAAAAGAGATTGATTTTATTTAATATTACAAGAACAACTTCTATTGTATTTACATAAAGAATTCATATACAATACCTCGAGTTATAGTTATAGTGACATATTATAATTCATCAAAATGAATCAAATAACATAACCTCATGTTAATGTTATTGATATATATTTATAAGATCCTTTAGATCTATAATGTTTTCAATAACCTCATGCTATTGTTATATATTTATATATATGATCTTCAAGATCTACAATGATTTCTTAAAGAGAATGAATACTTGACGTAACCTCATGTTAATGTTACATTGTTTGGAGCCTGAAGTTCTATGTTACTTATATTTTACATTTCATAATTATTTGATTATATTTATCTATTTAAATTGCTCATTGTTTTTTGGGTAAATAGCTCAAAAAGGTAGTGTAAGATTTAAAATTTCCCAATAAAGGGAATATCATTTTTTTCAACGTCCAAAGTGGAGCCTTAGTTTTAATTTGTGCACAAAAAGGATTATTGTGTCAAAAAAGTTATTTTGGGGGAATGTCAGCCACTCGATTTTTTTTTTCTTTTCAAAATTCAATCTTGAAACGACTTGTATGAGTTATTATGAGTTTAAGAGGTTGACATCGTGGCATCACCAACACACAAGAAACCTTCAATTCCACGAATCGCTATCTTTTGGATACGTATATATTACTTCAATTTTGAAACCTTAGGTGGTTTGCTCATGATCCCCAAATGTTTCAAACTTTAATTGGTGGTGTAAAGTGTTTATATATGATGCACATCACCTTTAACCGACCTTAATTTTTTAAAATAAAAAATCGACCTGCTGATATTCTCCTTAATTTAACTTTTTTGACAAAATAATCCTTTTTGGGCAAAAATTAAAACTAAGGATCCTTTTTGGACAATGAGAAAAGTGATATTTCATTTATTAAAAATTTTTGGATCTTACGTTACTTTTTTGGGCTATTTGCCCTTTTTTTTAATTATAATTTTTTTTTTACAATCGGTGTTCATTTGATCTATACAAATGATTTCATTGTGATTAACCATGTTTTCACACATATAAATGACACTTTATTAATCATTAATTAAATAAATATGTATGTTGTATATCTATTCTAAATCAAATAGACCATGTAAATCTCTTTTATTCGCTAACCGATCCACTTGATTCTGTTATATATAAATTTTTTTATTAATAAGTGGATTGTAAATAAAATAAAATTATATCACATAATTTGATTATTGTACGTATTATATTTAATGACTAAAATATGTGTAAAATTTTGGCTAAATAATATATTGTTTCCTATTTTGTAGTTATAATGTCAGACCTTACAAAATTGAAATTCACTACTCTTGACATTTTTAGAAAAAAATATCTCTCATAGACTCTTGATGCAAAAATTCATCAGAGAATCAATCAAGGTTGACAATAAAGTCTCTCTACAAGACCGTGCCAAAGCCATGATCTTCCTCTGTCATCATGTAACATCTCAAATTTTGTAAGTCTTAAATTATATTATATGTATTAGTTAATTAATTATATATGTATAATATAATGTTATGTGAAATAAATTGTTAGGTGTTAGAAATAGTTAGTCAACTAACTATGTATTTAAAAAATAGAGTTAGAGGGTAGAAAGTGTCAGTTTTATAAAGTTAGAGGGTACAATATGTAAATGGTGTAAATAAAACACCTGATTCTTACTACTTCTACTATGTTCTCCAAATTGTATACGTACTGAAAAATAGAGACAGAGAAAACGTTAGAGAGAGAGAGCTCAGGAAGGAAGAACAAGATTTAATTAAGTTAGGGTTTCGATTAATAGAAGTTTTCAATCATTAATTCAACTTGTATAAGGTAAGAATCTTCCCTCTAATCTATTAATTTGAAGTTAGGGTTTGAGTTTATAAACCCTAAGTTGTTAGAATTTGACGGGTAAATGGGTAATTAAGTTAAATTAAGCTCCATACATGTTTTTGAGTTAGAAAGCAGGATTAAATTGTGTTAGTTATATTGATAATCTTATAATCATGTGTTTTGTGGGTAATTGATAGTTTGTGTGTATGTATGGTCACTAATTGGTGATGTTTATGATGTATGTAAGTGTTAATGGTAAGAATTAGTATCAATTACCCAAGTACATGTGATTATATGGGTATGTGTATGGAACTTATGTTAGATAATTAGATGTTATGGAATTTAACATCTAATTCACATGGAAGAAGTAAGAGTAGATTAATTAATCGTGTAAGTAATATGTGTTATGTGATTATGTGAATAGGTGATCAAGTGTGCAAGAATTCAAGTGTTTGTTTGAGCAAATTTTAAGGTAAGTATATGGATATGTGGAGCCAAGGAATGATTTATCATTGGCTTGGCGGTATCTAAGTAATGACTTTGTCATTAGCTTAGTTTAATGTCAATTTGTATGAATTGGCATGTTAGATGTTGAGGATCCTTAACTTGTAACAGATTTAATTGTTAGAATCCATTTACTTACTAAGCATTTATGCTTACTCGTTATGTTTAACATGTTACAGGAAGTTCGAGTAAGGTAAAGGACGAGTCGGGAAAGAGGCCTATGGGAAGCTAGTGGTGAAGCTCATTGCTTGGTTGGTAACGAGTTTAAAATCCTTTATGATCATGCTCTATATACAATTACACCCCTTTTGTAAAGATAATGGTACATGGTTTATATTTTGAAAGTTGGTTAAGTCTCACTTTGAACGATATGTCATGTTTTGGTAAAGTTAAAGTTAAGTGAGACTTGTATGTTAAAAGTTTTAAAGTATGTTAATAGTGTAAATGTTTGAAGAAATGATATGAAATCATATTTTGTAAGAATGATGAGTTAAAAATGTTAGGATTGGTCAAAAGTAAAGGTTTGTGAATTAGTTTGACTTAAATAAGTCAATTGAATGAGGTTTGACCAAGAAAGTAGGTCAATGTGGTCAAAGACCCAATCGGGTCACTTTGGTGTCTAAATGGACAACCAATGGGGTAACGAGTCAAAATGGGATATGGTGGACTAAAGTCAAATGTTTTTATTCCCACGAGTCTTAAATGTTATGTCGAATAAGTGGTCAAAAGCTTAAAGCTTGAATGTGAATGGTTTGAGTATTCGTATATTGAGATTTTTGGTCTAATTTAGCCGAAAATCCATCTACGGGTCAAATCTTGATAAAATGTAAAACTTGAAAAAGTGGAATTGAGGAAATTTTTATATGGTTATAGTGAATGTGTGTGCAAAATTTCAGGTCTTAGTTCATAACGAGTAAAAAGTTATGCGTGTTTGAAATTGGCTAAAAAATTAACTTTTGCTGACTTTCAAATTAGGCATAGCTATGCGATCCCAGAAATTTTTCAGGATCGCGTATGTTAGTGCAATTTGTGATCAGAAAGTTTTTCAAGTGCTTACGCGATCCCACTTCTTTCCAGGATCACGTATCATAGTAGAAAATGAATATTTTGGTTTCTAAAAGCCCATTTTAGCTATGAAACTTTATCAGATCAAGTATATAATTGGAGTAGTTGTGGGACATTGTCAAAAGCATTAAAAAAAGTTGGTCATGTTTTCGAGGTGTTTCACATCACCTCCACGAGGATCTCAAAAAAGAATATTTAACGGAGGAAGATCCCTTAGAATTATGGAAAAGTTTAAAAGAAAGATTTGATCATCAAAAGCAAGTAATTCTCCCAAAAGCTCGCTTCAACTGGATGCACCTTAGGTTGCAAGATTATAAGAGTGTTAGTGAGTACAATTCTGCAATGTTCAGTATCACTTCTAAACTAAAATTATGTGGAGAAAATATTACTGATGCACACATGTTAGAGAAAACATTCTCTACTTTCCATGCCGAGAATGTGCTCTTACAAAAACAATATCGAGAACGTGACTTTAAAAAATATCATGAACTAATATCATTTCTCCTTGTTGCCGAACAAAATAATCAGCTTTTGATGAAAAATCATCAAGCACGCCCCGTTAGTTCTACCCCATTACCCGAAGTGAATGCAACATCATCTACTAACGTGGACATGGAAACAACTGCGGAAATAATAATGAACGGGGTCGAGGCCATGGCCGCAATAATGTTTGACATCGTGATGGTTACAAACCAAAACCACATGACTTCAAGGAAAAAAATGAAAAAGGCAAAAACTCTAACGTCAGCCTCCTAAGAATTCTCAAAATTGTTGCACTAGATGCGGTATGAATATCATTGGTCAAAACAATGTCGTACTCCAAAATGCTTCGTTGAGCTTTATCAAGCATCACTCAAGAAAAAAGGAAAAGACATTGAGACAAATTTCATTAACAACTTCAATTTCAATGATCATGAGCCAAATAGTGATACACGCTTCGATATCTCATATTTTTTTGATGATGTTGATGACGTTGCTGCCACATTCTCAAATGATGGAACGAGCAATTAGATTTGCTACACCATTTAATTTTCGTTTTCAAATAAGTGTTTAGATTTTTATTTTATTAAAACAAGCGTTATAGGTTTATTTTTGCATTGTTGCTTATGTTTTCAAGATTTACTTAATGAAGTTTGTTTCTTTTCTTTATTTCTAGTTCTAAAATCAAATGCTTAGTTATCATTTTATTTATTTTTTTATGTTCAAGGATATTACTAGCAACATGAAAAATGGCGAAGACGAATGTCTAATTGATAGTGGTACAACAAATACCATTTTGAAAAATAAAAAATATTTTATTGAATTACATCTAACAAATAAAAAAGTCAACAGAATTTCTGGCACTAGTAACTTGATTGAAGGCTCTGGCAAAGCCTGCATTTTATTATCTAACAGTACAAAGTTACTAATAAATGATGCGTTATATTCTAGTAGATCCAGGAGAAATCTACTAAGCTTTAAAGATATTAGACGCAATGGTTATCATCTTGAAACCATGACTAAAAATCATATTGAATATCTCCAACTCACATCCATTGAACATGACAATAAGTCCATAATGAAAACAATGAAAGCTCTGTCATCTGGCTTATATATTACAAGCATAAATCGAACATAGGCAAATATGGTTTCTACTCGCAAGGCTGTAGATCCAAAAATATTTTCCTTATGGCATGATCGATTGGTCATCCAGGTGATATAATGATGAGGATCGAGAATAATTAGAAGTTAAAATGGATATCCACTAAAGGACCTCAAGATCCTTTAATCAAAGGAATTATCATATGGAGCATGCTCCCTCGGAAAAATGATAATATAACCATCAATTAATAAAATTGAAAATGAATCTCTCTCATTTCTGGAAAGAATTCAAGGAGACATTTGTGGGCCAATTAATTACTCCTCCTTGTGGACCATTTCGATACTTTATGGTATTGATTGATGCATCATCTCGATGGTCCCATGTAGGCTTATTAGCTACACGAAATGTTGCTTTTGCAAGGCTATTAGCCCAAATAATCCAATTAAGAGCACATTTTCCATATTATCAAATCAAGAAAATGAGACTTGACAATGCAGAAGAGTTTACATCTCAATCATTTAATGATTATTTCATGTCAATTTCGATCACTATTGAGTACCCTGTACCTGCTCATACACAAAATGGTCTTGCTGAATCTTTGATTAAAAGATTGCAACTAATTGCTAGACCATTACTCATGAGATCAAAATTGTCATATTCATGGGGACATGCTATTTTACATGTTGTTGCTCTTATTAGATTAAGACCATGTGGATCTCATAAATATTCTCCACTTCAACTGATCTCCGGAAGAGAACCAAGTTTGTCTCATCTTAAAATATTTGGGTGTGTTGTTTATGTTCCAATTTTCCCACCCCAACGCACAAAGATGGGACCTCAAAGAAGATTGAAAATTTATATTGGCTTTAACTCTTCATCAATTATAAAATATTTGGAGCCACTAATCGGATATGTTTTTAGAGCACGTTTTGTTGATTGCCATTTTGATGAAACCATATTCCCAATCTTAGATGGGAGAAAAGAAAAAGTTAGAAAAACAAGATGTAACTTGGAATGCATCATCAATTTCTTATCTTGACCCTCGAAATAGTCAAGGTGAATTGGAGGTTCAAAAGATCATGCAATTACAAAGAATAGCAAATGAACTTTCAGATGCATTTACGGATATTAAAAGAGTTACTAAATCACACATTCCAGCTATAAATGCACCTTCTCGAATTGATATTCCTGAAGTTCCAAACGAGTCAAATATACGAAGAAAACGTAGATGGCCATTAGGTTCCAAAGATATAAATTCAAGAAAAAAGAAAGAGCAGAGTGCAATTATTGGCAAAGTCCAAGAAATAGCTTCTGATGAAATCCCAAATGAAATAAATAACGGCATATAAAAGGTCAATATATTTCCTCAAGAGGATCATGTACCTACTGATTATGCGATCTCTTTAATTTATGTTCAAAATGGTACAACATGGAATCGAAATTAAACACATGTTGATGAATTTTTTGCATATGATATAGCAAGTGATGTAACAAATGATGAAGATTTCATGCCAAAATCTATCACTGAATATCGTCAAAGACATGATTGGAAAAAATGAAAAGATGCCACACAAGTTGAGTTAGATTCACTTGCAAAACGCCAAGTGTTTGGCCCCGTGACCATAACCCCTAATAATGTGAAGCCTGTAGGCTACAAATGGGTATTTGTAATAAAAAGAAATGAGATAAATGAAATTGTGAGATATAAGGCAAGACTTGTGGCACAAGGTTTCTCAAAAATACCCAGGGTAGATTACGATGAAACATATTTACCTCTCAGATTTTTAATTAGTCTTGCAAATGTTGAAAGGCTTCAAATGCATCTTATGGATGTTATTACAACTTAGAAGTATGGGTCACTTGATAGTGACATTTACATGAAACTCCCCGAGAGACTCAAAATTCCCGAATCTTGTAGATCAAAACCTCAAGAAATGTTTTCAGTAAAACTGAAAAGATCTTTATACGAATTAAACAATCAGGAAGAATTTGGTATAATTTCCTGAAAGAATTTCTTTCAAAAGAAGGATACAAAAGTAATCAAGTTAGTCCGTGTGTTTTATCGAAAGATCAAATGCATGTTTTACAATCATTGTAGTGTATGTTGATGATTTAAATATCATTGGAATTCCTCATGAGATTGAACATACTGCAACACTATCAAAGAACGAATTTGAGATGAAAGACCTTGGTATGACTAAATTTTGTCTTGGTCTTCAAATTGAGCATTTATCAAATGGATATTTTATACATCAATCAAACTATAATGAAAAATTTGTTGAAATGTTTCAATATGGATAAAGCTCATCCATTAAGCTCACCAATGGTCGTTCATTCTCTTAATCGAGAAAATGATCCCTTCCGCCCCAAAGAAAATGACGAAGATATCATTGGTCCTGAAATATGATATCTAAGTGCAATTGAGGCTTTGATGTATCTTGCTAACAATACACGTCAAGACATTGCTTTTTCTGTGAACGTATTAGCCAGATATAGTTCTGAACCGACACGTCGACATTAGAATGGAATTAAACATATATTTCGTTATCTTTGTGGTACCCGTGATATGGGGTTATTTTACCAAAAGAATTCGGAGTCAAAGTTTGTTGGATACGCTGATGCTAGATATTTGTCTTATCCACATAAAGCACGATCACAAACAGAGTATGTTTTCACTTATGGTGATACCGTAATTTCTTGGAGGTCGACAAAACGATCATTAACCGCTACATTCTCAAACCATGCTGAACTTATTGCACTTTATGAAGCTTGTCGAGAGTGTGTTTGCTTGAGATCAATGATCCAACACATACAAGAAGAATGTGGGCTCAAAACAGTTAAAGGAACTCCAACAAGACTATATGAAAACAATGCGGCGTGTATAGCTCAAATTAAGGAAGAGTATATCAAAGGAGAAAGAACTAAGCATATTTCACCGAAGTTCTTCTCAACATATGATCTACAAAAGGATGGAATCATTGATGTTAGTCAAGTTCGATCAAGTGAAAATTTGGCTGATTTATTTACAAAATTATTGCCGATAAAAGTTTTTGAGCAGCTAGTTCGGAAGATCGGTATTCGACGCTTGAAGGATATACTTTAAACTTAGGGGGAGTATTATACGCATTGCACTCTTTTTCCATTCATCAAGTTTTTATCCCATTGGGTTTTTGTTGATAAGGTTTTTAACGAGGTAGTCTATAGCGTATTATAAACGGTGACTATTCAAGGGGGAGTGTTGTGAAAGTCATGGGCTTGTGGATAGCTCACCATTTACCTTGGGGGTTATTAGGGTTTATTCAATCCCTATATAAAATGTCATTTGTATTCATTTTAAATTAATCATTCAATAAAAATTCACTCTTCCTCTTCACTTATTGTTCTTATTATTTCATTTCACAATATAAATTAAATTTAAATTTCATTTACACAAATCAATCTCACCTTGTGTGTCTTTTTAATTTAAATTATAATAATTTTTTTTATTGTAAAAAATAAAAAGATTCAATATTACTAGTGGGTTATAACACCCATTGCAAGCTTTCAACCGAGAAACACGTGACCTACTATTGCTCCTTCCCCACTTCTTTTTTTCTTTCTTTTCTAAATCATAACTATAGCTAGGGCTCATGAAACCTAATATCCTCTTTATTATATACAGAACTAAATTGCAATGGTTTCCTCTAGCATCAATCGAATTAGAAAAAAGATTAAAGGAAATCGAATAAGAATATTACTAAAAGAGATTCACGAAATTTGTGGAAGAAATTAAAAAAAAAAAACGTGAATAAGATGTTGACCCTTTCGTGTTCATAGGTAAATTTTAATATCAATAAATTTGTTAACCAAATCCGCTTTCCTATTTTACAATTGTTGATTTACTACCCAATCATTGAATGTTTTGTACTATATATATATATATATATATATATATATATATATATGGTATATGTTTTTATATAATTGTGAAATAAATGTTGGTTCCATAATTCGTGGATCTGAGCACGGTTTTCATTGTTTTCCTCCCACTATAAAAGCATCCTTAATTGTATTTTACTTACTCTTCAATTTTATAATTTAGTTCGCTCTTCAAACATGTCGTATCGCTAAGGGTTTAATGTAGGAAAATGCACTTAACTTTTACTCGATCTTTATAGTGCGTACCGAACTTCTTTTTAGTCTATTGTGTGTATCTATCTTTTAGTTTGATCTATTGTGTGTATCCGTTGACTTATTTGATGATGTGTCAACCATATAATTCGCCACGTTAGCTGACACATCATGGACACATCATCAAAAAGGGATGTCACGTCTGTCGGATACATACAATAGACCAATATTGGAAGATTGAGACACACAATAGATCAAATTGAAGCTGGATACACACTATAAAGATCGGTCTAAAGTTTGGTTCATTTCTTTGCACTAATCCCTATCGCTAATGGTTGCTGCTTAACACTTTGATCGGGTTGCTGTTTTCAATGGTGATAGATGAAACCTTAAAGTTAAGGTTACTCCTCATTGGACATCATCTTTATCGATGAATTTGCACAAAAACATCTCATTATCTTATAATAACATTTCAATATATTTTGTTGTATGATTTATTTCAATCTTCTATTAACTTCATTTAAATTTTCAGGTTGATAAAATCCAAGCGACTAGCCGACTTTGAGGATGTGCTGGAAGAAGGAGTTGTGAGGTTGCTCGGTTATCATGAACAAAGATTCTAGTGTCTAAGACAAATACAAGTGTTGAGTTTGAAGATAACAAAAATGGAGAAATATTGATTGCATTGCTTTATCTCATCTAACTAAGAGTCGTACGTTTTATTAGCAATAAGACGCATCGTTAAATACGTTGCACTTTTTTATCATAATATCATAAGGTTTGTTAATGTCAGGTTACTACAAGCATGTAATATTACTAATTATAACATCTCTCAAAATGTTTTTTTTTCTTCTTTTAGTCAACTTTATAATTCTATCCAATCTTATATAATTGTCGTTAACTATAGTTTTTAATTTATCAAACCAAATAATGTATTTCGCGTAGTCGCGGGTCTATAATCTAGTATTATTTAGCAAAAACATGGCGATGATTAGGAAAAAGATATTGGAAACGGTTATGTTAATAAAAAAACAGGGAAACTACACCCAAGAATTTGGCGAGGAAATGGGGGACTAATTAATACGTGGAAGCCTATTAGGTTGGCAATTATTATCATATAAGAGGAATGTGAATACGGTGCTCACACCCATATAACTTTATATGACAAACATACAATACGACGTCATTTCGAGCCCAAAATTAAAAAATTCAACTCCTCCTCCTTCAACACTCACGCTCTCATCACACTCTACCATCACCCTTATCTGTAATTTCTTCCCGATTCTAATAGCTATACTTTTTGATCCTGAATTGCTTCAGATACTATATATATTGCACCATCACAATCGATCTTTCTCACTTTATCTAACGTCTTCGTAACAAATGTATTGTCAAAATAAATAATATATACCATCCTCATATTCTTTGAAAAAATTTCAGCTCCTTGATTTTGACTAAAAACTATCGTATTTATTCGTTTTTAGTAGTCAATCATATAGTGTGATGAGAGCGTGAGTGTCGGAGGAGGATGGGTTTTTAGATTTTTTAATTTTGGGCCCGAAACGATGTTATATTTTATGTTTGTCAATGGCGGAACATAGTTAGGGCCAGAAGTGTCACACCCCCAATTTCATGCTTTGCGGAAGCGATTGTTTTTGGGCGTGACTAATCAATAATCAAACATAGAGGTTACAAGCAAACGACTCTACATGAGACGTTTATAAATATATTACAAAAGTAGTACAAAGTTTTAAGTCATAAGTTATGAGTTTACAATAACAGCGAGTTCACATTTGATTTTGAAGATTTTAATACATAACCATTAATACAAAACATAATGCAAGAAAATCTTCATGTCCATTTAGATGCATGCGACTCGTAAGTAGATAGCTTATCCTGAGGGCCATCCTACTATTACTGATCACCTGAGAATACAACACTAAAAGGGTCAGCTATAAAGCTGGTGAATCTCACAGGTTTAACATAAACATTGATGCGATCAACATGATTATCCGACGATTTAATACCGATAAAGATTAAATAATACAACCGAACAATGATAAACCAATTAAGGTTTCCGAACAATGATTAAACCATCAAGGTTACCGAACTATGATTAACCAATTAAGGTTACCGACTAGATTTACCGACAATGACATTTGTATTGCATTAAGCCATGGTTCGAGGCCTAACCCGATTTGTGCCTCCCGAACGGTGTCAACACCCATAACAATTACTAAAATGCCCGTTTGTACATGGTTGTAGCTAGCAACCCGGACGGGGACGTCACTCCCATGATAGATCTATCTTTTAGTAATCGCGCCTTATTAAGTTAACGAACCATGCAATGATGATGACTTTCCCGTATTAAAACACTCATGCAATACCCGAACAATGAAAATCAAGACCGACAATGATAACCAACATGTTTAACAGAGTTAATAATTAAATTAACTAACCGAATAACAGTGATCACGAAAACAAGTAAGCATTGTATCTCACCCCAAGTTTAAAAACAGTAAAAGTGGGGCTGTGAGATTCACCTGAGTCTATCCGAGCAATGAATATGTCCGACGTGGAATAGACAATCCCCGAATCTCCTAGTGTCCTAAACACGCGAGATTCTAATGAGCATTTGATTATCTAATATTTCTCCATATTAATATTTATCCATTTTGATTATGTCCAAGTGATTATATTTGTACTTCCGATTAAAGTTTATAAAATGTACGGCCCGTTGGTGACAGATTGAAATTATATTCTAAAGATATATAACGTGTATTTTTGCATTTATATAACTCGTTCATGGATGTATCGTATTATTTACAATTATCCTTATGTTCGTTATATTTTATTTCATAAGTTACGAAATTTGGTACGAGGTCCAAAAACTGAAATATGTCATTTTCGACCCCTAGACGACCCCGAAAGGCCTAAAACCGCCTATACTATGGTACATAGCCTTGATCATTGGGCCGTTTTCGAGTGACCGTGTGACTTTTAGCCCAAACCGTTATAATAAATTTTTCATCGAGAAGCTACCCTGAATACACTTGTGAAATTCTTCGGCATTTTTACAAAAACTGTTCTGTTTAAGTATTCCAGCCGTTCGGCTCATCGAGTCCAGCCGTTCGGCTGGTAGTCTATTTCCAGTTCTGTTCGTGCAGTTCATCCCCAACCCAGTTTTTAACTTCATTTTTAACCAAATTCTCATATATAAAACACTAGTATATGCTAATATAAGTATATTATAAACGCGAAATTAAAGTAAAGTTTGAGTTTTCTTACAAATTAAAATTTGAACCCGTGATGAGGAGGATGATGATCCGGATGGTGATGATGATCAAAGAAGATGAAGATGAAGATGAATGTGATGATGATGATGATTGTTACTGATTTTGTTGTTGTTGATGATACCCGAGAGAGAGAGCCGAGAGGTAGAGAAAGAGATGGAGGAAAATGGAAGAAGAAAGTGAAGAAGAAGGAGGAGGAGTAGGCGGCCAACTCCAATTATTGGAGTTGGTTGGCTCCATTCGCAGTACAAAACGCCCGTGTTTTTGTACCCGATCGTAAAGTAGTATAATATTTTCAAATGATAATTTTCTAAATATAAAACTGTATATATTTTTATTCGAAGTATTTTATAAAAATACTTTTAATGAGATATAAAATTATATCTTTGTTTCTCTTTGGTTTGACGGATAGTTTTCAGTGTACAAAATGCGTTTAAATTCTCAATTGAGTAAATAATTATTATTCTCATTAATAATACATTATTTAAAAATGCTTTGCACCAACGTCCGTATTTGAGATTGCGTGTTCTTTCAGATTTGATGGTATGTGATTATTAAATAATCATTTTAATGTTATATATATATTTATATATATAATATCCGAAATTTTTTTTTGTTTAATCATGTATTGAGTACGAATGATTTAGGTTTAAATTAGGAGCTAATTTTAGCCCTTTTTGACCGGGTGTCACAAGAAGGGTGCCAACCCCCCTAGAATTTGAGTTGTTACTACAATATATTGAAAAGTTTCTAGAAAAATATACCAAGGTTGAAGTAGATCAGTTGGTTGAGGCGAGTTAAATTAGCATATTTGAGTTTTAATTAGCCGCAGGTTCAAGTCCCACTACTACCATTCTTCAGTTTTTATTAATTTTTTTCCTTTTTTAATATTTTTGTTTTCCAACTTTTCTTTCCACAGAACTGTGTAAAGGACTCGCGATAACGCGGGCTACAACAATTTACTTTATAAAAATAAAATGATTAAATAGTGTGTGATTTTTATTGTCGTTATAGTTGAAACTCGGTAAAGTCACAAATGAATTGGAAGAGTTAATAAATGACTTGTAATTGTCAAAATCATTTAATAGTCCGAATTCAAGTGGGTTATGTTTAGATTTTTGAACCGGATCTATAGTAGTGAAGTCATGAAGCGTAAGAATTAAACTATATATGTTCTTTATATTATATGTTTAGATTACTATAAATTTTTAAGTTGACGCGTAATACTCGACTCGTAAAGCGTAAACGTTACACAACATTTTTTTTATATTATGTAATTAGTTTACTTTTGAGTTATATTTTTGTAAATGTATTATTCAACTTTTATTTTAATCTTAATTTTTATACAATATCTAAAGTACCTAAGAGAGACTCATTTAGATTGAGCATTGGTCGCTTTTTTGGATGGATAAAACGTATGATGAGCGAAGGAATATAATGAGTTAGAGGTGGGAATATTATGGATGTAAATAGGGTTAAATGAAGATTAGTATTTGAGGAGAAAATCGTTAAAAAACATAGTATAGTTTTTAGATAAGAACAAAAAGTTAGATGGACTGTTTTATTTTTAACCGATATGAAATGGTGCGACTATTTTTTTAAGGCTGATTTTTTACCCCAGTTAAATTAAATAGTAAGATATAAAATGACTATTTTGTAATTAATATATTGATGGATGATTGGTTGTTATTTTTAAACGGATACGGTAGCATGTAGGTTTTTTTTAGGCCGACTTTTTGGAACTTTTTTAGGTTTATTTTTAATAAGAAATCATTTTCAAAAAACAAAATTTCGTTAGTTATTATTGATATAATAATTAATTAATTTACTTATTATGTATTTAATGCATTCATATAATATGTATCACCCTTTTGTTCGGATCCGATATGATTTCTTCCTATTTCTTAGCCCATTTTAATTGTTTTATTTTGTAAACATTGTCGTTGATTATTATACTTATTAATAAAAATATTTAGCATTTATTAATAAAAATATTTAGCATTTATTTATTTATTTATAAAAATATTTAGTGTTTATTTATTTATTTATAAAAATATTTATTATTTATTTATATAATTATGTTACATTTAATTAGATGGGGGGAAAGTGTAATTATGGAGATTAAATATAATCCGTTAGATTTTTAGGGAGGAACCCATCAAATGGTATAAAGTTCTCCATGGTATTCTGTTATATATATATATGATAATGATGATAACTATTAATCATATAACTAATGAATTATATTATTTAAATATAATCTAGTGTTTATATGAAAATTGTTTCCATATAACACTAACAAGTTACAACGACTTCATAATTATATTTTTTTATGTAATAAATAGTTAGAAATATCACTAAATTTATAGACGATTTCATCATTTTTTATACAAAGGTTGATTTGAGTTTGTTACAGTTGACCGAATGTCTTAGTTATCAAGCTTTATAGGACAATCGAATCGATGTTTTAAATAAAACTATAAAATCTATCTTTATAACTAAGGAAGGTGTAACACCCGGTTTCTGGGCCTAGATATAAATGATTATTTAAATAATGTGAACTAAAATATTTGGTTTATTTAAAAATAAATAGGTAAAGGAGTCACATGATTTATTGTGACTAATAAAATTGTATGTGTTTTAAATAGTTGAACTTGACTGTAAAATAAAAATATTTTGATTCGCGGGTATTTTCGGGTTCCAGACAATAGGTTAGAAAAGGGGTATACTACTACACTAATAAAATTGGGTGCGGTGGGATTAAACCGACTCATTTCACCAAACTTTTCCCAAATTTTCATTTCTTCTTAAACTCTCAAAAACTTTCACCTAACAAAATTATCAATGAAATTTAAAGGAAATCAATAAAGGTTTTGATTCAATCTTTGCAATCTTCAAGAGATTATCACCATCATCTTCTTGTTCTTCTAATATAGTAAGTGTTATTGTTATTATATTTGAATTTGATTTGATTTTCTTTAAATTGGTTGAAATCATAGGGTTTATGATTTGTATATGAAGTTTAGTTAGAAGGATGGATTATTATTGATTATTTGAAGATAAATGATGATTGTAAGCATGATAAATTTATGTTTTCAAGTTATAAGTTGCATATAGTGATTTAGGTTATAATCTAAGTTGAATGATGATGTATGTTAAGAATTGATGTTTGATTTAAGTTGTTTGTTATTGCATAGTGCTTATAGTTGAACTTGTTTTGTTGCTTAGAAAAGATATTATCTCAAAATTTATCAAGTAGAAGTCAGATTTGTGATTTGGTTATATTTTTCAGAGCTGAGTTTGTATCAGGTCAAAGGTTTCTGGGTCTGGACTGCTAAGCCGATCGGCTAAGGTTAAGCCGATCGGTTATGTGTTAAGCTGATCGGTTAGTTTGAGCCGATCGGTTAGTTTGAGCCGAACGGCTATCTTAGAACAAAGTCAACACCGTATCTCACCCTTAGAACGAATAATACCGTTTTAACTGGCTTAGTCGATCGGCTAGTGGTGAGCCGATCGGTTTGTGTGTGTTAGCCGATCGGCTATGGTCTGAAACCGATCGGTTATGGGTAAAAAACCAGAAACAATTTAGTTTGGATAGTATACTGTACTTGCAATGCATTCATATTATATAATTAATAAATTAACTGAAGGATACTTATTGTTGTAACAAACTTGCAAGTTAGTATAAATTGTGATTATAAAGTGTTGTATGATAGTTGATATTATTTAGTGAAATGTGTTTATAATTATAGCAATGGTTAATTAGTTAGGACGAGTTATTGACTTGCTATTATTTGTGTTCTCAGATAAACGGACGACAACTCAGTGATATAAGACAACTGAGTTCAAGGCTAGGATTAATGGTGAGTGGTAATTGTATTCCTCGATTCAATTCCATTGTAACAAGTTTGGTTGCAACGAATGAACATTTGGTTATTGGAATTGATTGTTTAATCATTTGAGATATTACTATGCTTTTTAATATTGTGGAATTGGGTTAATTAGTTGTTATTAATTGGTATTGGCATGACGATTATGCAATATATGATTTTGGGCCATTGGGCATATTTGGATTCAGAGGTCAACACTGGTTGTGTTTGTTGCTATTGTTTGGCTGGCGGGGTTTCTGATACATATAGTTGAAGGATGAACCCTAGTCAGTGAAGATAGCTTCAAACTATCGGTAAATCACTGTTATGGCGGACAGTGGTTTAAGGGTTCTTTGGTTGGCTAACCAGGAACCGGCGGTCCTCTTTGACGATACGTGACTTTATGTTTACGATACTTTATGCGGTAAACATTGTTTGATGTGTTTGTTTGATGCAAGGCTTGTTATTTCTGAATTGAACTGTCGGATACAGTTCCATTCACTTAGCTGTGAGCTAATCCCACCATATTTAATATTTTGCAGGTTTTGGTTAGATTATGGATCGGTATTGTAGATATATGATGGAATGTTTGACTGGGATCGCGCATACTCTGACCTTTTGGAAATAAAAGTCAAGTTTTGGATAGTAATATAACACCCAGTCTTGGAACATGTTTTGTAATTATATATGTATAAATGTAAATTTTGAAACGTATCATCTTTTGGTATTTGTAAATACGTTATTGGTAAATATTTGGGACGCGTTTCCAAGATTTATAATATAATATATGATTGATAAAAAGCAGGGTGTTATAGGAGGAAACCCTTAATTATTTATCAAATATATACACATGCCACATCATACAAATCCTATGTGTTATCACTATATAAAAAACACTTGATGATGTGGATTTTCCTACACCCTTATTCCAAATAAGGTAATATTCAATTAAAATTTATATTATCACTTATTTCATTTACTAAGGTAATTAATAAAATTAAACTATACTATTTTAATTCAAAGTAATGTGTCATATAATAACACTTAAAACTTTTTATTACAGTCCAAACTCATGAAATCTTTTAATCTATTTTTTCCTTCTAATTTTAATCTTTTAGTTTTTTCATCTTAATCTTAACTCTAATTTCTCTAACTTTCTATTTTTTTTAAAAAAATAAATAAATAAACTTTTAGTAAATTATGAGAATTTACTTTTAATGTAATTATATCTTTCATTAAAGTTTTGTTAATTTTAAAAAAAATTATTATCATCTTATAGATTAAGGGAATTCAATTTTTATTATTTGGTAAACTGTATACAAGCTTTATGGACAGACAGATTAAGGTCATTATCTATTTTTTAAAGAGTTTCTTTCTATTTTTTTAATCTCACACAACTTAATTACAATTCAGTATGCGAATGGTAAGACGTGTACTTCTATTAATTCTATATTACTTTTCAAATCTATATAATGTAGGCATATATTTGATTGTTGTAGAATGATTTATATTTTGTGCATATATATGTACATTGGTTATTCAATAAAACGTCTAAATTGCTATAGTAATTTTTTCAATTTATTTTTCTCAAGACTATTAACGTACACATTGTTTATCAATTGTTGCAAGGTTAACATATTATAACTATAGGAAACGGAAAAATCACAATGACTAGATAATTTTTGTTAGCTAGAAAAATGTCAATTTATAACATACACATCTTTTTTAACCTTCTCATTTCCTTGATATATCGTGGAAAAAATATGTTGTTATTAATTCATTTTTAAGGGGTTAATATTTATAAAGTATCACTAATACCGATAAAAAAATTCATTTTATAATTTGAAAGTTTTCACCATTTCATATATCATTTTAACTTGTGATATACATATTACAACATTTTATAATGCTAGTCGTGCATCGCATGGGTTTAACACTAGTATATATTTAATACGTCTAATGATTTTTGCCCCCTAAAAGTTTTGTTCAAGTTCCGCCACTAATGTTTGTCATATAAGGTTACGTGGATGCTAACACCGTATTCACACTCCTCTTTCCATATTCCATATATATGGTTCCGGGTTGTGTAACTGTCTTGAAAGTTTTTTTTATCGTTGAGATTCCATTGACTTTAAATCTCCATTGTCCTCTATTCCAGAGTTTCGGTTATTTTGCTCCGCAATCTGTTTTTTCCATGAACCTCTCGTCCGCTCCCATGTTCCTCAACCCTCATCTTTTTTGCGAAGCCATTCCAATTTAATCCGTAATATCAATCGGTAAATCTGTTTCACTCTTTTTTCTTTTTATGTTTTGGCCTATACGTGATTTCACCCCAAAACCTCTTGAATCCTTGGCAAAAAAAGCCTCAAATCATCAAGCATTCAAGCCACGTATGAACAACAAATTGATCAAGGTGCGTGATTTTTATTTAATGCGAAATTCTGATTTTTTATCTTAGAATTTGAAGTTTATGAAACCATGTGTATGATTTTCATCTTCTATGTTTCTGCCCACCATGTGTATGATGAAATGCCTATTTCCTGAAAAGCAATTGTATTTGTTGATAGAATTAACTTTTGATGTATTAATTATGATGGTATATTTATGTAGGAACAAAACAGTGGTTTGGGTAAGGATCGTAAAATCAAGAAACATGCTGAATACACACACTCAAGTGCCTCTTAAAGGATCTCATGGAAGAGATCCTTCGAGAAGTATTTGTAATTTTCTTCTATATCTTACCAACAATGAATTGATGTTACAGTAACCCTAAATTTATTTTTGTATAATGTATGATTGTGTTTATAATATATACATAAAGCTCTGTCAAATCAATTAAGGAAATATATTTTAATCATGCTTGAAGGGTTATGACCGGAACTTACTGCTGGTTATAAAGATAACTTTTTAAAACCCTTATGAAATTTTGTTACGCTTCTAAGGTTTGGACTTCATATAGCTACTGTAATTTGTATGTTTGAGTTGAATAGTTGATAGCGCATAAAAAGTCAAGTTTTTATGTAAGATTATCTCACCTTTTTAGCTCAATTATTGATAAAAACATTTGAAATATACGATTATCTACTAAATTTTATCATGAAGGCTATAATATAGACGATGCTTAAAGAATCAATTAAAATGGCTTAAAAGCGAGTAAAATAGAGTACAAACGATCAACGAATCTCTTGTTCACTCTTTCCAATGCTTTTTGAGCTATAATTAGAACTATGACCTCTAACTTATGTCATTATTTTCGTTACAAAATTACAAAATCGTGGACGTAAGAATCGCTCAAAACGGATAAACGGCGAAGAAGTTAAGCTCAAACGAAGAAACGAAGAACCGAAGAACTAAAATACGGCTGAACCAGACCGTATACGGTTGGCCCAGACCGTATACGGATGGACACAAACCGTATATGGCCTACACAGACCGTATATGGCCTGTGCACAACCGTATATAGCTGAAACCAACCGTATATGGTTGGTGTTCACCCGTATTTGCTCCGGTTCAACCGTATACGGTCAAAACCAACCGTATGGGTCAGGCATGCAAAATCAGATTTTGATACGGTTGAGCAATACGGTTGTGCGTTGCGCTTTTAGAGGTTCAAATACGGTTGAAGAATACAATTGTGCATTCTCAATAAATACAAGGCTTCATTCTCTATATTCAGAACAATCTCATCCTTCACAACTCACTTCTCTTCACATTTTCACACTTCTATTTATGTTTTTGCTTTTTAGTTTTAGTTTCTCTCTCTAGGTTCTCTCTCTAGTTTCTCTCTCTAGAAACTAGTGGAAAGATTAGAGGTAGAATCCGTCATTTTTAAAGTAATTGTGTAATTTAGTTCGTAGAAGCTAGCATTTGTAATACTTGAGATTTTATTCGGCGAAATACAAGTGTTATTCTGCTCGTAATTATTTACGGGTAATATCTACTATTTCTTATATTAATTTATCTTAATATTCTTGTTTGATATTTGTGATTTATTAATGTCGGAAATGTTTATTGTCATGCTTTGTGAGTAGTTGCTTGTTTGTTTGCCATGATTTAGATAGTTGTAATTATGATTATTAATGGAATTGTTAAAGCTTGTATATGTCTAAATTTATCATGCATCTAGACCTAATTTACGGATCATGCACCCTTTTCAGTCATTCACGTTACTATCACCTTAGATGTAGGCCTAAGTTACGGTAGATATTTATCCGTGTTAGCGTATGAAGCTATGGGATCGTTGTAAAATGCCTCAGTACTTAGTATAACATTGAAAACACCTCTCGTGGATTACAAACACGTGGAAGCTAAGGGAAAGCCGACTGTCTATCCCCTAGTAGAAACCTAGAATCACCCCTCTAGAACATGGTCTAGAAATAATTGGTCGTGGAAGTATTATAGTACTGTACACCACACGTCTACCTCTGGTTATATAGCTGTGGAAATACTATACACCGCGAGTGTACCTAGGGTTAGCAAGCTGTGGCATTTTACACCGCAAGTCTACATCTGGTCATATAGCTGTGGAAATACTGTACACCGAGAGTATACCTAGGGTTAGCAAGCTGTGGAACTACCACTATATTTTACACCGTATGTCTACCTCTAGTTATATAGCTATGGAAATACTTAAAGTATTGTACACCATGATTATACCAACGGTTAGCAAGCTGTGAAAATACCGAATGATACGGTACACTGCTAAACATACCTAGGGATGAATGACTAATTGCAAAGGAAAGTCTAGATCATGATAGAAGTATATGTGCTATTAAAACCTGCTATAATGAGTCTAGATATGAAAGTCAAACCCAACAGTGGTTGAAGATTCTTAAACTCCTAATCTCTACATAACTGATAGTTTAGAATACAAAGTTAATAATCAATACACGATTAGATAATAACATTTAGACTTAGGTATTAAGAAAGGTCGGAATATTACCTTAGACCTGCACCCTCAATGGGTCACTAGTCCTAATCGAACAGTGTGGGTGGGGGTGGGGGGTTGAGCAGCCTGTTCTGATTAGAATCATGATAGCCTAGGTACTTAGTGACATACTAATTTAGAATTTATCTAAAGAAGTAGGGTTCTAGTGTTTACACCTACAGCTTACTTGTCTATTAGCTAAATGCGTCCCCATAATGAACATCATCCCAGTAATGCACTATCCCCAAAATCATGGTGAACCACGTCTCCGTGATCCTTAAGTGTTACATAAATGCTAGCTTCCCTTTTATTTTATGTTTTAGTAGTTTAAATTAGAAAACCAAATACAAAACCTATCCAACTATCCAAAACCCAGCTTGATTACAAAGTTATCCAAACGAGCCATGTTTCAATTCTACCGTCATGAGGAACGACCCTGGATTATCTTTGCCACTTAATAGTATCGGGTACTCGTACCAAATATCAGGATGTTGTTTGTAAGGTTTAGGTCCCAAAAAAATATAAATTTAAAACTACCACCGGTGCCGCCGCAAGCGGAAGGTCCGTAACGACAGGAAACGATTCCTGAACCGACCTTTTGAGGCACATCAATAGTCACTACCAATATGTTTCCATCACTCTTGTCAGCAAAGTCTATAAGCCCTTGCATCATTGCATGCTTGAATAAAAAGTATTCCATTATATTCAAAGTGATAAACGTAAACACTGTTATAATCTTTATGTTGAAGGGATACCTCTAGCAGCTATTTTGTGTGGAAAAACAAACAGTATATGGTGTTCATGTATGGGAAAGGTAACTGTCTTTTTGGAATTAAGGTTCCATATATGTTTATCATTCAACTTTTTAGGGCCATGTGCTTCTGTTATGAAGCACCACTGTAATTGCCCCTATCCATGTTTGTTTACTTCTTTACCTAAAACAAAACATATGCGTCAATTTCAACTCAACTATTATAGTTTAGTTGTACTAAAACTGTATAATACTAATAATAAAATTGGATAATTCTATATTTTTTTGCTCCGTATCATGTACTTTTTGATTACAGAAACCAAAATAGGTACTTGAAAATGCACAATCAAAAGCATTTGTGTATGCCTTGTGAATGATCTATCTTATAATGACTAAGAGCTCAATAGCTACATGTTTATCATAAATAAAAATACGTGTCTCTGGTTATTCCTTTACTAGAATAGTACCCGCGCAATGCAGCGACACGAAAAAACAAAACAAAACTTGTAGTGATACTTTTAGTCACGGCCATTTAAACATTAAACAAATTTCTAAAAATAATAGTATTATATACTTACTTTATTTTGTAAGGTATGATTTGAATGATAAGCATCACCACAATCTGTCGCACCCTGCAAACCACCCCCCCACCCCCCCACCCCCTAACTACTTTAGTATATGTTGTTGAGTTTGGGTTACGATTTAGGTCAACATGTGGCTCATAACTAAAAAAAACGACACCTAAACCCATTAACTCGTATGCCATATTAGGTAATTATGACATGTTAGTCTGTTCACCATAGTTTGGATTTATGTTCATAAATTTTGACGTGCAAATATGAACGCGTCAACTCAAAAGTTTCAACAATTATAATTTATTGGGCATATTTCACGCATATAAGATGGGTCAAAAGGTTAAGCTACACCGTCGTTATTAAGTAAGAAAATTAGATAGATACTTGTTACAATAATATATATATATATATATATATATATATATATATATATATATCATTATTTAGATGTTTGTATTATTTACATTAGACATTAGATGTTGTATTAATTAAAAATAAAGAATAATAATCTTAATTATATATTTAAGATTATAACTTTCAAACCTTTTATTAATTAAACTTATGAATCATATTGATGATAAATAAATGATATCTATATCTTAAGTATCTACATTCATGAATCAATATCCGATTAATATTATTTGAGTTAAGATTTTTCTAACCATCCCACTAACCTTAATGTATCATCATTTATGCATGGAATATTTTCTAACATAGCCCTAAGGGATATCATTAGAAAAATCATTTGAGTTATATTATAATTAAAAAATGTCAATATTAAATATTTTTTTGGATTGTAAATATATGTGCATTTAGCATAATCATTATTTGTACTATATGTTAAACTCCTTATTATGTTTATGTAACTTACATCATTTATAGAAAAGAAAAATTAATATTGGGTTACATATTTTGTAACCGAAATTAATTATGATATATTAACTTTATATTAAATTGTATTTAATACATGTGTTTAAAACTTTATTGAGATAGTTATAGGGGCAAAATTATAATTCACTATTACTCTTTTTAAGACTTTGTGTCAAACTCTTTATATATTAGTATAGATATAGATATGTTAGCAGTCCAGTTGGTAGTAACTAGCAAACTTTTAATGGACTTTGAAAATACCATGTTTATGGCTTCTTGTCACATGATTTCTTATGATCGTTTATGTGTTTTAACTTTTCAGGTTCCCCTTCTTCCGTGATGATATTTTAAATTTTGAATGTTCTATTACAGTTCTGCCTTTCTATGGTTTCTGTTAGAGTGTTAGTTATTAAACATATTCAACCTCAGTTTACATTAACACATACGGCTATTCTACTATACATACTATTTTGATGTATAAATTTCTTGATGCTCATGCTTTTTGTATTAACTTTTGCATTGATCCAAATCGTGTAGAACTATCTCGTTGATATTCTTAATACCATTGTCCCTTGATTTTAGGTAAATCTTATCTTATTAAGACTTGAATTGAGAATCATTGTTTTATAAGTAGAAGTATATGAGCAATCCTTGTGAACTGTTGTATCTCTTTCAACACACGTTTGGGGAGGAAAAAGGCAAGGAAAAACATTTTAAATTGAATTGTTTTAATCTCTGACATTTCATTTGGGCCAATTTGGCCTATCAGATAAACGAGAAGTTAAGCTATATTGAGGAGCCAATCAAAATCCTTGATCAAAAAGATTAACAATTAAGGAATAAAAACGGTTTCTATCGTAAAAATCCAATGGATGCAGTTTACATGGGAACTCGAGGAGTGGATGATAGTGTACTATCCTGCTGTGCATCAAGAATGATTTGTGAGGACACGCATAGAATAAGCTAGTGGGGGAGAGTTGTAACACTCCAATTTTTGATGTATTATTTTAGTGTATAAGAATATATAATTATGATGAAGTACTATTATTTAGATAATACGATGTAATAGAAAACGTAAATGGTTACTCAATTCCAGACTGTGTGGACTAAAAGAATCTTTATATATATATATATAACAGAATACGATGGAGCAATCTCAACTTTAGATTGGTTCCATCCATAAAGATCCTACGGTTAAAATTATTTTCTTCATTTTTTCAATTTTTATAATTTGTACCCACAACTATTAAAATTGACACTTTCAATACTTCCCTATTTTTCTAATCCTTATAGTTTAAATATCATGACATTATCTATATTTTTATAAATAAACCAATTGTATTTTAAATATTTATATATATTGATTAATTACATGAATTTTTTTGTCAACATTATTAAACTAAAAACTGGTCATCCATTTAGCCAGACAACCATAATATCGTAAATACGTTAAAATCGTAACTAAAATATTTTATGATTTTAACTAATAATCCTTTAAAAAATGTAACTAAAATATTTTATGATTTTAACTAATAATCCCTTAAATAATATACATTAAGCTAAACAATAGACAATCGTATGTAATATTCAACCATAATAACATTGTTCTATTTTCTTTTTGTGATTCATGGATTTTATATATTTACAAGTTTTGTTTAAAGCATTGTCAAAAAAAAAAAACTTCAGTTTACTATAAACTATTAAATGATAAAGACCTTCTTGAAGATCATAAAATTTCTATAAATTTTGATGGTATTAAATTAAATGTACATTTTTATATTGAAATATTATTTTTCCTTTTCATACACACATCTTTGAATTTATAATAACAAGTTTTAAATGTACTTGATAATAAATATGCTATCGAGCGTTTTATTGATTTGCTAAAAATTAACGCCTACAAAGATCAAGTTAACGAATATGGATTATTATTATTGCTATTAAAAATATATTGTTATTGCTTATATGTGTGTGTATATTTGATCACAACAATGTTCGATTTGGATAAAAATTTAGGTTTGAATTACAAAATACAATTATTCGAGTTACACTGAATTCATAGTTAATTTAAGTTTTAAAAAATTGTTTTATAGGTTACAATACAATAATTCTATACCACCTTCTTATTATATGCATATTACATTAATTAATGTTTGACTATCCGCCCCTTCATATAATGGGTAACAGTTATAACTAAAATGTTTATAAATTAGATAATAAATAATTTACAACTGACATGTATTTTTAATAACTTAACTTAAAAAAAATTAAAAAACCGGAACCGTACCAAACTGATAGAATATATGCTAGATGTTATTGGTTGGTGATTATATTATATAAAAATTCGGTTCATGGTACAATTTCATTTGACTAAATTTTTTAATTGTATAATTTATAAAATCAAATGTCGAAACCCCGCGTTGTCACGGGACCTCACCTAGTTAAGACTTAAAATATGAAATAAGTCGTCCTTATCATTCTTCCTTCTAAAAACATTCCAGAATTCTTCCAAGGGAAAAAGTAAAATCGCAGAAGACATATCCCAAGCTCCAAATTTAATTTAAATCTCAATTCCAAGCTCTTAAGGATCAAATTCACCACCTCTCTTCTATCCCTAATTAATTGTAAGTGAATTCCTTTCATGGTTTAACCTAGAAAATGGGTAATTGATGGGTTTGAGTAAGTAGTGAGTATTAATCCAAAATTAGGGTTTATGCTTATGTAATTAGTGTTAGTTAGTGTTGTTGTAAGTATTAGTAAACTTATTACTTGATGAAATTGATGAAATTACTACTTTAATTTTGAGTAATTTCAAGGGTTTTGCTAAATTGAGGTAAGTGGATGTTAATCAACTTAAATTGTTACTAGTATGATTAATTGAGTATGAAAATGATAATAGAACAAAGATTTAAGTGAGAAAAGCTAGATAATGAACAACAGAAATGATTACGATTATTGCTAGTTAAATCAAAGTGGGGGAGAAGCTAGAATTGGTTATTAATTGAATATAACGATTATTAGAACTTGAATGTGTTGTTATATGTTATATGTACAAGGCTTGGAGTACTTGTATTGGTCATTGAATTGAATCTTTATGTCGTCACCAAGGTGAGTATGTAGGGACTAATTGAATAGTGATTGTGAGTTCCGGATTGCTTCCGAGCAAGAGGTTCTCACAATTAAGTAGAATATTATTGTATGTATTATTCAATCTTGATTATTTGATGTTGTTTTATATATGTGGAATGAGCCATCATGTAGGCATTTTGCTAAATTCTAGCAAATACTTGATATTTGACTAACATGTGATTTCACATGTTCATTATTTGACCATGGATCCACATTATGATAATTGAATTATAAGTGTTGGTACATTTAGTGTGTCAGTCAGTTGGTCTATCAAGTTGTAAGTGTCGTTGATTAATTGTAATAGAAAAGTCATTTTTGTATTAGCGACACTTAGTTTGGTCTAGGCGACACTTGCCTTAGTGTCGCATAGCGAAACTTAGGTAGTGTCGCATGAAGGCGGCCACATGCATCACTTAGGGAGTGTCGCATGTCTGCTGTTTAGTATAAATATAAACCTATGGGTTTCAGGCTAGGGTTGACGAAACCCTAGCACCATTTTTCGAAATTGCAAGTTTGTAAACAAGCTAATAGGTTACGATTATCAATAGAAAGTTGATCTTAATTCGTTTATTCAATTTCGGTTTGCAATTATATTTGTTTATTGTGATTGTTTGTTTCTGCCATTCAATCACTGTCATCAATCACTTAGATCCACAACAAGGGGCACTCACAACTGGTATCAGAGCCTCAAAGTGGTTTGATTGACGTATTGATCACGTAATCGCTTGTTTTTCGGTTTGCTTTGTGAAGAGAATCAAGAACAATCAAGTTATTTAGATCAATTGGGTGCTATTCAGACGATTTTAATCAACATTTACAGGTTTCGTTCGATTGGGATTGAAGAATTTTCGTTACGTCTATGAAAATTCGAATTTTAGGGTTTTTGGGACATCACAGCCGTTTTTGCGTCACTAGATAGCGACACTTCGTGCGACACTATGTAAGTTCCAATTAGGGTTTTACCGACACTCTGGTGCGTCACTTAGTTCGTCACTAAGAGCGTCATTTGTGAGTAATACGACACTTGCCTCTAGTGTCGTCTGCTTTAATCTAGCGACACTCACGTGCGTCACTTCAGCACGTCACTTGTTTGTCACGCGTCACTTCCACTAGTGACGCTTGTTTGATTTACTGCGTCACTCACGTACGACACTTGGGTGCGTCACTTGCTTGATTGTGCGACACTTGCTTCTAGTGTCATCAGTCACTTTATACGTCACTCGATAGCGACACTTATTGAGTGTCGCTAGTCGTTGCGACACTTCAGTGCGTCACTTTCAAGTGACGCCTTTGTTACTAATCAGTTTTCTAGTTTTTGTTTTTGAGCTATTTTTCAGGATTTTCTTTAATGGTTGCTGCTGATAAAGAAGATATTATGGGAATTAGAGAAATGATCAAACAAAATCATGATGTTGGTTCTAACAGTAAACCTCATTTGTTTACTGCGGATATGGATTATGCATATTGGCGTGACCGATTTGAACAATATGTAGATTTCCATTGTCCAGAGCTTTGGGGTCCACTTAGAGAAAGATATGAGGCTCCAGTAGCTGAAGGAAATTATCGTGGTATCCCTCCACCCAAGACGTATAAAGCTATGACTCCTGAAGAGAAAAAAGAGTATGACATCGAGAGAAAGGCTCATTCTGCTATCTGTATGTGCCTAACTAAGGATGTTTTATGACTTTTCAAAACTCATGACATCACATACGATCTGTGGAAGGCCATTGAAACAAGATGTGGAGGAAACGAAAAGTATAAGGAGGCTAAACTAGAACTAATCAAGAAACAATATCATCTGTTTGATATTCTTCCTAATGAAACTGCATCAGGATTATTCACAAGGTACTCATAGTTGGTTAGTGAGTTAACCAAGGGAGGTTACAATTTCCCTTAGATTGAGGTGAATAAGAAGCTGTTAGATGTTCTGCCTAGTACTTGGGATGTAAAAGTGCAATTTCTAAAGGAGAACCAAGAGTTAGCAAGAATGAACCTGGATGAGTTGATTGGTGTTCTTCAAGCTCACGCAATGGAGTTGAAGAAAAAGGAGTGTAAGTCAGGTGAGTTTGTTCAAGACCTGACATTATATGGAGGAAAGGTAAACACCGGGAAGACATATGGTGGAATGGCCTTCATTTCTGATACTAGTTCACCATTGCAGTCTACTGGTGCTCATCATCCAGTCTATGCTTCAGGACCTTCACTAGGTTCACAACAGCAAGTTACGATTTCTCCAGCTATTGAAGAACAAGTTGCTATCTATACAGCTTTTCTGAGCTCCTACAAGGATTTGGTTTCACAACCAAATTCTACACTAGAACTTGCTAAAGAAGACTATGCTCAACTGGATGATGATGATATAAACTGGAATATTGCCATGATCTCAAGAAGAGTTCAAAAATTCTTGCAAAGGACTGGATGCAAGAGTTTGGAAGGAAACGGCAAAACCAGCTTTGGTTTTGACAAGAGCAAGGTTCGCTGCTATAACTGTCAAAATTTGGGACAATTTGCAAGGGAATGCGAGAAACCCAAAGTTCCTCCATCGGGTTTTACGAAGCCTGATGCTCCTAAAGCTCAAGAGAAGGATGAAGTGAAACAAGCGACAACTGATGCTTTAGTTGTCTTCGAGCCTACAAACACGGACTGGAGTATGTTTGCTGAAAAGTACCAACAGTGTCCTATGGCTCACATTACTAATGAGGTACGCAATGAACCTGATGAGCCTTTGCACTGTATTTCATGCATTAAGTTAACTGAATCTTTAAAGTGCTTTCAAGAAGAAAACGTAGAATTAAGAGAAAAGGTTGCAAAACTTAATGAGTCCAATAAATACTTAAAAGCTAATGAATAACTTTACGATAAGAAGATTGAGGCTTATAAACAAGACACTCAAAAGTACAAATCAAAGGTTTTTAGTCAACAAGATGCTATTAACAGCTATCTTGCTGAAATTGAATTGTTGAATAAGGAACTCTCTGATTTAAAAGTTGAGTATGATAACTATAAGAACAAGATTCTAGGTTCCTCTTCCTCTACAGTTGCCTTCAATGAAATCCTTAATAAGCAAAGGACAGATAACAAAACTAAGACATGACTAGGCTATGCTGAAGTCCCGCCTCCCACTGAATACTGTCCTATGCCTGTTAAGGAAGGCACTGAAGAGATTCCTGTTGACTATGCATTGTTATATGGTATCAAGTCAAATGCAACCAAGCAAAACAAACAGGCAAAGGAGAAAACCAAGCGGCCAGAGTATCCTTTGCCTAAGTTTGTTAAGTCTGAAGTTGTATCTCCAGTTAGTGTTGAGGAGATAGTTGAGATTGATGATATTACCGATCGGGAGTATCCTAAGGTTGAGAAGGTTGAGGTCAAATCAGAAAAGATGATTTTGACGAATGAAGCTGTCCTTAAAGTACAAAATGATAAGGGCAAGAAAAAGGTTTTAAATGAGAAAACTCAAACTTTACAGACTCCTGTAAATATTTTGAAAAATAACTTAAATGTGAACAATGAAAGAGTTTCATGTAAAAAACCTTCACCCTCAACCAATCAACCGAGGCAAACATCTTCTCAAACTTGCACACACTGTGCTTGTTCTAAAACTGCCTCACCATCTACTCCGGTAAATCCTCAGCCTCAACTGATTGTTGAGAATCGTTCCTGTTTCTACTGCAAGAAACTAGGACATTTAATTCGTGATTGTCTCAAGCTTTCTCATCAGCGCTATGGGAGAGATATGCCTAGAACTTCTTTTTATAGAAATTCATTTTCACCACCTAGGCGTTATTCCAACTCTTCCAAGCCTGTTGAAAAGCAAAGTAATGTTGGGCAAAAACCTTTGCCAAAACAAAAGCCCGACATTTCTCTCAAACCAATTCCGAACAATCTAAAGTTTGGAAATGAAAGGAGTCTAGTAGAGACTCTTCCGTCATCAACAATAACACATTAGATGCAAATTCTGATTTATTGAAAAATAAAGTTCTGTCTGATGTGATTATTGTTGATGACCTTGGTAGACCTAAGTCTGTAAAGGCTTGGGTCACCGTTTCTCACTAATCTCCTTACTTTTATGTGTTGTAGCAGTCATAACATGTTAAAGATAGTGAATGGTTTATGGATAGTGGCTGCTCGCGACACATGACTGGCGATGTGTCTCTTCTGACGGATGTTAAACCACACGCCGGAGGACATGTTGCCTTTGCTGGAGATACTGGAGGAACGATTACTGGAAAGGGAACGCTAACTAATGGGAGAGTTAGTTTTGAGAATGTGAATTATGTGGCACAACTCACTCACAACTTGCTGAGCGTTTCACAAGTCTGTGATAAGGATTATACAACAGCATTCACAAAAACAGAATGTGTGATCCTGAAGCCGGGTTTCGTTATCCCTGAAGAATGGGTGCTTATGCGGGCGCCATGAAGAAACGATACCTATGTGATGAACATGCGAACTGTGGAGACTACAAATGAGTACACTTGTCTCCTGTCAAAGGCTTCAGAAAAGGAATCACTACTTTGGCATCGACGGATGGGACATATTCATTTTCGCAAAATGATTTTTCTTATAAATAATGATTTGGTAAACGGAGTTCCAAAACAGTCCTTCGCTTTAAAAGATGATTGTATTTCATGCCACAAAGGGAAACTCCACAAAAAATCCCATAAGTCCAAGGTAGTGAATTCTATTGCTGCACCACTGGAGCTCTTACATATAGATTTGTTTGGTCCTATTTCTACTAAGAGCATTAGTGGCCGATCCTACTGCTTAGTAGTCACCGATGACTACTCCGGATTTTCGTGGGTATACTTTCTTGTTGCGAAGAGTGAAACAGCAGATATTTTGGTGTACCTGTTGGATAAGTTGGCAAATCTATGCAACTTAAAGGTGAAGAGACTGCGCAGTGACAATAGAACTGAATTCAAGAACTCAACTCTCGAGTTATATTGTGCCTCGAAAGGCATTGATCATCAGTTCAGTGCTCCAAGAACTCCTCAACATAATGGAGTTGCAGAACGTAAGAATAGGACCATTATCAAGACAGCTCAAACTATGCTAGCTGATTCTAAGCTACCTATCATATTCTGGGCTGAGGCAGTCACGGTTAAGAAAAAGAACAAGACCTGTTATGAACTTTTCAATAACCGTAAGCCAACTCTGCAGTTTCTAGAGCCGTTTGGGTGTCCGTGTCTGATTATGATCCTAAAAGAAAAAGTCTCAAAGTTTGGAGATAAAGCTGTTGAAGGAATTTTTCTTGGTTATTTAGTTAATTCTCCAAACAAAAGAGTATACATTAAATCAACACACCAGGTGGAGGAGCATTTTGAGGTAAAATGCTTGCGTTACACGGATCCTCCTCAAGGAACGGGTCCGGATTGGCTGTTCAACTATAAGGATGTTTTTAACTCTTTCAACATGCCCGAAGAAGAAGATGAAGAGGAGGAGTTGGTCACCCTACTTTATGGCATCAGTCTATGTCAAGACACATCTGATGCAACACCCACTCCACCACCTACTCCAACACCCATACCATCACCTACTACAACCGAACCATCTCCTATTACCCCATCATCGAATGCTCCTTCGACTTCAGGAACGATTAATGCAAAAGATCTTCCTGATGATCCTAATATGTCTCCTTTAGAGGAAGCCAAAGAAGAAGAAACGGTCTTCACCCATTTTAACGCTCATGATGAAGAAGATGAGGAACCACAATAACCCGCGCAACCTGAAAGTTCTACTGCTCCTGAGACTACAACTGTTCCTACCACTGAAGGGAATATGAACAATTTGGAGTTAGTACTTGCGCCGGAAATAATCCCAGTGACACGTGTACACAAGAATCACCCCATCGATAATATTATTGGTGATCCTAATGTTGCGGTTTAAACAAGACAACAAGTGAAACAAAATCCAAATCAACAAATGTTGACTCTGATTGCTCGGATAAATTCTTGTCATTTATCTCAAATTGAACCCAAGAAGGTTGATGGGGCCTTAAAAGATCCATCCTGGGTTGAGTCCATGCAAGAAGAATTACAGCAGTTCAACAAGCTACACGTTTGGGATGTAGTTCCGTTACCCAAAGGTGCTCACTTAACTGGCACTCGATGGGTATTTCGAAATAAGATGGATGATCGGGGTATAGTTATTCGTAACAAAGCACGGTTGGTTGTTCAAAGTTTAAGTCAAATTGAGGGTTTGGACTATGATGAAGTATTTGCTCCTGTGGAAAGATTGGAGTCTATTCGTATCTTCCTTGCATTCGCTTCTTTCAAGGAGTTTCGTGTTAACCAACTCGATGTTAAAAGCACCTTCCTGTATGGAAAAGTGGATACGGATGTGTACGTTAAGCAGCCTCCAGGTTTTGAAGACCCTAAGCATCCAGAATATGTTTGCAAATTGAACAAGGCGTTATATGGTCTTCATCAAGTTCCAAGGCTTTGGTACGAGAGGCTCACTACTCATCTAATAAAGCATGGTTTTGTTCGAGGGAACATTGACAGTACTCTGTTCATCCGTAAAGAACAGACTGGGGATCAAAAAGATATGTTACTTGTGCAGGTTTACGTGGACGATATTATCTTTGGCTCTACAAATGAGGCAATGTGCAAGAACTTTGAGGAAATCATGAAGTCTGAGTTTGAGATGAGTGCGATGGGGGAGCTCAAATTCTTTTTAGGTGTACAAGTTGAGCAGTCTGCAAAAGGTATTTATATTCATCAGTCAAAATATGTTAATGACATGTTGGCTAGATATGACTTGCTCAATTATAAAACCTATGGGACTCCTATCGAACTTAATCACAACTTTAGACTTGCTGAGGATGAAGAAGATTGCAAATAAAAGGACTATCGTTCAATGATAGGTTCTCTAATGTATTTGACTGCCTCTTGACCGGATATTGTGTTCGCGGTATCCGTTTGTTCACGCTTTCAAGCCAAACCCAAGGTGTCTCACATGAAGGCGGTAAAGCGAATTTTTGGTTATCTCAAACATAGACCCAATCTTGGTCTATGGTATTCAAATGAGAAATCATTCGCTCTTACTGCCTATTCGGATTCTGATCATGGCGGCTGCAGTATAGACAAGAAGTCCACCACTGGTGGATGCCAATTTCTCGGATCTCGCTTGGTCTCGTGGCAGTGCAAGAAACAGACTACAGTTTCTCTTTCAACCGCAGAAGCTGAGTACGTTGCTGCTACCAGTTGCTGCTCTCAGGTTCTATGGATTCAACACCAACTGCGTGATTACGGGTTACTTCTTTCTATGACTCCTATTCACATAGATAACATTGCTACCATGTCTATCACACGCAATCCCGTACAACACTCTAAGACTAAACACATAGAACTTAGGTTCCACTTTATACGGGATTGCTATGAAAAACACCTGATAGACCTTGTCCACATAGACACCCTAAAGCAGAATGCCGACCTTTTCACCAAAGCTTTTTCTTGTACTCGATTTGATGAACTAATCAACATGATTGGTTTAAGGTTCTTTGTGACCAAAAAGTAATTTGTAACTTGGAACGTAACTTACTTGCTTTTATGTGTGTTAAAAAAAAAAAGCAACAACCACTCTTTATACTTTTTAGTATTAAAGAAATGCACGGTTGCTACATTTATTAAAATAGATGTTGAGTTGTGTCTGTAAACAACTTGGGATATATAGTACATCGGGTGACATGCACAAAATGGAATTTTAAGATTTATCTTGGATGTGTCAATAGATTTATCTGACATGTTGAAAACAGTTTTTATAAACATTAGCTTCATCATACGATATATTAGTAGGCATGTTACACAAAACTCTTTGAGACCTCTTAAGAAGCCTAATATACAATTGTTTATTTCAAGTGGTATAACACCGTTAGATGTATGACAAAAGTCTTAATATCTTACTTATGCTAGACATGTTTTCGTGGAAGAAGCTTATTTGATATCATTTGGGGGTATATACTGACAGTTTCCTTTGTTATACGTAAGTATAGACCTGGTTTCTGTTAATATATACTTAAAAATTAAGCAAACACAAGTCAAAGTACTTGCAAAGTCTTTAAAATTAAGATACCTAACAAGGTCGCCAAAATGATTTGACCAAGTCTGGTTTTGCTTCAACCTGAATCAACCTATGTCGCTCTGTTGTACGTAAGTACAGACCTGTCACCGCTGACTTGATTCTTAAAATTGATTTTCTTATATTCTTTCTGTAAATGGAAGCATGGTCTATGCTTAAGTTTATATGTATATCTATGGTGGGGACCACAACAAAATGTACATACGAATAATAAATAAAATTAGCTCCTAGATGTGAGTGTAACATGTTTAAGAGGACAAATATACTGATAATCGTTTTGAAATAATTTTTATAAAAAGTGTTTTTAGCATGCCAAGTAAATTTAAAGTGGACAAATATACTGATGATCGAAATAACACTTACTGTTCCTAATAAATGCATGTTATTCCGATATGATCCCTAACCAGATTAAATCAACTCCGTCACCAAAAAGAATGTGTTAATTTTGTATTTGTAATTTTGCGTTAATTATATGTTATTTTATCTTATTTTATTTTACTTCATTTGGTAAGTGTGACCAAGTTATAGTTACCTTCAAATTTGAGTACCAAAATCAAAACGCACAAAATCGACAAAGTCTCAAAAATTTCAAAATTTTTCACTAAATGACTTTATGCGTCACTCTCTAAGTGACGCCCTTAGTGATGCTACAAGTGTCGGGTTGAGTAACGCTACTAGTGTCGGGTTGAGTGACGCATATTAGGGTTTTGATATAAATACCCTTCCAAACGACACTCAACTCCATCACTTTCACCATTCAATTAGTGTCACTTACTCTGACATAGCGTCACTTCTGTTCGTGCATGCGTCACTTCGACTGTGCGAGTTTTTCGATTTGTCTGTGGATTTTCAAGCTTTGTTTGTGCAATCAGACGTTATATTCTGGTTCCCCACACTCGTACGCTTCATTAGGTATAAACTTTAACCATTTTAACTACGTATACATGCTTTACTCGTATATTAGGGTTACGGGTTCATCAAAATCACACGAATTGGGGGTTAATACGTTTATGATTGATGTTAAAATCTGGTGTGTTTTGATCGTTTTCAACACACGCACACTTTGGTTAACTCGTTTTTCAAAAACCCCAAAATTGTTCGTTGTGATTTCTGGGTATGAACAGTGTCGTAAGGATGATCTACCCACCAGCAAAATGCTTACAGAAGATACCTCTAGAGATAATTCCTTTGGATTTTTTTGAATATGTTGCTATATTAGGAATATGATGATATTACAGGAGAAGCGGTGATCGTTTTTGTTCCTAATTCTGAACCGACTACGGATCCAGAGTCTTCAACAAATGCAGATTTGGGGGCTGAAGAGAAAACAACATGGGATGTTGTACAGCCTAGGAAGAGGTCTATGTGGGGTCTGAAGAGAAACAGATTTTGTGTATTTGACCCTTTGAGTTTGATCAATCTTTCTGAACAAAATATGAAGAAATTACATCAAAACAAGATTTAGTTCAAAGCAAAGGATAGAACTGAAGCCATTAAGTTTCTGAAGATTGTTGATATCTGCGTAGCCAATGGGATACACGTTGGTGGTGTATTCCCAGCTGGCTGGAAATAGTTTGAAGATTTGAAGACTTTTTGAAGACCAAGCTGCTGACAAGGGGGAGTTTGTTGGTACATTTAGTGTGTCAGTCAGTTGGTCTATCAAGTTGTAAGTGTCGTTAATTAATTGTAATAGAAAAGTCATTTTTGTATTAGCGACACTTAGTTTGGTCTAGGCAACACTTGCCTTAGTGTCGCATAGCGACACTTAGGTAGTGTCGCATGAAGGCGGCCACATGCGTCACTTAGGGAGTGTCGCATGTCTGCCGTTTAGTATAAATATAAACCTACGGGTTTCAGGCTAGGGTTGACGAAATCCTAGCACCATTTGTCGAAATTGCAAGTCTGTAAACAAGCTAATAGGTTACGATTATCAATACAAAGTTGATCTTAATTCGTTTATTCGATTTCGGTTTGCAATTATATTTGTTTATTGTGATTGTTTGTTTCCGTCATTCAATCGCTGTCATCAATCACTTAGATCCACAACAAGGGGCACTCACAATAATTGACCATTATTCGACCATTACATGTTGCTCAATCATATTTGACAAGTTATTTGATATAGATGTGTGAGTATTTGATTATTTATATTGATGAAGAAGGTGTACTACTTGATTAGTACTTATATGCTCACTAAGCAAATTTTACTTACTCCTTCAATTGTTGAATTTTGTAAGTACAAGTGGGCATAGGGAGAGAAAGGATATTGTAAAGACTTGGTGTGGATTTACACTTGCTAGTATGTGTAAGTTGGCTAGTTCTCCCTTGAACAGTTGTTTTGGTATAAGACTTGTGTAAACGTCCATGTAATACTTTTGAAACAGATTTGTAGTAGTCTACAGAACTTGTTGATGTTGTCATGTTTGACTTTGAAAGTCAAATAAGTCACATGTAAATATGAATGGTCAAAGTATGCGTGTTTTGGAAGGAAAATATTAGTATATGTGGCTTTTGGTTTAAAGTAGTGAGAATTAGTCATTGGTTGAAATTTGAGGTTGACCGGTAGTCAACCACTTTAAATTAGTCAAATTGTAGTAGCAAGTCGACTTGAAGTACTATTTGATGATTTCTGATGTTAGATGTGTCATATGGGTCAAAGGTGTCTATATGGGTCATTTAAGTGCTCATAAGCTAGCACAATGTAGATTAGTGTTATGGCGCACTATTCGACTCCTTTAAGTTTGTTTCATCTCACTAGCAAGGTGTGCAAAATGTGCAAATTTAATTATGTGTCAATTGAGTTTTGAGTGATTCACCAAAGTAGCCGAAATGATTCAAATTTGGTGATGCGTTCAAAATCATCGTTTTTGGTGAAAATTAAAAAGTGTAAAAATAGAAAGTTTCCATTTGTTATTATGAATATGTCTACAAATTTTTAGAACTTAATTCGTTATGGTTTAAGAGTTATGCACAATCGAAAGTTGTCAAAATTTTGAGTTGTGCAGGCCTTTGTTGTAAAGGCTGATTATGCGATCCCAGCCTCTTACCAGAATCGCGTAACTTAGTTTATTTTGGTTACAGACGAGTTTAGGTCTTGTATACGCGATCCCACTCAATCCCCAGGATCGCGTATGTATGTGTAAATTGGTCATAGTCGAAATCCTTTACAAGTACGCGATCCCACCTAAAGTGTAGGATCGTGTAACCAAGGCAAAATTTGTCACAGTCAAGTTTAATGCATTAGTTCGCGATCTGGCCCATAGCTTGGGATCGCGTATGTCAATGAAAAATGTGATAATTGTTTAAGTTAATTAACTTCATAAATTGTAATGGAAAATGTTTAAATCAATAGAAAATAAGTTATGAGACTCGATTAAGACGATAAAAAATAAATAAATTCTGGACGTTTCATATCCTATTAATTAAGACTTGATGGGTTATGTTGGTCAAATAGCCTACTGATAATTAATTTTATGTGTAGGAATGTACCCAAACATGATTTTATTAATGGCTTATGGAGAATGTAAGTTCTATTAATGTACATGCGTTAATCACTACGTATGTTCTCTGCAACCTGTTTTTTGACAACTTGTAAGGTTCACGTTTTTAGTATCTATCTATCTATCCAACAAATTAAAATTGGATATTAGTATAATTACGGAGCAAACATTGGTGCTTTAATTTCCCGCCAAGATTAGCGGTTCCCAAATTGATTATAACAACAAAGAAAACGACTTAATTAAAAATTAAAATATTTTGAAAATATAAATAAATAGATTATGTGTAACTACCGTATTAAACCCCCAACATTTCACCATCTTAATTTATCCTTCCAGATTTCTCACTCAAATACTCCCAATTTTTAAATTTCACTACAAGTATTGTTTCACAAAATCTTAATTGAAATTTAACTTTAAATCAAGATTTTCTCCATAATAAAATTAATTAACTCACTATTTATTGTTTGATGGAATTTTATATTACTTGTTACTTTTTCAATTATTTTCTAAAAGAAAATGAAATAGGAAAAGAGGGATGTTGGATAACCAATCATACACTTTGTGCATCTTCTATATTCTTCAGGTACAACTTCTTTTCCTTCTTAATTAATAAATAATTTTGGTATACTAATTATGTAATATATTAAATTATTAAATTGGTAAAACAGTAAGAATATATGAAATCGGTCTTATAGGAGTTATATCGTAATTTTATGATCAGGGCTTGAGACATGTATTGAGGAAACATAGAGGGAAGTATCAACCATTGAATTTATGCTCAAACTTTTTTGATATGAAATGTGGTATGTATGTTCTTCGTTGATTTAATTGTCAATTACAAATTATTATGAAATGTTACAATTTTTATTGGAACATGGTCTAACATATTACATAAACATGATCTTATTATATAAAATATCAGTTTCTTTTGTGAATTTGTTTTTTTTTTTGTTTCTGCGAGGTCCTGCGTATGTACTTTGTGAATTAATATTGAAGTTATTTTTTAGTTGTGGAAAACATTTCCGCACTTTTCAAAACGTCACTATTTATAATTTATCTTTTTTACAGGTAAACTCTTATAATTAATCGCATATAAGATTACATATAATGAATTAAATTACATTGAAATAAGCATTGTTGAAAGATTTGAGTCTATGACTTTATTATTATTTTTTGATGGTAAACTATTCACCTAATGAAAAGGATGAATGAAGATATGTACGTTAACTTTGTCATGCAATTTTAAGATCATGAATATTTATATAACTTTCTGTTTATTTAATGACATCTACATTTACATATTTAAAAGTGTATACTTTATATAAGGAGTTGCAAGAAAAGGAAAAAGCAATCTCGATATATTTTTAATATGGTAAGCGTTTTTAGTTTTATTTAGCAATAATACTTGGTTATATTTTATGAAAAGTTAGTTAATTGTTTTAGTATAACTGTGCATCGTACGGGTAATAATCTAGTATAACCTATAATCAGTGGATTCTCTCAAAGCTTGGGAGCATGGTTAGCAAGACCCTAAGGTTGATTCGGAAACCTTAAGGAGACCGATTCGAGATGGTCAATCTCCCAAGAAACTAGAGAGAAACTAGACTACTTTTAACTAAATAACTCTTCTTCTTTTTCTCTTCATTTTGAAAAAGCGAATTACATATAAATAGAAAACTAATACATACTGTTATCCTACTTTATAGGAATGATAATGGAACATGGAAAAGTGCTACTAAATAATCAAGCATGTAAACTACTTCTATATTAAACGTGGAATGCATGGAGATAATGGAGATAGGAGGTTTGATATCATAAGAAATGGTCCTCATGCACGTATCAATTCCCTCGCCCTTAAAATGAGCCTTGTCCTCAAGGCTCACACGGTTGTGCCTCGGTTCATGCAGCTCTCGAGGCGGTTTGCGTTCGGATTGGAGAAAAACAAACTTGGGTGGATAGCATTCGCGACCGTAATAAGATGTCTTAGAGCAACGAAAACAAAATCCTTGGTTGCAATTAGCTTGAATTTCGGTGGTTGAAACTTGTAGTGGCAGTGCAACGGGTTGGTTTGAAGGCGAGACCCAAACTTTTCCAACTGCTAACTTATCCACGATGGTCTTGAAAGAGTCATATGTTGGTTGAAGTGTTGATGGCTGGATGATGACATTCTCTTGTTGGATTTTTGGTGATTCATGCGCCGTGTTGGTAGTCAAAGGAGGCGGTGGTGGCAAAGAGAAATGGGGAGTTTGGGTGGCGATCGCCGTTTTGGTTTTGGTGATGGCTGTCACGAGATTAGCGGTAATCGTGGTTTGAATGGCGATTTGTTTCGAGATGGTTTCAAGTCGAGCATTGGATGAAGAAATGATATCAACCCACTTAGAAAATTGATCGGCTATGATAGCCATCTTTTCTTCAATAGCTCGTGGGTAACGTTTTGGAGGCATCGAGTCTCTCAATGAAAGCACCATTGATAGAGACCGATTCGAGATGGTCAATCTCCCAAGAAACTATAGAGAAACTAGACTACTTTTAACTAAATAACTCTTCTTCTTTTTTCCTTCATTTTGCAAAAGAGAATTACATATAAATAGAAAACTAATACGTATTGTTATCCTACTTTCTAGGAATGATAATGGAACATGGAAAAGTGCTACTAAATAATCAAGCATGTAAACTACTTATATATTAAACGTGGAATGCATGGAGATAGGAGTTGTTTGATATCATAAGAAATGGTCCTCATGCACGTATCAGACAGCTTATGGTCTATTTCTATTTATTTCTTTATGACTTCATAATGTTCCATGGAGTGCTGAAAACACCTGACTACACCCAATGCCAAGGTTGTTTTTTGAAAGTGTTATATATGAATTATCTGAGCAGGATAGTCATGAAAGCTTGATATTTAGCCATTTTTATGAGCTTTTGAATCATTCTCATATTCAATCTATTAAGGTGTGTCGAACACACTTGATAGAGGTGAAAAACCGATTCCAACAATATTCCGGTTCTCAAACAATGAAGTTTGTTAAGGCCACAATGTTTGATTATGGCAGTTGTCATGTTGATCTTGAAGCCGCTTTGGATCATGGGCTCATTTTCAATGCAGGTAGGTTCATTTTATGCACAACATATATGGTTATAACTTGAGGGGGCAAAATGGACGGGTATGGTAGTCCTTAACACACAATTTGTGGAAAATTGGTCATTTATAATGAACAATTATTTTGTTTAATATATTATAATATCTTTTTATAATTTAGTTTTTTTAATAAAATGATTACAAGGTTTTATGCATAGTAGTTAATAATTTGGGCAACTTTTCAACCCATTTAATCTTTTTTGGCTATTGCTTTGAATATACATGCTTGACCCATTATATTTGCGCAACATTTATTCCAACTCGACCCATTTACAATTGAACCGCACTTTTATGATTGTGATTCATAATCGCTATATCTTTATACTCATTCTAACTTTCTCTCTCTCTCTCTCTCTCTATATATATATATATATATAAATATATATATATTCACATTATCGTTCACATGTGAACATATATTTGTTTTTTGCGTTTTTCAATATAAATTTAGATTTTTTTGACTTTTTTCTTTTTCAATTAAACGTTCATCAATGTTTACATATGATTGGAGTTAATCACATGTGAACAAACACGTATTTGATGTGGTTCTCAAAGTTCTCAACTTGAAAGTGGTTCTCATTTGAACATTCCCATATATATATATATATATATATATATATATATATATATTAGATACAATGTGCAGGTTCGTGTTGTAAACGATATCGAATCAGCCTGTTTTACCCTTATGGATCGAAATGTCATGCAATTGCTCAAATTTAGCTCTCATGATCTAAAAAAGAAATACTTAGATGATGAGTTTACTTTTGCTGATGAGTTTAACCTGCTAATTGGTTAACATTTGTTGGTCGAGGTCTCCATGTCATCCTACAACATCATGTTTAACTACCATTATATTGTTCAACAATTCATGGATGACGAGGAAGCAATCAAACACTTTATAAAAATCCATGGCATTGAACAGGTAATGTGGTGTACATACATGATCAATTAATTACTTTGACTAAATCAAGAAAAAAAATTTTGGAGGTTTAAACAATATTAATTTATAATCATCAATTCAATATGGGAGTTATTCTTTACATTAACTATATCCTATCTTATATGTTAAAAATAAATATAATTAAACCAAAACCCATGATGAAATATGGGCCCCTTTCAATGGGGTTTTACAAATCGATTCGACGATCCAAATTTATTCTCATAATTACACTTTACACCTCTTTAAATATATATTAAATATTAATTAATATATCAATATTAATATGTTAATAATATTATTATTATTATTACTATAATCTATGTATCTATATTCTATATAATCAAAGCAAAATATCATGGAACAATATAAACACAAGATTGAGTTTCATCTATAAAGATCGTACGGCTAAAGTTATATCCTACACTCATTTTCATATAATTTAAAATGCGTACCACAACTACTGAGACTGAGCATATTTAGTACTTCCCTAAAAAAATTCAGTCCTTATAGTCTAAATAGCTTAACGTTTTAGCCAGTTTTTTTTTATAAATAAACCCTTAATATTTGAAAGTTTTATCTGTATTAATTAATAACATGACCTTCTTTTTTAAAAAATATTAAAAGCATGACACTACTTAATATTTGAAAGTTTGATTGGTATTGATTAATAACATGCATTTTCTATTTTATTAAAAGAATGACACTAAAAACTAATCGTCTATATTGTCGTATATCACACCCCATTATATCAATATATGAACAAATCTACAACGGAAGTCTCATTACTCTTAATACAGTTTCAAATGAAAATACTTTAACTACAAGGTCTTCTAAGCTTTCTCCTCTTTTTCTCATTCGGCATCTCTCTAGGTTAATATTAATAGCATGATTCGAGTTTGTGTGACAGTGGACTTGAACCTTATAGAATTTTACTCAAGTTTTTCAAATTAACCAAATTTTATTATATTCCTAATAAAACTGTTTTCATGCCTAAGTTGTGATCTAAGTCTTGTGATATACAAAAGTCTAATATGCTACTAACTCACTGCAATTTTGAGGACACAGTTGCAAATTGTACGATATATAACAATCCAAACTATACGTTTTCATCTTAAATAAAACAGCTTCTTGCACGATACTTGTGCTACATCCGCTGAAGGTCATTCATATTTACTATGACCATTGGTTCACTCATATGATATAATAATTTTGACGTCATACGGAGTGTTAAAAAAAGGATAAACTGCAATTTTTGTCCTTGTGGTTTCATCGTTTTGCTGATTTTGTCCTTTTACTTTTTTTTCTCGCATCTTTTATCCCCGTGGTTGTGATTTTCGCTGCCCTCATCCCTCCGTTCACTTTTAGTTAAAAAATCTCTGTTAAATTATAGAAAATGACCAAAATAGCCTTCGCCTTTTTCCTCATGCCTATTACACCACTCTTTCCTTAACCCTCACCCGAACCCTAATTTCATTGGCATTGTAGATTTCATCTTTCAATTTTTACACAAATATACTTAATAAACAAAATTGAAACGCACAAACAAAATAATTTTCGTGTTCTTGAAACACGAACCAAACATACAAATAAATACATTCCATTTTTTTTCTTTAATTCCAATAAAACATGTTACATATATTGAAACGGAAGTGCCACACGATCCGGTGGTTAACAGTAACACCACCAACTACGATGCATTTCAACAAATCAACATAAAATCTCACCGTAGAGATGTTACCGGATCTGCGTTGCCGGCCGGAATAACGACGAGACGAAGGATACTTGCGACGGCCTTGATGGTGTCTAACCGCCAGATCTGGTAAATCTGAAGCTAGTGTTGAACGCTTAACATAAACCCGATTAGTTTTGCAATTTGCCGTTGCAAGATCTCGATCTAGGGTTTCGAACAGTGGTTAGAGCGGTGGATGAGTGACATGAAAATGGTGGCGGTTTGTAACGACGATTAGAGCAACGAAGAGGGTCGAATGAAGAGAGAGACAGTCATAGTGAGGTTTATGTCGTCGGATATGATTCCGGTCAGATCCATCGATTTCGGTCACATTCGACGAGTTAAGTTGTATAACGACGGCGGTGGTGTGATGAAAATGGTGGTGGTGGTCTCGAATTCCTATCAAATTTGCATACTAGAGGTGATTAGATTGTGACAAAATGAAAGCATATGAAACGGAATGGAAAAAGGGGGAATAGGTGGTTAGCTAGTAAGGAAGAAGGGTTTTTTGGTCATTGACCACCATTTAACTGGCAATCTGTTAACTTTAACGGAAAAGGACAAAAAGTGCGAAAATCAAAACCACGATAAAAAATTCAAGAAAATAGGTAAAATGATAAAATCAGCAAAACAACAGGGACGAAAAAGGTAATATCTACTATATGTACTTGTGTTCCCCGCATTGATGCTCCCGCTGGATCATCATTTGGAAAACATGGTTCTATCATTGTTTGTTGCTAGGCCTTCTAATGGAACTCTATTTTGATTTCACACTCGTGTTTGGTTGGAGAGGCAGTTAATGGCAAAGAAGAATGATTTTATGACAACTTATTGATGGTTGATGTCTTCTCATGCAAGCAAAAACTGTCAACAATTGTGCATAATGAGTTCAAACATGATGCAACAAATAAATGATTCATATATTTTTGATCTCTAACATTTTTACATCTAAAATTATGTTTTTATGACTAACCGTCTAGAATTTATGGTTATAGGTTGTTATAACTTATAACTAAACTTGAGCTCAGTTATGATGCAAAGAACTGGTCTAGTGCTACAGCCGATGATGCATCATCTTACAAGGCTAATATATATATAATTGGTTGTAAATTTATATATTTCCACTCATTATAATAGGCAAGCGCATTATAATACCAATTTTCATGGGTCATGCTGAGTTGGATTTTTGGACTGCACATGATTTAATAGTTTATATGTCATAACTTTATCCGGTTTTGTATTCAAGTTTGGTCTAAATTGGGCAACTGTCTTTCAAATGAAAGATTCAAAAGACTACTATGGACTGGCTGCAGGGGGAACTTGTGATTAAAGGTTATGCATTTGCAGCTTTAAATTTATCAAAAATGTTTTATTTGGCGATTAAAATCATTGTGGTTTATAAGGTTCAATGCTAGCACAAAGCAATATCTTTAAGGTTTAGGTTAATGTTTAAATGGGTCGAATCTGGCTCTGTTTGATTTGTAGCATGTCAAATGGGTTGCAAGGGTTAAAGGTCAAATGTATTATATGGTTAGTATAATGTCAAATGCATGGTTAGTATATATGTATGGCTTTTGTAAAATGTCAAATGTATGATTTTTTAACTTTAGTCTATCAAAGATGTTGATCATCTTTGTGGCCCGTTACACTACCAGGTCATAATGATGATTCCTACTAATGTAAAAACGGATATTTTTATTATGCCCGTACATAATAAAAATAACCTTTTCTTGACTGTTATAGGTGCATCCTCAAATGGTCGAAGCTTAAGTGCAAACTGGAAATGAAGTCATTGAGCGCTATTCTTTTGATATTTGAGGGTTATTCTCATAGTCTCATTGAACAAATTATGTAGACGAAATGAAAACCGACTCTTGGTTTGTCAGTTATTAACGTTTGTTAACGACATTTATGATGCATCTCTATAATTATCATTAGTTTCATACTTCATGGTCTTAAATATTTTGTTTACATTAGTAAGATTTTGGATATAGTTTTCACTGAACATTACAAAATTATATATTTGTGCTCATAAAAATTAATCAGTTTTGATGACCATATTATTTTACCAAAAGTTGACATCCTCTAATGTAAATTGCGATAAATCGTTGGTAAGATTAATCATGTGATGGAGTCAATAAATTATACATGTACACTTACGTTCTTGATTAAGTCTTTCTCGGACATGTAAACTATACATTTTTAGCTTTACGTCCCTAATTTTCATTGGTGATTACGTCATTGCCTCACTAAATAGCCTACAGAATGTGATAATACACATTAATAAAACTTACTTGTATATACCAACTAACCTTATATAGTTTATTATGATAAAATCCGTGTAGTTAAGTAGTGATTTAGTATATTTGGTCATTCAAGTGAACAAAATAATACCGAGTAGTACAGTAATTAAGAGTAATTGATTTGAATATTTTTCGTAATATATCTATTTAACTAAAAACATAATCTCACCAATAAGCACGTGCATCCGAATCACTAATTGCAATACCTACCAGGCTACCATACACGCTAAGCGGCATATACATGAAGAACATTATTGTTGTCAATTGTGTAACGGTGTAAGCACTTAATCAAACGATACTGTATATGCATCATAATCTATACAAATTGTAAGGTCTTTATGTTGAAACATTAATGTTAATGTTAACTTAAATGCAACACCAACAAAGTTAAGCAGAAATGTAACACGTACTATACGATTCATAGGTTGAACCATTACTCATGTTCGAATTTGAACTCTGATCATTATCTACCTTGAACTTGACTTAACGTGACTCCATTAAGTGATGATGGTAAAGTCGGAAGACTCGAGGTCGAGCCGCTTAGATCACTTCCTTGAATGAAGAAACCAGGCTGTTTAGGGGAAGGTAGTGAACCTTCACCACCCAACATTGCAACCACAAATGGTGTGTCGGGTCGATCTTCTGCTAGTTGTTGTACACATAATAGACCAACGTGTATACATCGCTGGACTTGAGAAACCGACAACGAGTCACCTAATAATGATGCATCCAATAGATCAAGAGACTTGCCTTCTTTGTGAAGTCTCCATGCCTAAATCGAATTAATCCACTAAGTTAACAAGCTTAAATATATCAATATAACTTGTGAACTAATGATTGAGCATATTCAACACACTTACATGTCCAAGAAGGCTATTATGATGCTCTTGGTTAACAAAACCTCGATTTTTCTTTCCACTCACAATTTCCAAGATTAAAACTCCGAAGCTAAATATATCTGATTTTACCGAAAAGAGACCATTCACTGCATACTCTGGAGATATGTAGCCCCTGATGAAGAAATATAAGTACCATGAGAATTGATCAGTAGACTATCGGTGTAATAGCTACGTGTTTTGGGACTGCTTCTTTTATATGTTAATGCAGAAATACTAATGCAATGTATTGTATAAAACATTGAAATTCTCAAGGATTCTTACAAAGTTCCCACAACTTTCTTTGTATTTGCTTCACTCTCATGCTCTTTAAACATTCTTGCCAAACCAAAATCCGATATCTTTGGATTCATGTTATGGTCAAGCAAAATGTTGCCTGCTTTCAGATCTCTGTGAACAACTCGAAGTCGAGAATCTTGATGTAGATAAAGGAGACCTCGAGCAATCCCAAGGATTATGCGGAAGCGTTGTGGCCAATCCAGTAATGACTGTCCTAAATTATCTGCTCAAAAATGCAATGCAAAAATTAGTTGTATCCTCTTCAATATAACAATTTTATTATTTTGAAGGTGAGCTAGCCTAACCGAATATAAACCAGTCCAGGCTTTTGTTAGGCATGTATTCATATATCAGCATTGTTTCATCGTCTTGGATACAATACCCTAAAAGCTTCACAAGATTTCGATGCTGAAGCTTAGCAATGCAAATAACCTCGTTCTCGAATTCATCAAGTCCTTGTCTAGAGGATTTTGAGAGCCGTTTTACAGCAATCTCTTGTCCTTGGTCTAGCACACCCTGCATTAACATTGTAAGTACATATATACATTTGTGGTCGATAATGTAAACTCAAAGATCTAATTGATAAAATTGTAAACCTTGTATACTGGACCAAATCCGCCTTCTCCCAGCTGGTTGTTAATCGAAAAGTTATCGGTAGCCCTCAAAATTGTTGATAAACTATACACTGGCAGCTCTATATTTGCTCTCTTGCTGCTGTTTTGATCTTTATCAATCACATTTACTGCTTTACCTAGAATTACAAATTAGGTGAATAACAGCTTATCATTTGCACAACAACAAAAAAATGTTTTTTCTTCTCTTCTTTTCTCTTGTTAAACATTCAGCATTTGAAATGTGATTCAATTGCAGACAATAAATACTCATCTTCCAAGACTCCAACTACAGAATTTTTGGAAGTCTAGATACAAACTGTGATTCTGACTATTTGACTTAAATTTTCCAGCCATGTAATGATGCATCAAAACGGGTTGGATCATATAGCAGGAGTAAATCAAACCATATTTAGATCAAGTCCCAACCCAAAATAATTAAACAAGCAATTCAGATCAATTTCACCTACCTTCTCTTTCTTTTTCCGTATCTGATTTCCTTTTCCTTTTATTCCGAATGTAGAGTGCCATCAGGCATAACAAAGTCAATCCAGCTGATACTGATATAGTGACTTCAATAACTACTCGTTTCTTTTTGTGGAAGATAGAACGCATATCTACAAGATTTACAGAGGTCAAGCAAAAGTAAAAAGTAAATCTAAAAGAAATGGAACATTAAGCTCTAAAAACTTGATTAAGCAAAGTGAATTAAGTAGCTTTCATACCAGATAATTCTGAGGCGGCTAGTCTAACATAAAGATCTTGCCCATTTTGTGGGTATACTCGGGCATCAATTAAATCACCAAACCATAACAAGCAGCCGAGCCCACCAGGATTCATGTTCGGATTTGCATATGCAACGCACGAGCAGTCATTCTTACAGGCTAGCTCACATTCCAGTAGGGTCATGCTACCATTATACGAAGCATTTTGAGTGTCTGGCAATTTCATGCTCGAAAGCAATTGAAACCCTTCTTTGGGCCCACAATCTAACGCCTTACTTCGTTTGCATCCTCTAGTAAAATCAGCATTTGATTCTTGTTCATCTACTTGTTCAAACCCTTTTAGACATGCACAACTAAGAAAACTATCAGCACTACATGCTCCATATGGCCCACACAGTTTATAGTTGTCGCAGTTACCTCCAGGTAAGACGAGATCTTGAATCCATGTGTGGGTACGCAAAGTTAACTGCCAAATCTCAAACTTGCCCTCGTAAGTCGCTATGAACTTAGACATAAATGTGCTGCTATTGTACATGTACTCAAAATACATCTCGTTATCATTTACTACCATATCAACTCTATAAACATAAAGTGGGTTAGCCCTATAGTTTGGCTGACCAGCAAACGCTATACTATTATATGGCCCGATTCTTGTTTCAATTACATCGCCTTTATAAACATAAACTTGTTGATATTTATTCTTTACCATTAAGAATCTGATTGTATAATCACCTGGTGAAGGATCATCTGCACTCTTCCATGATGTTAAGTATATCTCTTGTCCTGTTTTGAAATTTTTTCCCAATTTCATTCCTGATAACATGGTATCTGTTGGGTAATCAAAACTTTGCCAAATGACACCATTGTCATCCTTGATTACCAGATTACCATCATCCAAAAGTTGTACTATTGGATTGACGTAATTTGTTTTTGGTGCCGATGAGTAATTGGATGTCGACCAAATGACGCTCCCAGTACTATTTACAACTGAGATGATCCCTTGGCTATCAAATTTGGCCACGCTTAACGAATCAGCAAGTGGAGTTTCACGGTTAGCAACCCATACAACCGTAATTGGTGAAGTGTTCTTAAACCATATCCCCAAATATCGATTCTTAGAAGTGCCCGGGGTAAAGAATCCTAGCTCAAATTTTTCTTCCTTTGAAACAATGGTTTCACCATCCGTGATGTTTTGAGACACACCTATGGTGTCTATTGAGCTACAAGTGCTTAGCATAATTAAAATGAAGAATGCTATGTAAGGGAGTAACATTTTGGGGTGATTCATATCAATTTGCTGGTTCTTAGAATCACTTTTGTGGCTTAATAAAGCTTAACTTCAGTGACCTCTAATTGAGTGATTACAACAAGAGCAAAGACTTATTTGATATAGACTAGAGAAAGTTATTTGTTTACTTCAAAAGAAGACTTAAGCCGGTGTTTGATATAGACTAAAGTAGTTTTTGTATATATATGTTCAACGAAATATAAATTTAAACAGAAAATACAAGATATTTCAGAATTTAGAACTCATCGACATGGGTACAGAACATATAAGTTTGAAAATCTTATAAATCTTGAGTGGTTGACTACCACAAATATTACACAGTTGTCTTAATAAGTTGAGAATTTTGAGGTTATTGGGTCAATTCTTCTACTTTATACACCACACAAACATTCAAATTAAGCTGCACAGAAAATACTCTTCATAGTTCATAGTCAAATACATCAATCAATTACTTCCATGGTCAACTAAAGTCATAATATATATTCAAAAAGTGTCGACGTGTACTGCGGATCTAAAAAAGGGTTGCCCCTCAAAAAATACAATTTATGTAAAAAGGAAACTTTTTATGAATATTTAGTGACATTTTTATGATTTAGCCCCCATACAAATGTAGAAAATGAAGAGAGAAAAAAAGTTTTGCCCTTTATTTCGAAATTCCTAGCTCCGTCCATAACTACGTCAATTAACTAGCTATCCCAATTCTATAAACTAGACCCACACCCATGACCCACCCATTACCTCTGTTAAGTGCTAAGTGATCAATAACCACATAAAAATGGAAGACATTGAAAATACATTCAACTTTATCCAATTTGTCAACTGGTTTTTTGATTTGTTTCTGTTATTGCTAAGGGGAGACTAATTAATAAGTAAGTCAACTAAATACACCAAAATTACACGAAAAATGTCTAAATGGGAATCTGGACAATTATTACATGAAAAAACACATTGGCATTTAAGAAAATTGTTGACTAGTCGAATTGGCTATATATGTAGCACATATTTTGGCTGGTGATTATATACTCATCAATTTAGCAAAGATAATTAGTAAACCCGTCTTGTTGACGTATTTCATCAATGCTTGATATAGACCGCAATCATAACGTATGATTTACATACATATGTGCGCAATGCATGTAGAAATGTAGATACATAAAGATTATGAAGTACACTTAAAACACGCACAGTATAGACAATACAAAATAACTACATACATATACAAGCTTTTGTAATCCACATACTATTAACTATTTTTAAAAAATTGATACACCCCAAAATTTGCTTACTAATTTTGTTAAGTTGTTCCAGTATGTTCAACGTCATTTTTACTAGCTTGGTTGCAAGTCTAATAAGTTTTTATTGAAATATACCCTTTTCTATATATCATTTGTGTTGAATTGTATCAGTATGATTAACTTTCATCATCAACGTTTTTTTAATGTTATATTTCCTCTACCTTCATTTCTCTTCTTTGTGTAATCTCATGCCCGTCTTCAAGGGTAGGCGAGGTCAGGGCCGGCTCAAGGTTTTTGGGGGCCTTAGGTGGCGGATCAATTTTGAGGCCTAGTCCGTTAGCATAAAAAACTAAGTTAATAACGTACCTTTATTCGAAGCCTAGTCCGTAAATAATTTTTATAATTTTTAGTTTTGAAAAATTTGAGGTCCTAAAATAGATAAGCCCAAAATATTATAAAAATATAGTAAGCCCAAAATATCATAAAAATTTGATAAGCCTAAAATATCATAAATAGATAAGCTTAAAATATCATAAATAGGTAAGTCCAAAATATCATAAAAATTTGGTTAGCCCAAAATATAATAAATATATTGGGTCCTAAAATAGCTAAGCCCAAAATATCATAAAAATTTGGTAAGCCCAAAATATCATAAAATTTTTATAAGCCCAACAAAAACTGGGGGCCCTAGGCCATTGCCTAAACCCATTATACATATGGGCCGGCCCTGGGCGAGGTACGTGCTCGACTGCCCATGGCCTCCAAATTATAGGGCCTAAATTGTGTGTTTGTGGCTTTGTGTGTATACATATATATGATACGATTGTTAATTGCAAAAAGAAAAATATGTTCTAGTTGAGTTAAAGTTGATTAAGCTGCAACAAAATAATAAAAAAATCTTATAACTCGATGTATGGCCTCATTTCATTAATTCTTGAAAACTCAAATACAACCCTGTATAATCTTATAAGTTTATGTAGAAAAAAAGCATCGGTGTAGGAAGAATTAACTAATTATTACTCCCTCCATCCCGAATTTATAGTCCACATTTCCATTTTGAGACGTCCCAATTTTATTGTCCACTTTGTACTTTCAACTAATCAAAACATTTGAATGTGGTGAAATATAAAATCTTATTGGTTGTATAGTACGACTATAGTACACGTTTCTTTAACTGTGTGTTTTAATGATGATAAAGAATACGATATATATACATTTGTTTTGGTAAAGTCATATTAAACACATACATAAGTAAAATTTTATTATTGATTGCTAATCTCTCGTTAATCCATTAAAATGGAAATATATGCAGTCCAGGCCCAAGAAGTCCGTGTTTGTTGTTTGCAGTTGCCATGCCTGCCTTGGTGGGATCATTGTGATGGCTTGAGGGCGGTTTTGGGTTTTATGGGCCTCAAACTGACGATCCATGCACTGAATGCTCATGTGGGAGGTGAAGAAGTAAGCATGATCACTTGTATAACTGTCGTCTTTCTTCTTCAAGAAAAAGCAGGGAACGGGCTTGTAGAAATGACTTTTTAACATCTTTAGAGTGTATTTAGCATCGGTGTAGGAAGAATTAACTAATTATTACTCCCTCCATCCCGAATTTATAGTCCATATTTCTATTTTGAGACGTTCCAATTTTATTGTCCATTTTGTACTTTCAACTAATCAAAACATTTGAATGTGGTGAGAGATAAAATCTTATTGGTTGTATAGTACGACTATAGTACACGTTTCTTTAACTGCGTGTTTTAATGATGATAAAGAATACGATATATATATACATTTGTTTTGGTAAAGTCATATTAAACACATACCTAAGTAAAATTTTATTATTTATTGCTAATCTCTCGTTAATCCATTAAAATGGAAATATATGCAGTCCAGGCTCAAGAAGATCGTGTTTGTTGTTTGCAGTTGCCATGTCTGCCTTGATGGGATCATTGTGATGGCTTGAGGGTGGTTTTGGGTTTTATGGGCCTCAAACTGACAATCCATGCCACTGAATGCTCATGTGGGAGGTGAAGAAGTAAGCATGATCACTTGTATAACTGTCGTCTTTCTTCTTCAAGTAAAAAGCAAGGAACGGGGCTTGTAGAAATAACTTTTTAACATCTTTAGAGTGTATTTAGCCCCTGGTCTCACATATATTTTTAAATTCCAGTAATGACACTATTTTTTCAATCCGCTACTTTATTCTTAATAAATTAGTATTTGCTATTTGTTATGTTAGACAATAGATGATAGATGATTTCAGGATATGAAAGAAGAAGCAACGTAATTTGGACCCTTGAGTTGCAGGCTTCTATTGTCTTACATACCTGATTTAAGTTGTGATTCAAAGTTATTGAACTAGCTCATGATTACAGACTTTGAAGGTGTAATAATTGGCATTAAAGTGGTAGCTGCTCGAGTTGTCAATTGTAGGTGCGTTTGATGCTGACGAGGATGTGAGGAGTTTAACCCGAAATTAGAGAACTTGTACTAACCCTTTGAGCTTGTAGAGGGAATATAAAAAGAAAAAATTTACAATTATACATTAGGCAACTCCCAATCATTTATCAACCACTTCCGTCACCTCAGCGTCACATCAGATTTTCACAATCGATTCAAAATTGATTCACAACCGATTACTTACTACCATCAATAATTGTAACACCCAGCTTTTGGGCCTAGAAATAAAATGGTATTTTTCCAAATTTTTAAAACATAATTAATGAAATGGGAAATGATTTTTATTTGAGTTACTTGAAAATAAATAGGTAAAAGAGTCACAGAATTTATTGTGACTAATAAAATATTACTTGTTTTAAATTATTGAAACTGACGGTAAAATAAAATATTTTATCTCGAGAGTATTTTCGGGTTCCAGATAATAAGCTTAGAAAGGGGGGAAATTTTACACTGTGTTATATATGAGTCGGTTGGATCAAACCGACATATTATTTTCACCTAACTTCTCAAACCTTCATTTTGTTTTTAACTTTTAAAAACCCTCTCATACAATTTCAATAGAAAAACAAAAAGGGGATTGAGTAATTAACTTGTGATTAAATTCAAGTTCCTTCTTAAAAGATTATCATCACCTTCATCTTCTCACTTTCTTCAATTTTAAGTGTAAGTGTTCTTATATTTTAAATATGAACTTGCTATGATGAAATAATTATGTAATGATTCTTAGATGGAAATTGAAGATGAATACAAGTTAATAGATATTGTATGATGATTATATGATTGGTTATATGCTAAGATGTCTAATGATTCTTCAAGCTTTGAAATTGGTAAATAATTAGGGTTAAATTAATAATACATGGTGATTGATATATGAATAAGATGATTGAGAAATTGTTATGTGAAATAAGTAGTTGATATTGGTACTAAATAACTGAGTAAATTCGAGTTTACACTTGTGCCTATGTGAATTTGGTGGTTAGTTTTCGGAGCTGTGTGTTGTGACACCCGTCAAATTAGGACTAGTAGTTAGTGCCTAATCAAGTTTTAATACATGTAATTAGTTCTGTGTTAGACTAATTAATGTATCAACATATATATTGATGAGTATATATATACAAGTATGCGATTTGATTAAATCGTACGAGTTTCAAATCGAATGCAATTCGATTCAATTAATACGGACGTTGGTGAAAATTTTATTAAATAATATAATATTATTTAATAACGCAATTATATCCAAAATGTTATTTAGATAATATTTCAATTCAAATTCGTATCGTACAAACAAGGACTACACGATTAGATTATTAAACGCGCAAACAAATCGAAACAAGTTAAAGTTATACTTTATAACGCAACCATTAAGTATTTGGTAAAATACTTCAACAAAAATATTGGGTAATTATTCGTATTTTAAAACGTATATTTAAACGTATAAAATACACATTTAACGTTTAAACGAACGGGAGAACGAACACCGCACGGAGCGCGATTGCGGGGACTGAAAAAGGTGAGGCTTTCACCTACACCCCACCTCTTTCCCTCTTTCTTTCATTTTCATTTCAACAAAAACACACACACCACAAAAACACTCTCAAACCCAAAAACTTCCATCAATTTTCGGATTTGCAAACCAACCAACAAAAGTTATAATTTCGGAATCACCATCAAGCAAGGAACAAGATTTACAAAAGCATCGTCATCATTTTCGGCCTCCTCTAGCTTCGATTTGCAATTGTAAGAAATTCTCTAAATATTTAGATCTACTCATTTTGGTGTATTATTTCGGTGTTATAATGTTTACACAACTTAGTATTGTCCAAATGTATGAAGAAAACACGATTTTTCAGCCTAAAAATGAGTTAGATTTGTGATTTGGGTCGGAAAAGCGCGACAGGCGCTGTTTCTGGGCTGGTGTTCATCTTTGCGACACAAGCCTTGTGTCGCAAGGTTGTGTCGCATAAACCCATTGATGTCGCATTTTATGTCGCATCAACCCTTGTGTCGTAGATTTTGCGACACAACGATTATGTCGCACCTTGTGTCGTATACCCTATACGACACAACCCTTATGTCGCTATTGATTTAGCACCGAAAGCTTATGCGACACAACCCTTGTGTCGCTAAGCTCTTGTGTCGCATACCTGACCTTTGTTTCGCATGAAACAGAACCAAGAAAACACAGATTTTACTAAGTGTCGAGACCTAAAATTTTATCACCCGATTTCACCCAAATTCAAGTCCAGGTGCGTCTTTCACCAAAGCAATTTAGTAGAAATAAAAATTTTCCAAGCTGACCTGGCAGCTCGACCCCAGCCAGGGGCTCTGCCCCTTGGACCCCGCTACCAGGGGCGCTACCCCCGGACCCCCGTCATTAACGGGCTTCGCCCTTACCCTAGGTTCACAAGTAACGGTGTTACATCTAAACTTTCACACAAAGTGTTAAACTTGTATAACATCAAAACGAATGCGACACAACTTCTAAAACACATTGGAACTTAGTTTTAGGTATAACACTTCAAAACCATCAAAATAATAATATGGGATTATTGTTACAAACAAGCACCAACGGGCCGTACACATTTCCAAAGACTTAAACAAACAACCAAATCGCGGTAATTTGGACATTCTAAGTTGGACGAACAATTACAAGGACAGTCTTTCGAGATGCCTACTCATGTTATAACCATTGTGTGTCTTGGACACCCTCAGGTTACAAGTCTTCGGACATCAATCCACCGCTAATCAATTCAAGTTTATTAGTTTAATCGCTCAAGGCTCAGGTGAGTCTCATGGCCCCTATTTTACTGTTTTTCAATCAGGGGTGTGATATTATTGCTCGTTTTGTTTTACAAGTTGAACGCAAGTACAAATCAAAATCAAATACTACATGAGTTACTTCAACTAATCAATTTAAAGCCCTCCATAGCATAGTCTGGTAATACATCTGTAGCGTGAATGTTAGTATATGATATCATATAGGATTGATAATCCTCGTCCGGGTTAGCACGCACTAACCGGTCAAACGGACGTATTAGCATTTGGGAAGACGAGTGTAGATTAGGCACTCGTAGGAGGCAACTCAGTTAGGTTTCCTTAATTGGACCTGACACTCAAGTTAAGCTCAGACTATGTGCTCATGGTTGTATAACTTTTATTTTGCTTAATTGCATTTTAAATTCAATTATAAAATCTTGCGGTTCATACAAATAGGTGTTGACATACAAACCTGTGAGCTCACCAGCGTTTCGCTGACCCATTTTAGCATGTATCACAGGTGACCAGCAGTAGGTTGGACTGCTCAATCAAGATCTATTAGCTCGAGTCAGCATGCAAACAAACAGAGATTTTAGCTGCATTATTATATTTTGTATAGATTAATTATGTACTTAAATCTCTTATTTTCAAGCGGAGCTAATGTAAACAATATTTTGATGTAAACTTTTGTTGTATCAATATCAATGTAAAACGACGCATATAGTGGTCGTTCATTATATCTTTTGTGCTGTGTATATTGATTAGTCGCGCCCCGACCCGATTCGCTTCCGCACCCCGAATTTGGGGGTGCGACATGTGTGCAGCAGCAGATTATGCAGGTCTGTAATGACCCACATCGTGGTGCAACATATTGAGATCACGACGCGATCTCTTTTGTGTAGCGACGCGATTTGTGACCATTGCGACGCGATTCATGTATGAACAGATCAATCTTGTTTCTGCATAAGTATGTATGATGATCATATGTGTTATTAAACCCAAGATGTATATAGTAGTAATAGCAGGTCATATTAATGAATTAGCACTTATAGTTTACTTGATTTCACATGATGCTACTTGAAATAAAACTAGTGATTTATAAAGTAGACTAATGGGAATCGTTACTTACTAAAGACTTTAAATACAATGTAGGGACTTGTTATAGCTTGAAGTACTTATGAGGTTTAAGTGTTGTAAAGATTTAAACATGAAAGGTTTAATTATTTGATGTTATGGATTTGAAATATGATATACGAATATAACATGAGTTAATTACGATGGGACGAATACTGACATGTTACTATTTGTAATTTTAGATAAGCAGCAGGAAACTCAATGATATAAGACAACTGAGTGAAGACTGGGGTATTTTGGTGAGTGGAATTATAATCCTCAGTTCAACCCAGTTGTAATAGGTTTGGTTACAACGGGTGAACATACTTGTTATTGGTTATTGACTGTTTAGTCATCAGGGTTATTGTTGATTGATTGTTTATATTCCGTAATGGCATGACTAATATGCAATATGTGATTCTTGGCCGCTAGGCATATGTGTATTAATGAGAGGTCAACACTGGTTGGATTTGTTGCTATTGTTTGGCTGACGGAGTTTTTGATACACATAGTTGATGGATGAACCCTAGTAAGTGAAGATAGCTTCAAACTATTGGTAAATCAATGTGATGGCACACTAGTGGTTTAAGGTGTTCTTGTGAAGGCTTACTCAAGAACCGCTTGTCCTCTTTAATGTTGTGTGCTTATGTGTTTATTTGTTGTAAGATTTGTTATTTCTAAATTGAAATGTCGGTTACAGTTCCATTCACTTAGCTGTGAGCTAACCCCTCGATATTTAACATTTTGCAGATTATGTATGGGATATGGGATGGGCGCTTGGATACTGGATGGGATGTTTGACTACTGCTACGACAACTCTGATATTTTTTTTTTGGAATGTTATGTTTTGGGAAACTCATATAACACCCAACCGATAGTACTTTGTTTTGTAATTATATATTTATAACTGTTATGTTTTGGGAACTATAAAGATTTTGTTAATATATCGGGACATACGCTTCCAATGTTTGAAAATATAATAAAATATGTTGTTAAATATGAGGTGTTATAACAATTAACTAATTCATTTTTCTAGACCTCGTATTTACCAATATACCACAATTTGTATATGTTAAACAAAAAAATAAAATAAAAAAAAAGGATAGTGACCCTTCACATTTTTCAACCGATTACAAATCGGTTTTCCGGTTTGAAATCAAAGTGGTTTAAAAGTGATTTGCCCGATGATACCAAATCACCAACCTTCCAAACCGGTTCCCAGCCAATTATACAGTTGGGAGTGGCCTTAATTTTTAAGTTGCGACGTGCAAGAATCTAATAACTTGAACCACAATTATAAGTAGCAATCTAGAATTATTAAGCTAACACTGACTTTGACTTTTGGGTTGTTATCTATAATGCATAGTGTTATATTTTTAGAAAATTCTTAATGAAATAATACTTAACATTACCATATTTAGTTACTTATAATGCATCTTAGTGTTTTATTTTTCGAAAACTCTTAAACAAATAAGACTCAACCTTACCATATTTACTTATATAATTCACATTTTACAATATAACCCTTATTATTTTCACTTTTCAATTTTCACCAATTATATACCGAAGCTCGAACTAATACATAAAAGTAAACTATGAATATCAACTCACAATTACGAGTAATTCATTGGTGAATAACAAAAATAATATATGATTATCGTTGAGTCACGTTTATAATAAATTTTTGAAACTCTCATGTATAGCTCGGGTATTATGATGGTAACTTATAACGAGTATATTGGTCAATAACTCTTTGACTAGTGGTTTTGTTAACACTTTAAACTATAAAGTTTAGAAAATTTCCCACCATATTTGTGTAATCGTGTCATATACTAATAAGAAAAAGACAGCTACATTTATTCAAATTTCACAGGCGTTAATTTTTTTTCCTTCATTTAATATACTTAATTTAGAAGAGGTAAAATTAGTCATCATATTTGTATTATTTGTATACATATACTAGTTAATCTTTTGCTGTGCAAATGCACAGCTCAATTTCCATTATCTATTTTATAAGGTTAGTACGATCGTGCATATTTATATAATCTAAAAAGTTGTCTGTCTCCTTAGCACAATGTTTCGAATTAACCACCTTCCACCCTTTGCACATGTGTGTTGATATTTTCATCATGTTTTTTTATAAATCCACCATAATGTACAATTATTTATTTATATGGTACAACTGCTTACTGCACAGGTATGGTGGATCTATCAAAATTCATGTTAGAAATATCGATACCCTTTGCATATTATGTGTTATGAATTACAAACTACTTGATTAAAAATATCCTTGTTACAAGCCGAGTATAAAATTCCATATTATGAAAGTACGAAAATAAACTTTGCATAACAATCAAACATGTTTTAATGGAAAAAACGGTTGTCATAATGATGGATATAAACAAACTTGATTATTTTGTTAACTATAATTTACGAAGGTTAATTAACTACAAATAAGTAAAAAAAATTAACTAAGGAAGCTAAACGAAAAAATATGTAAACTCTTAAAAGATTTTTTTCCTTCTTTTGAGTAAATTATTTAAGTGAAAATGGTACAAAAAAAACTACTTCATCTGTCACAAGTATCCACATTACTATTTTGAAATGTCTCAAATAAGTATCTACTTTCATGTTTCAACTAATCGAAAGAGGCTTTGATGGATAGATATGTTATTTGGTTAATGAAAAATGTAGTTTACGGAGAATTCTAAAGTTTTGTGTAAAGTCAAATTAGACATTTTTACTTGGATGGGGGAGTATTAGAAGAAAGAAAAAAGGGAAAACAAAAAAAACAAAGAAAAAACCTTTTTTAAAAATAGTTTTCTTTTTAAAAAATGGCACTCGTTGGGTTTGAACCTCCTTTGAACCTCCGATACTCCGCCATATAGTTCCACCGACTACCATCCACCTACACAATCCATTTTGTTATTTTTGCACTATTATTAATTTAATCTCATTGAAACTTTTTCTTTTTGTGGGCCAAGAAAGTGACATGTGGTGCCCTTTGAAGCTGTTACGGTAAAAATGCTTCCTTTTCTATAGACTAGGTAACTCTTAGGTTGTGCATAAATGCACAGCCCACGCCCAGGGTACTTTAGTTACAAAAGATGAACAAACAACATTCCGAGAAAGATGCATAATAAAAGTGAATAACATACAAGGTGTTGAAGCTACTTAAAGTAGGCAACAACCTTATTAGTCAATTAGATGAACTCCTGTTATGAATGCATGAATATATACTAAATAAATTAGAATTTGTGTCGAAGACAATATAGGTGCAATATGTGAACATTAGATGGAAGGGAATAGGATTGAATGTCTAACTTGATGAGAGGTGCTATAACAACATACGTGACACATCTTTACATATGGAGAGGCTACACTCTTGTGACAAAAGGAAAGTTAATTACCAAAACTACATTTGTTGCTAAAGTCATGGTCATAAGTCTTGCATGAAAAAGGTGGTCAAACAATTAAATGTTTATTCTCTTTTCCTTTCATTTATGATCTAGCATTCATCCTTGAATATAATGCATCCAACATGAACAAAATGAAAGCACTCCCACCAGAAGAATGGCCTGGGAAAAAGGATTAAGTAGAAAGGCATAGTGATAATTTTGCAATTGAACTCTAATATCATGTGTACAATATGTACATCAAGCAATGTTACCCAAATTTTGTATTTATCTTCATCTTTAAAAAATTTCACCACAATATCACAACATCATTTGAAATACAAGATTTTTAACTTATACATAAGGGGAAAACATAGGAAATAATTCAGCATACTGACATCCATGTTTTGATATGTTCTATATCGCGAGGAAAATAGCTCTAGTTTTAGTATAAGAGCATGCTCCTTTTTACTTCCTTTGATATCCCAAGGTGTTCCGCCACCATTTTTACTACTTGTACACTCCCCATTGATCCCCAATTACCCTCACACCATTCTATGCTAGCAATCCCAATTTCTTAAGAGGTATAAGATATTATACAAATAATAATACTTGGAAGACCAAAAGCACACTGAATTGGTTATATGGAGCTTTAGATCCTATGAATAATATTCTACAAATGGACATGCTTCTATGGTTCAGAAACTCACTTTGAAGGGTCTGATGTTGATGCACTTGAACAAAATTCCATCTGAGTGCTTTAAAACCAAGAGTAATCAAACATGTATACACATCACTATGCCTAACACCAACTGTTTACACTTCTCAGAGCAACCTTCTAAGTAAGTCAAGAATGGAAAGACAGATATATATGTGAAACTTTTGGTAATGTCACAAAAAAAATAGTTTTAAGAGCAAACTTATACCACCTCAAACTTCCAGTTCCCAACCTCAATAACTCTATAATCAAGTTAATGACTTTCTTATAATTAAGTTTGTAACCTTTTATCATTCATTCTAAAAAAAAAAAAAAAAAACTATTTAAGTATCACCATGAAAGAAGAGAATGTAACATAACCCTTAGTTATTATATTTTCAGAAAACTTAAAAACACAAGAAAAATCATTTGTGCCCTTTAACTGAAATATTAGATGTCTTAGACAAAACAATTATACAACCATTGATAAGTGCAAAAAGTAATGAATCCTAAATCTTACAACCTCTAAAGACCAAACTTTCACAACTAACAACCTTTAAATAGTCATTCACAACACCAATGTTATCAATATATGTGCAAAACAATTAAAGAAAACTATGAATTAAAATGTCCTTAAATATTTAATCAACAAAAAAGAGACATTATATATACTGATTAAGAACTTCATCGTTGGGATTCATCAGCTAGTAAAGTCGAATGGTGAAGAAAAATATAAGAGGAAGGGGGAAAGAACGTTACCTAAGGGAGAGCTGGATAATCAGAGGCCAAAGGCAATAATAACGGCAAGAATTCGATTTCCATTCCTATATTTTGTCGATGATGACAGCCTGAAAAATCATATTCGGATAACTCAAGCGTCCCTAAACCGAAACCCCTATTTCAAAGCCAATATAAAATCAAAGATGAAATACCAAGATATTAGATTAGACCTACAGCAACAACTTATAAAAAAACACGAATCGAGAAAAATGGAATCCTAAACCCAGAAACAAATGTAGAAAATAAGTCTAAATAGATGATGCATGAAATTAGAATAGTAAGAAAAGAGAAAAATAGGAAAAAAATTTATCAGAGATAGGAGCTGAATAATGGAGAGGGGAAAAATTAAAATGGGAGATTAGGTGTCTATTTCTTAAGTGATGTAGTGGGTTAGCCTAATGTAGTAGCTTAGGCTTATGTGTTTATTTTCTAAAGAGGGTGAGTTGTCATCTTTTGAGCATGCTTAGAGATTTAAAGGCTTTCCTTGTATAATACTCCCTCCGTCCTATAATAAGTGTCTCACTTATTATTTTGAAACGTCCTAAAATAAGTGTCTAGATTCCCTTTTAGCTAATCAGAAAAGACTTTAGTGGGTAAAGATAAAATGTTATTGGTAAATAGTGACTTTCCTTAAGCTGTGTGCATTTTAACATAAAACACTTATTTTGAGACGGTGAGAGTACTTAATGATATAGGAAGATAATAACAGTGAATTAATGGAGTAACGGGACCGCTAGTACTATACGTTTCATATATAATGACAACTTATGTAATATTCAAAGTAAAGGACAAAATATGTATTTTGTACAAATTATAATGACTATTCATGTAATTATCCAATAATAATTAAACATTATTTCTACAGGCGCCCTTTTTCTATTAATTTCATATCCCAAAATCTTTACCCGCTCTTTATCATCGTCTTCACTGAAATACCTAGAACCCTACTCGAAACACGCACACACACGAATTCATAACCGCAATTTGACATAGAAAGATAACCTAACTTCCACATTATTCTTCGCGCTAGGGTTTTGAATGATCACTGTTCACAGTTCAATAATTCCGCCGTTACATGTTACATTTTCACAATGGGAGCGAGTAGAAAACTTCAAGGCGAGATCGATCGCGTGTTAAAGAAAGTTCAAGAAGGTTTAGAAGTTTTTAATAGTCTATGGAATAAAGTAATTGTGCTATATCTCTTTAATTTATGTGTTGATCTGTAGTTCTTGAAGACGTACATTAATTTGATCTTGAAAAATTGAAATGTCGTTGATTAGGTTTACGATACAGAAAAGACGAATATGAAAGAGAAACACTCTGATTTAAGGAAGGAGGTTAAGAAATTGCGGAAGCATAGAGATCAAATTAAGACATGGTTACAGCTTAATGAGATTAAAGATGAGAAGGTTAGTAATTGTTAGTTGCTTCTCATGTGATGTATATGTGTGTGTATGTATGTGTGTGTGTGTGTGTATTTCTGTATAGCATTCATGATATAAATAACACGTTATTACGGCCAAATGTGGTCTGATACAACAGATGTTTTACGTTGTGGTGCAAATCTTTAGGTTCTTTGTAACGAAGTCATGTTAGTCATATTATCTTTGAAATTGTATGTGTAGTATTGCAGATAATTACTTCAGAAAGAGTGTATGTTTGAGATATGGCCTTCCTTATTGACAGCAAATATATTTTTGGCACGCATGTTGACATAGGTTAGCGTCTGTTTATGAGCAGGCTCTGATGGATGCTCGAAACCGTATTGAAAAAGAAATGGAGCGGTTCAAGAAATGTGAAAAAGAATTAAAGACAAAAGCGTTCTCTAAGGAAGGTCTTGAACAGCAGCCTAAAATGGTAGGTACTAATGTATTTCATTATAATCATGCACGAATTTCAAATTGGATATTCTTTCATTTTGAACTTATATTACTTTGGTTTCGCCTTTGATTAAGATGTAAGAGTGCATGCTATAACAAATTGATATCAGTAATAGGTTTGACCTGAGAAACTTTCAAATCGTTAACTATTTTTACTCGGTGATGCTGAATATAGGTCCCATTTTTGGTAGAAGTGTTAGGCTATGAAATTCATATACCTTGAAGTGATACTGAAATAGCACCATATATGATTTTCAGCCACGGGAATGAATTATATAATATGAATTTCTACATACGCCAACATAGTGTAAGATTGTAATTTGCTTTTTGTTATGTTTTTAGCGGGGCTTCTTTGTTGGTAATCTGTTGTAGGATCCAAAGGAGAAAGCTAAGTCAGAGACTAGAGATTGGTTGAACAATATGGTACGGAACTATACTCTCTAGTTTTAAGACTTGCATGATGCTTTGTTACGTGAGAGCTTTTGTATTATTATTATTATTATTTTTGTCTTCCATAAATAGATTGTTTTCAACTTAATTTACTATAGTGTTAGAAGATTGAAATTTTCCAGTGTATAAGTTTGTATGTGATGGTAACTTCTATCTGTCTCCTTGCACTAACTTTTTAACCATATCTTTGAATGTACCCAGTTAAATTGTTTTTGTTGCTCAACCACATACTTGATTTGATAAATATATATTGTACACAACTGTCACATTGTCATGCGCAGACTAGTCTCCATGAAGCTCATTCATATGGTCGGGGTGGGGTGATCATTCATATGGTTGCACATAAGCACATTGTATTTTACTATACCTTTACTTAATTAGGTGTCTGAGCTGAAATCCCAAATCGAGAGTTTTGAAGCTGAGACGGAGGGGCTAGATGTCAAAAAAAGGAAAACAAGGCCACCTAGACTGGTGAGATAGTGACTTAAGGTTTCTACTTCCGTAATTTATTCTTTACAGTTTCCTAACTTACTGAGCATTTTATTTCACAGACTCATTTAGAGTCATCAATTAGACGGCACAAGGCTCATATAATGAAGTTAGAGTTGATACTGAGATTGTTGGACAATGATGAATTGAGTCCGGAGCAAGTTAATGAAGTCAAGGATATCTTGGACGATTATGTGGAACGAAATCAGGTTAGATTATTTTTATCCTTCCAATATTTTTCTAAATTTTGAGTTCATGTTCTAATCCACTATAAACTGTTCTCTTTCATCTGCAGGTAGATTTTGATGAATTTGATCATGTTGACATGCTATACAACACCTTACCTTCCGACAAGTTAGAGTCAGTGGAAGATCTAGTTGCCATCCGTCCCCCTGCTCTTGTCAAGGTAAACTGAAAACCTTACGTGCTGAATATAGATTATATCAGTCGTCTGTAATTTTTTCAATATTTCCGTAAGCTACTTTTTTGCTCGTCTGTCTTTATATATTTATGATCTGTAAGATTTCGACAGTATCTGCAATTTTGCAATACCCGCATGCATTATCATTTAATTTTTTTTTTTGTATACGCTATTAATTGTCAGTTTTATAAAGAGTGTGCCAATGATCATAATAGGATAAGTAATAACATCTAAATGATCATATAAGTTTGATTGATGTTTTGGCAGGGTGTTGGTGCTACTGGTTCTGCACCAAGCATAAATTATCCAAATCGTAGGTCGAAAGCTCAGAAAGATCTAATCACCATCCGTCCACCTGGTGCTGTCAAGGTAAACTGAAAACCTATTGTGCTAAATATATTTAATATCTAACTTCTGTAAATTTTCTAAATATTTTCATAAGCTACTCTCTTGCTTGTCTGCCTATATTTATGTTATTGTATGGACTGTAACATTTTGTCGGTATATTTAGTTTTGCAATACCCACATGCATTATCATTTGATTTTGTTTTTTGTATACGCTATTAATTGTCAGTGCAGTTATTCACTTATTCAGGGGGTTCCTGTATTATAAAGAGTATGCCAATGATTTTAATAGGATAAGTAAGAGCATGTAAATGATCATATAAGTTTGATTGATGTTTTGCAGGGTGTTGGTGCTGCTTCAAGCATGAAATCTCCGTTTTCTAGGTCTAAAGCTCAGCAAGATCTAGTTACCATCTGTCCACATGCTGTTGTCAAGGTAAACTGAAAAGCTCTAGTTACCATCTGTCCACTCTCTTGCTTGTCTGTCTATATTTATGTTATCATATGGTCTGTATGATTTCAACGATGTATGCAATTTTGCTATATCCTCATGCTTTATCTTTTGATCATGTTTTTTGTATAAGCTATCAACTGTCAATGCAGTTATTAAGGTGGTCCCACCAATGATCCTAATAGTAAAATTAAGAGCATGTATATGATCATACAAGGTTGATTGATGTTTTGGCAGGGTGGATGTGCTACTGGTGCTGCTCCAAGCATGAAATCTCCATGCTCTATGTCTAAAACTCAGTTGTTGGTATGTTATGAGAAACTATCTTACTAACAATATCACATATCTCTAATGCTGTGATGTGTTCATTGTCCCGACCACTAGGATGTAAAACACTTTGTGTAACAACTATATATACAATCTTATATCAGTTTGCTTGGGCTTTGCTGGTCCATTGTTAATAACCATAAAGGCATAATATATGTCTACACCACGTCTATTATTGTATATTCATCTGACAAAGCTCTTAGTTCAGTTCTTGATTTCAGGGTGATATTACGTTTTACGTCTGCTATGACCTATTGTTATATCTCTGACATTTTCCTCAAAGAAATTGACAATTATGTTATCTGTTATCTTTTCTTTTGTCAGTTACTTCTCTTCATATATTCAATCAATAATATATGTAGTTTTGGCTTTGCATTCCTTTTTAGACCTCAGATACAGCTACATCCTCATTTCAATGCGATGATTCTGTCCAGGAGCAAGCTGATGGCATGGCTCTAACCCCACCTCCTAAGAACAGTGCAACTTCATCTGCTCCTCTAACCTCAGCAATAACCCAGGCATCCCCTGTTGCAGTTGGTGCTTCTTCGGTCTTTTCCCGTCCAGGTTCCGGTAAGGGTGTTTTGGACAATTTAACCTTTTCTGTTCCTTCGTCACCAATAAATGTTGCTGCTAAGGAAGAAGATGTTTCCAACTTCCCTGGTCGCAAACCATCTTCATTCATTCCCGAAGAAGGATCAAGGGAACTTGGTGGGACCAATCTACCCTTAATCACCATTTCAACCACCTCTGGCGGCACGGTATCTAGCAATGGATCCCTTGGTGTTGCCTCAGGAACACCCAGGGGAGCTATATTAGGAGGTGATGACAGACTTGGCAGTAGTGGTATTGTGCAGCCTTTGATTTCTCCGTTAAGTAGTAGAATGACATTGCCGCGCAGTGCCAAGACCAGTGATGTTCTTAGTGACAGCAGCAGTGGCGCTCATGGTGAGATGGGAGGTATGGCAGGCAGGGTGTTTCCACCTTCTGGAGCTCCTGACATACAATGGAGGCCTGGACAGCCCTTCCAAAGTCAACTGGTAGGGGTATTCTATTATGTTTTTTCTCTATTTTCTTCATATGTGGTCTATAATCACCACGCTTAAAAGTGGTTTTGCTAATTGTTGTCGGTTTTGTTGGTGCTGGCTACTTCCATATCTCTTCTTTTTTTCTTTTGTTATGGTTATCTGCTCTTACATTTGAAGCTGTAGTCTTCTAAGCATCATCTATGTCTGTTTTAACTTTGGAAGCCAAAAAACTTCAACATAGTGCTTGTTTTTAAAATCTCGAAGCTGCACACATTACGGGGGTATTTGGATGTGCATTTTGAATTTGGTAATGTTGTTTTAAAAAAACCAGCTTAAGATAATCATCTGTAATAAAATGGACTGTAGAAGATAGTTTGTGTAAAGGTGTAATAATCAGATAAAAATGTTTGGGTATTTGCCAAATCCAATTTTGTGAAGAATTAACACATAAAATGACCATAAAGACTTACTTTGTGAGGGAGATCTGTTGGGGGGGGGGGGGGGGGGGGTTAAAAGTTTCTCAAATTAATTTAACGGGTAGTTAAGTTATTTTAATTATATCTTTCGGAAATCAGTTTTGTTGTTATTGGTACGAAACTCATTATCCAAAACTGATTAATTGACCTCAACATGTCAGAATTTCACAAGCAGAATCTGTTTCTCCAAACTAAATAAACTGATTATCTGACCCCCAACTAGTATATATTCAGGATGCTAGTGTAACAATTGCTTTGAACATATGTTTATGTAGGCTGGAATATATGGCTCAGTGACTGATCCTGTACAAGTTACCATGGACATTGACATCTTTCCCACTCATAATCAGAGATCCACCATGCAGTTGCTCGAGTCTTCTTTCCACAAACTTCCACAACCGGAAGATCGTGAACATGCCAAGAGTTATATTCAAGTATGATAATATATGTTTTTTCATACCTATATGACTTTTGGTTAAAGGTGGAAAAGCTGACCCATTCACTTACTAATGGGTCGATTTGGGCTATGTTCTTTTTATACTGTAGGTATTTTTTTATAAGACATTAGCATAAAAGGAAACAGGTCATATGGATGGAAAGTAGCTTAGAGTGTATTTATTGTCAATAATATCTCCTAAACCTTATTGTTAATAAAATTAGCTTAATTTGAAAAATTATAATTAGTATAATCACATCTGTCCTACTAATTTATATTATACTTGACCGGACCCATTGTGACTTGTACGGTTGTAACTAATATTACTCATTTAGATTGTTATCCAACCGGCTCAATTTGACACCTCTAGTCCACATGTTGTGAGTTTCTTGTGTGTGCGTGCGGGTGTATCTTTTTTATTATCTATTTAATTTATTTATACTGGATATTAGAGGCACCCTGCAGAGACCCCTCAAAGCTATCCTCAAGAACAGGCTCCAATTGTCGGTAACCCAGCCTTCTGGAAATGCCTAGGATCTGATAGCGTTGGGCTTGATGCACTGTTTTTTGCGTTTTACTATCAGCAGGTTCTTTATGTCTTAATGCTTCCACATAATTTTTTTTTTGCGTGGACAATCACTTCAATGTTGTTCTGACTTGGGCCATATTTATACAGAACACTGATCAACAGTATTTAGCTGCAAGAGAACTGAAGAAGCAATCATGGAGATACCATAAATTGAGCAACAGATGGTATTACCTCCTTAAGGAGCAGCCTGTTATTGGTGATGGTTATGAACTGGGAACTTACATCTACTTCGATCATCAATTGGGTGATGATGGGAAGCAAAATGGCTGGTATGATTACTTAGAACCTTGCTTTTCATGTACTATTATTGTTAGATGTGGCAAAAGGGCAGGTCTGGTGAGTTGGGGGTTATTATATTGTTATAATGCGTTCAACAAAGCGGTCATTCTTTAATATGGTTGAAATGGTCTGGGTTGGATTGAATTAACTCGCAAATACTTCTTGTCGATGTTTTTTTAAGCTTTTTTTTTCTGAATAATTAGTGTGATAATTATAATTGCAAAAACAATATTATCACATTAATAATTTAATCATTAAATAAAACTATATAAGAGGCTGTAAGACTAGAGATGGACCTTGGGTGACTAATAAAATGTTCGACCCATTCCCCTTACAGTTAAGTTTTGTCAATACCAATTTGACCTTTTTGAGATAAAACGACCCAACTTGACTCATTCATCAGTAAGCGGGCCTTTGCCACCTTTAGTTAGACTCCTAATCTTAAATGTCATATTTTTCCAACCAGTTCCATTGGTTGCCAGTCAACCAGGGTTGAGAACTATGCAATATCGCAGAAATAACTGCAACTTTTTCCGTGGAACGAATATAACTGAAGTAACGTATTTACCTATTATCAAAGTTAACGAGAAAATTTAGTAGTTCATTTCTAGGGATTCTAATGTGACAAACTGAATATCAATTCATTTCTGCTTTTAGATAACCACATAAACAGGATTTTATAGCGTATCAAATGGAGGTTCCATATACATTGTTGGGCGCAGTCATGCATAGGGGTTTCATGTTCAATTTTCTGACAAGAATTATTTGCAGGTGCCAAAGAACTGGTGATTTCAAATTCCATTCCCAAAATTTTGAAGATGAGCTTGTGTAAATAGTACCGAGAAAATTCATCCAGCAACATCAGTTGTCGTTAGCTTCCAGTCCCTTGTAGCATATCTTGAAGTTTTGCATGGATGCAGTGCACAGTTTCCTTAGTACATGGTCAGTTTTTTCTAAAACATATAATTGACCCACTAATCTTGCAGAGATGAGTAAATAAGTAGATAGACATGTTGACAAACGCTTCAGCTACGTTTAGGCTTTTACTGTGTTTGGAAACCATAATGAACAAGGTCAATGTACAGAGAGACTACCGAATTTGTAAATGGTTTTGATCATGCCATCCATCAGTGTATAGAAATGTCAAAATAGTGCCACTCAGCTTTTAGTTTGGTTTCATTTCTACTAATTATACAAAAATGATGAAACTGCATTTGGTTGCAAAGTGGCCACTGGCTAGATCATAATGAAACAAGCATTAGTTGGATGACATTTTTGAAACTGTTTTGACAACTCTCTTAACCCCAATAAATACCAAAAAGACCAGGCCTTTTACTCGAATGCCGGTTGATGTAATGGTGTTCCAAGTTATAGAAATGAATATAGGTGTATCTTTACTTTTTCTTTTATAATAAGTTGAATGGGAATGTGGGATTTCACTGTCCAAGTATCATTGATTTAGAGGTCACGTTAAATGTCACTCTAGTTCAGTATAATTGATAATTGTTTCATTTAAGGTGTGTGGTTGGATATGCAATTACATAACAAAAAAACCTAGTTGGAGCAAGAGGATGACTATATAAATATTTTACCTTAAGGTGATTTTCAGTCAAGCAGTTGAACTGTTTTGTAGGTTAATACCATTTGGGGCCGTATGTGTAGGAATTATGGCTTGTTTGGTGTCAAAATAGTTACTTTGTATTAAATGTTTTTATTTTTATTTTGTTGATTTGTTTAATACTACGTAAAACATAATATTGTATTCCCTTAACGAAACCATATTACAGTATAATATTGAGACTTTATATTTGTATCATATTTAAGTTTAGATGAAAAAGTGGTAAGTTAACTTTGTACATTTTAAATCTACTTTTCATGCACCCAAAGCTTGTTCGTCCTCTTGTGGTTGTCAATTCTAGAGTTACATTATATGTAGTTGGTGTCTCTTTCATGGCCCGTTTCAATGTAAGTTTTCTTGTCCCACATTAATTATAAAGATTAGAGACTAGTCATAATCTTGTAGGTGTGATCAATTAATTGTATTCAACTCATTATAACCATTTGGAGTCTTCTTTCTGGAACAATTTAGGGAGATTTTTATAACCATCTTTTGAGCTAACTTCCTGTTTCGTTTGTGATTTTTTTTCTTCTTCTTCCTTTCTTTCTGCCAAAACAGCGCTATAATATTCTGGTGATAAAGCTTGACCCCTTGACCAGTTGTACTACCTGCTATGAAAATTGTACTTCTTAGGACCTTTTGTGACTATTTTGAAATCTTGCATGTGCAATTGTTCTTTGATATGTGTAAATTGGTGTAAAGATCCAGTACTAATTTCCCACATCAGATTCTTTAGCAGTTGTGCAGAAACAGCATGCATACCTAAGAGGCATATGTATCAGTATGTATGCACATCTCCCAGGAACAGTTTTGTAGCGTTCTGTAACTTTTCAAGAAAAGAAACAAATGTTTTACAATATGATTACTATTTTACTTTATCATGACATACCTAAGTTGGAAAATCATGAATCCAAAATTGTGGTGGCCAGAATACTTGCAAATTGATTTTGTTTCTCTTTCATAATCGAAGGTAATTGAAAACTAGAGGGGTAGTGATTCGTACGCCATCAAATTTTATCAGTACACTATTTTTCAAGCTTTATGATTGTGTACATTACAAAAAGTATAAATCATGTGTAGTGGTATACAGATAAATTTTAGTGGTGTACGAAGTACAACCTGTATTAGAATTATGGAAAGCTGAGAAACCTTTGTTACACAAACTATATACGGATAAAATTTAGTGGTGCACGAAGTACAACCTATATTAGAATTATGGAAAGCATTGCTCAAAATTATCATCTCTGAATATTAGAGTAAAATATAAAGTATAGATGAATAGTAGACGTTTTTGTCTAATGCCGACATAGGATGTGTTACAATTCACTTCTCTTTATAGGGAGTAATAGTTAAAATTAAATTATACTATAAATTAATAGAGAGAAAGGAAAACAACTTTGGTTGTTTAATATTACTCCTAGCTAGCTAATTAAATTACGCAAAACGTCTAAGAACAAATTCCATCTTCACTAATTTGTACATAATGGTTCAAGATGGTAAATTACTACTAAGCCCTCATACTCACTAAAACAAAGAAGATGAAGTGCAAGAGGATGAGGGTAAAATAGACATTCTCATCTCCAACACCTTTTTGTGAGAATTAGAATGTTTATGGGTCACAAAAGTAGGACTCTTGGCTGGCCTATATTCGGGCAGCAGCCTGCCCGACTTGTACCTCACTCCACATGCATTACACAGTGTTTTTGGTCCTTGTGGTCCTGCCCTCCATTGTGGTGTTCTTTGTGATAAACAATGTGTACATTTCCTTCCTTGCCCCTGCCCGCCACTCCCTTCCTCCTGCCCGGAACTGCTGCTGTTGGGAGTTGTACTTTTTTTTGGTAAAATTAGTTCACTTTCAGCTAACCAAGAAGGTTGATGCAATAACGAAGTTGTAAGGTACTGCTGAGACCAACGTGTTGGGCTTCTTTTCCTCTTGCTTCTTGCCTTGCAAGGTACAACTAGTTTAAGCATAGAATGGGATTCTTTAACTTCTGGCTCTGCTGATTTGTTTGTAACTTCTGCCTTGGAAGTTGTACTCTGGGGTTTTACTACTGGGGGCATACAATTCCCACTGCTGGATAAACAATCCTCAACAAATATAGAAAGCCATTCCATGCTAACATCACCTTCTTCCTACATTCAAAACAGGTACAGCATTAGTTACATAAAGTACAAGTCACTAATGCATGATTCTGTTTATAAAACACATTTGAGAGAAACTCTACACTTATTTGTGATATTTATTTGAATAAAAATTGCATACCAAATTATTTGTATTTCTTTTGTACATGTAGCATTTGAGCATTTCTTATTTATATATATTATTATATCATTCCTTGCATGGTTGTCTTCTTATGAAATTAGGAAGATAAAAGTTGTACTCGAAGGTACAAGTGAATGAAGCAGAATAGGAAATGGAAAAAAAAGGTGGTGTACCATGGTATGACCGGAAAGCAGGTCATCAAGGCTGCAAAGAAGGTGCTTCTCCGGCGGATGGGTGGCCGGAAGACCGCCGGAGAGAGAGATATTGTGGCAGAAATCCATAAAACTTTTTGACAAAATAAAAAGGAGTTAAGAGAGTTGAGCAAAAATGGAACAAGAATAATATTTATGGAGTGAGACTTGAATGAAAAGCAATAAACTTTATTTCTTTTAGATTTGAAACTTTTCTAAATTTGTGTCGGCAAATAAAAATGTAAGCAAAATTAAATATCACCAATCAAGGAGAAACGGAAACCCCACATGATGTCTCTATCAAATGCATGCGCAAACATAAATACATGTATGTACGTATAAGACCATAGTTATATGTTTTCAGTTTATAGTTCGGTAATGTATCGAATCTTACATAGTTTACCATTATATACATCTAACTTCAAACCTTCTTATCCTACTTTGTTATCTAAAGCGTGTTATTTTTTTTTAAAAAAATGTATATTAATAGTACATGGTATGAAAACTTTTTGGAAGCATTATGCATTTGAAATCACAAAGTTTTGTTTGTAAAATCAAATATAGTACGGAGTGTATAAATAGTGTTTGATGGAGCATAAATTAATGCAATCAACCTGCGAAAAATTCAAAGGATAATGTACAGATTTTTCTTGGTTTTATCAAAATTTCAAACCATTTTGAATATTAAAAGTCGGAAAAGGTGAAAAGGAACTCTCTTTTTTTCTGAATTTATGTCAACAATAATTGTAATATTTGTAGTAAAAGTTGTACCTAATTTTGTAGATTACCAATTTTGTCCTTGAGACAAAGGAGGGAAAGCTAGTTCGAATTCGAATAAATATTACGGAGTAGTGGAAAATAAGTGGAGTAAAATGAGCCCGTGTGAGGTAGATGGATATCATTAAATAGTTTATCTATTGTATTATGGAGTAATATAAGTAATAACTATACTTAAATTCAAAGTATATATACAAAGACCAAATAATGATAATAATTAAATATAAAAAACAATATAATACTTTTCATTAAGTTGAGATATATTACAATATCGAAGGGACTTCTTTAGTTGTGTTTGACATTTTTATTTTTAGGGCTTGTAATGGTTTGGTTTCTTAAACTTTATAAGTTCAAATTCTTGTAAAACTTATTCTTTCTTGGCAAATCAAATTAAGTAAATTTTCATGAAAATATAAACTCATATAAGGCCCGTAATAAAAGCTACTTTAAATAGCTTATAGAACTCACTATCGAGTTCCAGTTTAACTAGTTAATGAAATTCCTATAATAAAATGGGTGGTTATATTTTCACCATGAAAATTGATAAATCCATCATAATTGTATATCATTTGTGTGATACAGTACAACTACAATTGTATCATCACAAGAGGTTTCAGGTTCGAACCTCACTAGAAGCATATACTTCGGGTGGCCACAGGAAGGTTTGGAAACGGCCACGGTAACGGTTAGGCTGCGTACATCACAAACATAAACTTGGCCAACCCGGGGGAACCTGTTATAAGCGGGAATACCATTTTAAAAATTAAAAAAGAAAAAATTACAACTACTTAGTGTGTGTTTGGGGAAAAGAGATGGAGACGAAGATCGGGATGGAGCTAGAGATGGATCGACATAATATTATATGACTCTAGTTTTTTCTAATTATAATGGAGGGTATTATAGTAATTCAACAATTAGGGGATGGAGCTTCTTTGGAGAAGCTAATTTTGAAAACTTCCATTTAAAGAGATTATTTTATGTAGAATCCTCTTTTAATTTTTTATACTAAACAAGGTTTATGAATTCACAAGAGATGAAGATTCTTAAAATGAGAATTTCAATCCTCTCGAATCCCTTGTAATCCCTTAGAAATATGTTGCCAAATATACCCTAATGAAATTCCTATCATCACCCTAATAAAATAAGGGAGTTATACTTTTCGATAGAATCATGCTAGCATTATTTGCGACTTCTCGTGTTTTTAGTGAATTTTATATCAGAATTATATATTACATAAGGGACTAGCTAGACATTCTGATTATTGTATATACATGATACCCATGATAAAAAAAATGTCCACTGAGTTTGGAGATGGTGGGGCCTACTTATATTTGATTGATTTTTTTTGTTTTCGTTTAGTGTGTATAAATAAAGGTAAATTGGTAAATGTGAGGCTCGAAAATTGAAGTAACAGTGTCATAGATGACAGTGGTAAATCAGTTGTTAGTCGGTTTCAGAGTCAGTTTTAAGAAAATCTAATGTGGCGCTGAGTTGTCACTAACTAATCAGTCAATTTCAGTCACCTATTGGGAGTGGTCTAAAGCAGACAAGTACTTAAGCATGATGAACTAGTCTTGATGCATATCTAAAGAAAATCGTGTATACTACGATCAGATATTGAACCTGTGTATCAGGTCATTGATTATTAATATGAGATTTCGTATTTAATATATTGTTTTTAATAATAAAGTGTGTAAGTTAATATGTATATTAAATATTTAGTTGGATTCATGATAATATTACATTATGTAAACAAATTTATATAAAGTAAAATTAAAAGTTTTTAAAACCAAGTTAATGAAAAAAATTAATCATCTTAAGTCTATATTAACCTTTTTTAGTAATTTTATTCATGCTCGGTGAATTGAAAATGAAATCATTACAGATCAATTTGAATAATGTTTTAATTAATTAATGAATTAAATTTATTTTTATAGGTAAGTGAGTAGTTGATTGAAAATAATTTTTTTTAATAGTTAGAGATCTTATTTTAAATTTACTAAATTTATAAGGTTTAATTATAAAATTAAAATTTAATTAGAATGATAATATTATAAGGGTGTTTTCTATATATAATTCAAGATGATGAGTCACTGTTGTACTTTGGGTTGTTCCAAGAAGCTTATTTCTATTGCTTACAGTTTATAAACCAATAACTTAAGAGAATCCTCAATTAAATATGAGCTATGATCAAAATAAGTAATGAAAATAAGCCCATTCAAAGTAATACTTATAAAGACTAGCTTGAAAAAATGCATATGATGTTGTACCTCCTTAAAAATAATGGCAGTGGGACATAACACCTTCAACTGTTACTTCCAGCAATAATTGCTGTTGATGGAGTGAAGTAAAAAACCATATGATTATTGAAGCCACATTTTATACAGAACAAACCAGTTTCTTGTAATAAAATGTACGTTCATGCTATAACAACTTGTAACTTTGTAACTAATGTATCAATTCTTGTAGATTATACTGGATTTAGATATGATAATCCCGGAATTGGGTTATGTTTGAAAACAAACAAGGCAAATTGAACACATAAACTTGTCAAAAAAAAGTTCAAACGGGTCAAAAGTTGATCAACATGTGAATTCAACACATACAACATACTAAATCATTCTGGATTAAATTTGTTTCCTCATTAACTATCAAAATGTACATGTTTTCTATTATGTGTTGAAACGGGAAACATGTGAATTCAACACATACAACATACTAAATCATTCTGGATTAAATTTGTTTCCTCATTAACTATCAAAAAAACGTAAAATTGTGTTTGTAGATCAACCCATCCCGTTTCGACACATAATAGAAAACATGTACATTTTGATATGTTAACGGACCAGCATCAACATGCATGACCCACCCACTTTGCCACATCTACCATAAAGTTTCAGTAGCAGCATCATAATAAACAAGCAGAAGCCTATATACATTTGTTTATTAACATGGGCTTTGAGTGATACATATGTCCATAGAATCGTCGTATCAAGTCCTTGATAATATACAGAGTTTTAGATCATGTATATATACGATTAAAGAAGCTTTAAAGATGCTTTAGTTGAATCATGAACATGTACGAATTCTAACCAATTTGATGTCAAGGCGATGGCCCTCCCAAGTACTGAAGCCATTCTTCTGGAGTACTCTTTCTCATTTGCAGCATCTTTATGGCCGTGTTTGTTAACGGTATGGCAATTATATCATAGTCTTTAGGAGTCTGCAAGAGCAAACCAATAACATCAATATTAGTTACACTTGTACACAGTATTTGCATATATTTTTTCTCAAATGATCAAGACTTGAACCCTTAACCTTTTAATTGTTGGGTCAACTCATACTACTAAGTTAAAGGTCATTTGGTTGATTTACATGGTTCAGTTGATCACAATGTGATTGACCTACGTCCAGAGTCAGAAAGATCCAATAATCTTTCTCATGGTTGCGTCAACTTTATAACCGAAACCTAGCTACGAATATCATATAACCGTAAATCCTAGCAAATTGCTTCAAAATTCTAGGTCAGGCTCGTGCTCCTAAATGTGGGGTCGTGTCAAGATCCGTATGTCTATGATATATCCACAGTCACACTTAACAAAAATGTTTCCCCTTTTCGCATTTAACAAATACGGCCAACATACATATCGCACCAATGTCATTCAAAAACGTGAACAAGTTGCATATCACATAACTGTGGAAGTGCATAAAAAGGTAACTCACAAGATAACCCTAATTCGACAGTATCCCCAATTCGCATTTAACAAATAAGGCCAGCATACATATAAGGCCAGCACCAATGTCATTCAAATATCATGAACAACTTGCATATCACATAACTGCGGAACTGCATAAGAAGGTAACTCACAAGATAACCCTAAAACGACATTATGAAAATTACGCTATTAGGTGAAAACAGCCACGTTAACAAAAATAGATATCCCCTAAAAGTATGCCAACTATTAGTTTTAGGACAGAACTAAATACCTTAGGGGGCTTATGCAGCTTCATATTTGCTTCCTCTGGTGTTTTCTGACCCTTCCTTGAGTTACAACTTAAACAAGCAGTAACCTGTTCATTACAACAGTTGCATATAGCACTTATCAGCAAAAATTGATAAAAATAAAATTTATAAGTTGTGCACTTGATTGCTACTTGATTTTTATATGGAGTTACAATTTTACATATAATCTAACAAAGCGTGCAACAACGTTACATGACAAATCTTTTGTATTACCAAATTTTCCCATTTCCATTCTCCACCTCGAGACATAGGTAAGACATGATCAATAGTTAAGTTCTCGGTTGAAGAACAGTACCTGTTGATATAAAATATAACATGTTACTATGTTAGAGCACAAGTTCGATCAATGAAACTTTGTCAACAGAAATCATTCTAATATCATATTTTGGCAGAGTACTTACTGGCAAGCGAAATTGTCACGAGTCAATATGTTTTTTCGACTAAGCATGCTCATATTTCTTGTCCTCTTGACCACTTTCAGCAAATGCTGAACCTGGACGACAAAAGACAAATAAACCAGTCAAACATTCTATGAGTCATCGATGAAATGCTGGAGTAATATTGTTGTTAGTAATGTATCACCCTTAAAACTGCAGGTATATAAAAGGATCCACTTGGAGAGTTCACTGTTTGATCATAATATTCCAATACATCAGCCTGCATACGCAACTAAAAGCCATGAATTGCAGATCAAATGCTCAACTGCATACATTATCGAGATTGATAATTTAAAATTTAAACTTTACATACAAAGTATCCATATTTCTAACCTTTTCCATAAACTCCAAACAAATCGCACGTTTCCAGCAGACAACATTTATTGGCCTACCACAATAACTAAAAATCAGATCCAGCGACTTAGTTAACCATTTTCAGAAATCAATTAACACATTCGAATTCAATTGTTGGCGCTATTCCTAACAATTCCCAAATCAAGAACCCATAGATATATACATGTCAAACAGTAACATCAATCTACACAATAACTTAAACTTACAATTAATCGCCGAGCATAACAAGATTCTTTACATGTCTTATACCTACTACAGCAACGTAATTCAAACTTATTAATTATACGAACATACTAAACTACTAACATGAGCTAAGTAATGTTACTATTAACAAAGAAAGTAATTCGTAAACAAGCTGAATGTTGCTATAATCCGTAAAACAGATAAAGTATGTTCCCTGTTCTACTATTACGAGTATATGAATTATGTAAATTTATCATGAATTTAAGTTAAAAAGGAAAAACACAAACCTGTAGGAAATATCCAAAACTAAACCTCTAAAACAAGAGAGATCATCACTATCATAATCAGGATCACCCAACAATTCATTATAAATAGCTTCTTGATCATCAACCACATTCATTTCATTTTCTTTCATGTTTTTCGACTTGCTTCCAGATATTGATGCAAAAACTCTAGTTACACGATCATATCTATAATTGCTTAACCTTGTGATCTTTCGTTTATTTGTTACTCTCAATCCCCTACCGCTTCTGGTACCGTATATAGATGCACCGATCATATCTTTTGGCTCGAATGACATTTCGTCAAGGATGTAGATCGGTTTTAGGCGACGTAGAGCAGTGAATTCTGCCATTAATGGAACGTGATCGGGTGTAACTGTTTGATCGGTTTGTAACAAACTTAGTAACTACTTTATTTATAGATGGATGAATAGAAGTTTTAGATTGTGATTATTTTGAAGACAATTTGGTTGAAAATTGGGAGTGATTGAGTTGTGGAAGTTTTGTTTAAATCATTTTGGGAGGAAAAAAAAATCGAAAATCTGTTACCACATATTTGATCTTTGTTAGTCTTGAAATATCTTCTTCTTGTATAACGGTTGTTAATTTACTATTGTGTCCTCGGAATGTACAAAACGAACACGTGCGTAATTCTATCACTCCCACGTACATTTGGGGTCCAATTTCCATAATAATTTGAACTTCCAACTTTTAACATTACCTTCCAAAAAAAAAAATATAACTGGTTGGTTCTTGTTTGCTAAAAAGTTGTTCTTTTTTAGTATTTTATTTTTATTTTTAGAAAAGAGAAAAAGAAAAAAAAAAGTTGAGTCTTTGGATTAATGAGTTATGAATATCCATGGCGTTAGCCCTTGGGCCAAATTTACCGTGATTACTTTCTGCATGAACTAACACTATACATAACTTGTATTAATGTACTAAGATAGTGTTATTTGGGCTCAGCCCACTTGAACTCTTATATTTGGATTTTGGACTGTGGACATCATCAGTATAGCCCAATTCAAAAAATAACAAAATAACTCTTTAAACTCTCGATACAATATACTCTCATCCAGGTTGTTGCGGAGTGTTGTCGGGTTATTACATGTGTAAATGAACCGAGTTTACTCGTGAGTTATTTGAGCCCAACTCGTTAAAGCTCAATTTGACCAAAGCAAAAATGAGGTCGAGCTCAAGCTTAAACACAGTTTGGATATCGTTTAATAAATGAGTTGAAACTCGAACTTCTTCTTATACCAAGCTCGAACAAGCTTGCAAGCCTATACAAACTTTTCATATATATACATTATTAATTTATATAGCAACATAATATATGATCACAAATTATTATTATAATTATTATAATTATTATTATTATTATTATTATTATTATTATTATTATTATTATTATTATTATTATATAATACTTTTAATATAATAATAGTAAAGTGTATTATATATATCAAAATAGCTTTCTTAATGTGTTCTTTCTTGGACTTTCTTCACAAATTAGAAACAAACTCAAAAATAAAATGAATTCTTCAACTTGCAGCGGTCTAATTTGATACTAAAAAGAATTCTTCAACTGCAACATCAAGTCTATTCTAATCTTCTTCATCTTGTCGTTCCTCTAGTTTTCCTGTTAAGTTTGTCAATGTAAAATATATGGAACTTCTTATTGATTCAGCTCTGTGTGCTTCTAGAGGATAGATAGTATCATATGGCACCACTATATATAAATATATGTAAAAAGAAAAGTTAGAAAAACAAAAACAAAAAGTACAATTATGTACTTCGTTTACAATTTTCCCCCTCCGAATAGAGCCCCTACATGAGAGAATTTTTTTTCCAATTGTTTGATCTAATTTCTGAAACAGGTAATTGTGGTCAAATTGAGTAACTAGCATCATTTTTATTCACTATCTCTCTAAGTGCATATTTATCATGATAAGTCAAATACATAATTAGCAATACTTAGAAAGTAGCACGTCTAAAAAATTACATACCATAAGCAGGGAGCATTGCACACATGAATTTTCCTTTTGTAAATCATACTACTTGCGCAAAGATAGTCAATCACATATGAACGGTGATGGTCAAATAACTCAACTATCTTAAGACGAAAATGACCAAAAAAAGAACTTTTTTTTTTCACTACAGTTGATAACGAAGAAGATGATGATGATGCACTTGATGATGATGAGTGATGGAGTGACAAAATGAGTTTTGAGGACAAATTAACAATTTGGCATTGTTGATGTGCTATTATTGTTGCACTTGTACGTTTAGTTTTATTTTATAGGATACTAGGTGAAGACACGTGACAACGCGGACTTCAATATTTTAGTATGCAACTATCTTTTAATTAATGATGTGCAATCCATCAGAAAGTAATTAAATATTTGTAAGAGTAATCGAAATGTAAGTCTTACTTAAATCGGGCATTAGTATACCCTGTTGATCAAAGCCCAAGCTTAAATTAAAACATTGAAACGAAATATATCAAACCCAGAGAAACAATTTAGAAAATAGCTAATGAAATTCTTGAGATGTAAAATATGCATGGCAATTCGACACACTTACTTACAAACGGGTTGTATTTGAGTAGAGAAATTTATCTAAAACGGGCCGAATAGTTTTCCTTAGCTAAATCAAGATTTAACGCATCACATGAATCAAACGGGCTAAAAGGCTCCCAAAGTACCTTTTTAATGCATACAATCTCCTAAATTATTTTATCTAATGATTTATATATATATTGTAAAATCAATGATCTATTTTTCCTCGACATTCTTTTGCTAATGTGAAAGTTTAAAGTAAATACTTCATTGCAACTGATTGATCAACTTTAAGATCAACAAAAATCCCTTAATAATTCACTGGACCCGTTTGTGACATCCAGAACAAATAGAGATTCACATCCATATATTCCAATATGGAAAGTAGACATGTCGATGTGCAGGGCCGTCTCTGAAATTTTAGACCCTGGACAAAGTTGTTGTGTTATAGAAATAAGACCTTATAACTAGATGTCAATTAAGATAAAGGTTCGATGAAGCGTATTCTTAACAATCTGATTTTCAAATAGTTTATTTATTTCTCTGATACATATTCTGATTTTCACCTCTCTCAAATCCCAGTTGTTCGTTATTAATTCTTTTAGTTAAACTCTAACACGTCAATATAAATTTTTTATTTTGGACCATTCAGTTAACCTGTATATTTGTTTAAATATATATTTATTCTATCTCTTATGTAATCATCATAGCTAGTTTACTATCAAAATAGTATATCTAGAGCCATGGCCTGATAAAAAGTTATAAAATTCCAGAGCTAGTTTACTATATCTAAAGCATCTACAATTCATCAACCAAGAAGGCCACAATGACCTTTTCACTGTTGTCAACTAATCAATTTCAAAGCTATTTAACTGGTATATCTAGAGCCTTGTTAATGTGTTCTTTCTTGGAATGCCATCACAAATTAGAAACAAAATCAAAATGAAATGATTTCTTCAACTGTAGCAGTCTAATTTGATACTAAAAAGAATTCTTCATCTACAACATCAAGTCCATTGTAATTCTCTTCAATTTGTCCTTCCTCTGGTATTCTTGTGAAGAACTTCAATGTAAAATATCCGGAACTCCTTATCGCATCAGCTCCTCTGTGATTCTAGAGGATAGATAGTATCATGTGGCATCACTGTATAGAAATATATGTAAAAAGAAAAGTTAGAAAAACAAAAACAAAAAGTACAATTATGTACTGCATTTACAATTATGTAAAACAAACAAGATAGTATCAAATAACTTAACTATCTTAAGACGACCCTGACTAAAAAAAGGAAGAACTTTTTGTTTTAGGTTGCAATTGATGACGAAGATGATGATAACTTGATGATGATGAGTGATGGACTGATGAAGTGAGTTTTGAGGACAAATTAACAATTTGGCATTGTTGATGTGCTATTATTGTTGCACTTGTACGTTTAGTTTTATTTTATAGGATACTAGGTGAAGAATCCATGATAATGTAGGCTTCAATATTTTAATATGCAAAATTTTATTTTTTAAGTAAATGATGTACAATCCATCGACAAGTAATTTAATATTTATAAGAGTAATTGATATATATTTTTTATTTACAATATGTATACAAATGTAAGTCTTACTTAATTTGGGTATTAGTCAAACTCTCAAATCTCAGTTGTTAGTTATTAACTCTTTTAGTCAAATTCTAACACATTAATATAAATTTTTAAATTTAAACTATTCAGTCGACCTATATATTAGTTTAAATATGTATTTAGTCTAAATCTAGTTACTAACAAAGATCTCTTGGTTCAAAATAAAAGAGGTGTCAATCTCTTATGTAATCATCATATATATTACACATATCACATTACTTGGCAAAAAAATTAGTGGCCCTCGAAATTTACAGATCCTGGACGGTCGACCACCTCGCACACCCTTAAAGATGGATATGTCAATGTGTATCTATCTGTACAAATATAAATAATTTGTTATAATTAACACTTACAATACAAAATAGAAGAGTTTCAGTTCTACAAAAGCTTACATGTTCAACCGTCAAGGCTCTCACATAAGCATGATAATCTTGAGTTTTGAACAGGCGGTACGAAACAGCCATGAAGAAGCAATTCCCGTCACCAACGACGGGAATTCTTCTGTACCCGTGTTCCTCTAATTGTTCGTCTTGCATATCATACACATGTGGATTTCGCAGACGAATGTCAACGGTATTGGGAAGGTTACGTGTCAACGCCACATAAGACTGAAAAAAATGAAAAAAAAAACATATTAGCACAAGTGGTAAAAATTACCCTTAAGGTCAAACTTTTTTACGCAACATTACATGTGAAATAGGTATCGGTTCCATTAAGGCTTCGATTATATAGTGGATAACGGCGATGGCAGAAGTAGGTGCGGCGGCGATGGAGTGCAAGACATGCTGGCTAACTAAAACCTACTAGTTGACATCTGGCTCGATCACTAAACCCTACTAGTATGGGCCAAACTTTTTTGGGCTTAAAAGCTTTGTTGATTGATCCCTAATATCCGAACGTTTAGCATTCTAACAAAAGTTTTTTCTAAATCTCGAAAATTTATTTCGAGTGTGGATAATGAACAAAGAATATATATAAGTCATAATACATTCTTACACTATTTATTGTATTTTGAATTGATTATGAAACAAATTCTAATGGCCGATTGTGTTTTATGACCCATTTTGTTGTGTCTATGAGATGTTGGACTAACGTGGAGGTTATCTTGCTAACAACACCTTTCATGTATGCTATGTAGTATCAAACATTCAAGAAGAGTGTTTGTTATACTCGTAATTTATAATGCAATTTACATGTCGATCTAGGGTCTCCGGTCTGAACCGTAACCATCCACTACCAGAAAGGTTATAATCTCATCAATACACACAATATTAAGCACCACACCACCAATAATCAAATGATTGCAAAACCAAACTTTGATAACGAAAACTAACACTTAAGAACACAACCAAATCTAACACTTTTAAAACCCATAGACAAATAGAATGAACTTTATCTAACTTGTTTTAATCAAAATTCTTATTTTGTACTTTTGAAGAAGAAAATGAGAAATGATAATGTAAGGGCTCTCAATAAGAGAAATATGATGCATTAATTGAACCCAAAGTTTTCTTTATAATCACACTTTTCAATTAATACATCACACATAAAATAAGGCTCATATGTTAGCCTTGCTTAACTTTAATGAGGTTTTCTAGGTTGGGTGTGATGCATCTGGCATGGGTATTGGTGGTGTTTTGAGCCAAAATCAGCGACCTATCGCCTTCTTTAGCGAAAGCCTAAATGAGGCTAGACGCAAGTATTCAACGTATGATAAAGACTTATATGCAATTGTTCGAGTTTGGATACTTGGAGGCATTATCCGCGTCCTAATGAGTTGGTTTTTTTCTGATCATGAGGCGTTAAAGTATATCAATGGGCAACACAAATTGAATTCTTGACGTGCTAAATGGTTGGAGTTGATTTAATCCTTTTCTTTTGTCATCAAGCATAAAGCGGGTTCTCAAAATCAGGTTGCCGAGCGCTCACTCATCGTCATTATTTAATTATAATCATGTAGGTTTGAGTGCAAGGCTTTGATTCGTTTCGTGACCTATATCATGATGACCTTGACTCTAAAGAAGTATGGGGTAAATGTGATAGTGGGTCTTTTTAGCAGTTCTTCAAGCATGTCGGTTATATGTTTAAAGGTTCACGATTATCTATTCCTCTGAGTTCTTTACGTGAAGCAATTATTTTAGAGGGTCATGCAGGTGGACTTGCAGGTCACTTTGGGCATGATAAGATATTGGCCCTTCTTCATGGCCAGTTTTATTGGCCAAGGATAGAACGTGATGTAAACAGACTTCTTGAAAGGTGTCGTACATGGCAAATTGCTAAGACTGATGGTTGTGATGCAGGTTTGTATACCCCTTTATCTGTTCCTACTGCTCTGTGGGAAGATGTTAGTCTGGATTTTGTTTCGGGTTTGCCTCGTACTCAACGCACTAGAGATTTTGTTATGGTAGTTGTTGATCGTTTTTCAAAAATTGCACACTTTATACCATGTTCAAAAACCTTTGATGGTAGTCAGGTGGCTAAGTTATATTTTTCTGAAATTGTGAGGTTGCATCACCAAGGGCTCTTATTCTCATCATGATGTTAAATTTGTGAGTCACTTTTGGCGTACGTTGTGCACTCGTATGGAGTCTAAATTGCAGTTTAGTAGTTCTCATCATCCACAGACTGACGGATAGACGGAAGTTGCTAATAGAAAGGAATTTGTAGCACAGTTTAATTGGTGAAATGCAAAACAATGCGATCTTATACTGCCCCAAGCTCAATTTTCTTATAATAGGTCTGTCAATTGGACAACGGGTAAAAGTCCTTTTAAAATTATGTATGACAGACATCCAACTAAACCTCTTGACTTGGTACATATTCTTGCCGTTGAGCAGTTTAGTATAGTGGGGGTTGATCATTCTGAGTAGATTAAAGAGTTGCATCAGAAAGTTCATGATCAGATTATTGGTCATAATGAGATGCACAAAGAATGTGTGGATAACCATCGTAAACAGATCTTGTATCGAGAAGATGATCTTGTTTGAATTCATCTCCGAAAGGAGTGTTCTCCAGTAAATCTCTTCGTGAAGTTAAAGCCTTGAGCCGATGGTCCATTCCGGGTTCTAAAGATGATCAACGAAAACACATACAAGATTGAGTTTCCCAGTTATTATAATGTTTATGCCAGTGTTATTGTTGTTGATTTGTCTCCATATAAAGGCGATAGTGAAGATGAAGCGGAATCGAGGTCGAGTCTTTTTAAAGAAGGAAAGGATGATGCAGATCTGGGCACTGTTTTGGTCAATGCGGCAGTCAACAGAAAAGTCAACACAACAAATACACTTGGTGCATATTTTGCCGCAATAAATTTTTATGGTGGATTGGGCTGAAATTCACACGGTAGCTCGGATACGGCCCAAAGATCAAGACTTATGGCTTTGCCATAAACCCCGTCAGTTTTGGACCTTTCGGGGTCGTTTAGAGTCAAAAAACGGTAATTTACTGGTAGAACTCCTCCTCCCTTTAAATACATTTTTAAGGTTTATTATTCATTACGTTTTGGAAGACTTTGCTTATGATTAATAAGAGAATTTCTCACACTTTGAGAATTGCGGTTTAGTTCTTGTTGTGTGGTTTGTTTATTGATCCTCGTCGGTTGGTTGGGGTTTCAAAAATGTTGATTTTGAAAAGCCCCAATTTATTCTTTTACTTTAAAACATATTTTATTCTAATTTCATCCTTCAACCACATAAAATTTTGTTACAATTTACAATCTTTTTTTTTTATATCTAAACATTTGATTTAATAACATAAAATGGGCGACTTATACAAGTGTCATCGTTACAATAGTTTAAAAGAAAGAGAAGCTTATCTACCATACAGCAAGCTCCAATCCACGCTATCTTTTTACAATCACAATTAATATCTTTAAATCCTTTGGTTCAACCGAACCAATACCTACAATATAAACAACTAAAAGGGGTACTCAGCTTAGTGAGCATATGAGTAGTTAAATGAATAATTTATCACACAATAGTATATAACAAGTATTATTTCATAGATATATAAATAATACTAATTATATCCCAGTATTATTTTTTAAGGATCCACAATCTATCATACTGATAGTATGCTACCAGCAAATACTACAAGCCAATGATCGCAACCATTGCTTGCACCAAACTATAATCATTCAGCTAATGACCGCAGGCATACCTAGACACCAATATCAAGTATTCGAATATTTCTACACAATTCCATATCAATATGCACATAATTATTTATTTAGCAATCATAGAAACTCTACATGGACTTTGCCCCTTAGTATCCCACCTCTCGGGTGATAGCATACTAAGTATTTATTTCATGCTAATTATCCACAATTAGTCTTACAGTTATTTCTCAATTAATGCCCGCGTATTGAATATCATTAATTGAGACTTTCCATTCACCGCGCGGAAGTGATGGAGTAACCCCGACACAAGTCCATTAGAGATTTCCACAATCAATATTCACATAACAAGTCATTTTATCGTACGGATCCTTAGTATTAAACCATGCTAATTATATACAATTAGCAATCAACACAGATTATTACAAACCATATACCAACAATTTATCCACATGCTATTATCATAGCATATAATATATCGTTTTCATCTATTTATAACACATAAATAATGAAAATCATTCATATTCACACTTACTGATTATCTGTATGCCACATCATAATACACAATGTAATTATATATATAATCATACTCCCATCTGTAGCACAATTACACACGATAAATCATTTATCCGATTGTGTAACCTTTCTGCTTAAAAGCAAGTCGGTTACACAATCATTACCCATTTAACACCTTAGCTTTTTAGATGAATAAGCAATTAATCACAATGTCGGTGGTTGCCGCATCTCGAATCTTGATTAACCTATTATATATATCATCAAATATACAACACGTTCAGCTTATAATATACCTTATAAGAAACTAATTATAATCATCAATTCTAATATATTCTAAAATTCACTTAGTTGTTAATTAATCAATCATATTATATCTTCACTAATCATGAATAACTCAAATGATTTATTACATCAGATTCTTACTTAAGACTAGTTCTAAATCGTTATTATAACGTACTATTACTTCTGTTTGAATATCTATACTGAAAACAAACTCAGATCAACCAGGAAATGAAACAGTTTTTAGACAGGTGAAAATCGCGTCGCTATTAACCCTGGTCGCGTCGCAATCCGCACAATATCGCGTCACGATATCCAACTAGTCGCATCGCGACCACGACGAACACAGAATCTGCAACTTTCTAGGTTTGATGCTAAACTCGAAATTTCTTCACAAATCAACTGAACACAGGTCTCTTGTCATTATTAACAAAGTAATAAACATCAATCAATCATTTTTCTACTTCAATTTCATACATAGATCACTAACCCTTACAATCCTTACAAACCCATTTTCATATATTAAACTTGATAAGAATTTATGTTCATACCTTAATTCACATGATTGAAGCTAAAGTTGAAGTTAAGGAGTTTGGCTTTTAAGGCTTTCTTGTTT